>VZTN01014365.1:5339-105898 GCA_013400515.1 Erpornis zantholeuca
GTTGTTCAAAGCCATGCACTGGTGGCCTCTCTGATATCACTGTTTGAAAGATTCCAGGCTTGTGGGTCACATCTCTCCTTTCTCAAAGGATAAAACATTTAGAAGGATCATGATTCAGTTTTTTCTTTAAGTTTTTAAAAAATTGTATTTTACTTTTGAAGTGGACTAAAATTTAGGCAGTGAAGGTTTTTTTTTCCTTTCGGATTGTTTAGGTCTCATTGTGAACTATACCATATTTTGCTCAATCTTCCAAAGTAGAAGGAAAAACTACCTGATTCAAGAGAATGGCTCCCTCTTTTCACCCTCTAGAATGGGGCCTGCGTTCTCTTTTTCCCTCCTTACCTTGTCACTTTGGGGGGTGTTCTAAGGAATAGAGTAGTCACTGAAATGCATCCAGCTGCTGTGAGTCTATCAGGGAGAAAATAAATAGCTACAACATGTTTTTCATATCAAGGTATTGAAAAGCGTTGGAAATATCTATCTGAAGTAAATGCTTAATAAGTACTTGTGGCTCTTTACACGGCTGAGTTTCTTTCCATATTCTTCATGTTTGAACTGAGGATTTTTATCTAGATACTGGTGCATTTGGTGAAGATAGATTAACTTCAGGGACTTGATTATGCCAAACTTGCCTTGTATTTCAAGACTACACCCTATTTTTAGGGAGACCTATTTGTATGTAAAAGTTTTCTTTCTCATCAGCCTACTTCACCAATCCAGTAATGCCATAAGCAGTGAATTAATGGCGCAAAGGTGAAGGAGCACTGAAGTGTCGATCAAATCTTCATCTCCAATTAGCAAGCAAAAAAAGGCACATAAGAGATAAAACATTAATATTAAACCCCAATTAATGTTTGATTAAGCAAGGCAATTTCCTAATAAATGATGGAAAGTTTTGCAGGAAAAATGCTTTAAAAATATAATCAACTAGTTTTTAACACCATCTGAATGTTGTTGGTATCAACACTGACATTATTTCTGGATTCAGTGACACTATTAGATATATGGGGTTTTGGATACTTCAAAAAACAGACTATTTCCAAGTATACTAATGTTGTCTGTAAGTAGCTGGTTACTGTGAAGTGTATATTTTCTGTTGGATATTTTTCCCAAGTCTTTTTGAATATCTTAAGAAATGACACTTTTACACTTGAACAGAGATTGGTAAGACTTGGCCTGAAACAATAAATGGAAAACATGGACAGAATCTTCTTCCTTTAAAAAAAAGAGATGGCCTGGGAGGTAAAAATTTTAATTATTAGAGATTAAAAGAGTCTTCTTACAAGCTTTTCAAGTTGTAAGGTTTTCTTTAGAAATCCACTTATACCCCATGTATGCAAGATAGATTCAGAGTTTTATTAAGCTATTAAGAATTTGCCTGGAAATTGGTTCTGAGCATGGAGCCAATGATATGTGAGACAGCTATGGCCCAGATACAATCTGCATGTAATCTGGAAAAATGCTAACTTATTTTTTCTGGGTTAATGCCTCTTAATTAATGTGACCTTTTTGTTTTCCTCAGCAAGGAAAGGTTCTCACCACTGCCACAAAATTCCAAGTTTAAATAGTGCTGTCTTTGGTGATCAAATTAATCTGTATAGTCTGTAGTGTGACACGTTTTTAAAGGATTTTCCATGTGTGCATTAAGAACATAGGAGTGTTTCTGTCACATAAAATACAACTCCTTGATGATCCAAAACATCTCTCATTAACTGCCTGCCTTTGTAGTTGCTTGGTAAAAGCTCTGAACTCGCAGTGCCATGCAGGGGTTTCCTGTGTGCAGTATAGTAATACGGCTGGAACTGCTTTGGCGTGAAGCCCTTGTGGCTTATCCTGTAGTGACCTTCAGTCTTTAGCCTTCCAGCTTTAGTTTAACTTACGCAGGCACTGACCTTTGCTATGGAAACGATATAGAAACACAAAAACAACTTGGCTGAGTTTCCTCGGCAGAGCAGTGGGTGGTGTATCAGGATTCTGTTACAGCGGAGGGTTTCTAGAGGTCAGTAGTGACACAGTGCAGTAACTTACTGCTTGTCTGCAGCACACAGTTTGCTGCTCCTGGGAAAGTGGTATATCTTTTTTTAAAGTAAAATTAACAATTTTTTCTTTATAGTGAGCAGCTCTAGGATTGCACAATGGAATAAGTGGTGGAAGGCATACCTGAAAGCCTGCCTAGGGCTCAATCAGTAGTTTAGGTTACTGTTCCTCTGTAAGTGACCCATGACTGAATCTTGGGCACATTGATACTGTAGTGCCTTCCTGTAATACTTCTTTATGGTGCTGATTCTGCAGCACTTGCCAGTAGGTTGTAAAATGCTGTTTATTTAAATACCTATGGTCTGT
The DNA here is from genome assembly GCA_013400515.1 of Erpornis zantholeuca. Lineage (NCBI taxonomy): Eukaryota > Metazoa > Chordata > Aves > Passeriformes > Timaliidae > Erpornis > Erpornis zantholeuca. The sequence continues at coordinate 7,683 of VZTN01014365.1, forward strand.
GTAAAGACACTGTGTTCTTATTTGTGTATATTCTTTACTAAGGTGAACTAAAGGTTTAGATACTATGACTTCATTATGTATTTGAACAAAATATAGTATTTTTTCTTTCAAGTTAATTAAGTACTTATTTTCGTTGAGAAACAATTAGCAGGTTGGGGTTTTTTTACTGACTTAAATATTTGGGCTGTTTAACATACAGAACTATGCCTAAAGCAGACAAGGTGATAAGAAAGTGTCACCCTGCTGTCAATGAAATTAAGAACAATCAATATTTTTTGGAATTGAAATTTGGAATTAAATTTTTTTGAATGAGAACAAAACTGTATTCAAAAGGAATGCATTTTAAATGCCTAAATAAGTCATTTTTCCCGATTTGAATTTGATTTGGGGTCGTAAGACTTCTTCATTATTCACAAGGTAGTTATTGCATCAATAATGGCAAGCCAGAATCCAAATACTGTCTTTCCTTTGGAGGAGAGATGACAGCATTCCTAGGAGACAGAAGGCAGTGCAGATTCTGTGATAATTCAGTCTCCAGTGGGGGCCAAGTGTGGTCAGCAGAAAGTTCTGCTTTGCTTACTCTGTGCAGGTTTTGTGTGGGGAGATACTCAAGGCTTGCTCTCACCTGCATTAGCCACAGAATGGACTTCAGAATACTCTAACTGTACCGCAGATATGGTGGGGGTACTTGAGGTGAATTAACAGTAACCCAGCATTGTCCCCTGTTCTCAGGGATGGTGTCACATGGGCTGTCTCTACGTTTGTGGTGCTGTGCACAGTGTGTTGGTTCCACTGGGGCCTTTGAGTGATTTTGTAACAGCGACTTCGTGCAGCCATCCTCTCCACAAGATACCGGATCATTTTCTACCAGAACTTTGGCTCACTGGCCCCCACAGACTCTTTTCTTTGATTACAGACACCGTAAATTTTTGATTGTACTTCTGCAAAATCCATTGCATGCCTGGAGTTGTCAGCTTGCTTATTACACAAGATTTAAGTGGGAAATGATCATTCTAAAGCACAGATTTGTATAATAAAAGTTGGGTTTTTTTCTATCCCCAATCTCTCCAGCTGCCTGAGTTTCACTAGCACATCAGGCTGTCTCGTTAGCATGCACAGTCTATTGAGCTTACTGGCTTTTGGCTGCAGACAGGGCTGTTGGGGCACAGGGACACTGCAGCCTGTCCATTGCTTGCTTAAGGCTGGGATGTTCCTTTTAATGAGGCCCTTAGTGCAGTCAGGCCCTCAATTACACTCTCTGCTGGGGGACATGGGGGTTATTCTCTTTCCCACTCCCTGGCTTACTTAATGCCGCGGGTATGACACACACTGGTTTTATTTATATCTTTAGGTTGTGGGGGGGGTTCTTCTTTTTATTTTAACCTTGAATAAAAGCAATACATTGTCTGCAATACCAAATATATCTTTTTTAAGTCTCTGCTACCTTGCCAATGTGTATGGCCATAGAACCTCCTGGGCTATACCAGTGTGACTGCTGGCATGGGAATGTTTCACTTCCCTAAGTTCCCTTACTCTGTGTAGGCTTCTGTAGCAGATGGTCTTCATGAACTGTAGAAAGACCAGCTTAGTTTTACAAGTATTTCCGCACCCCTCCTTATCTCTGGTATCACCAGTATCTCTAGAACTGCTGTGTACATGTCCATTGTTTGGGATGGGGAAGATTAGCCTTAATTGGAAATTAGCTTTGTCACAGTGACCGCATTTGGAAGGCAGTCAAATTTTTGAATAGGTCTGGCTTGTAATTTTTATAATTCCCAGTATTAGAGTGAACACATTTAACTAACGTCACATTTAGGCTGGATTCCATTGTGTTAAGATTTAATTTTAACTCTGAGGAAAATGGATGGTGGAGTCACAGTGTTGAGAACTTGTGACAAGATGGCTGCTGTAATGCTAAACTAATACATGTCCTAATTTTCTTTAAACTCCTAAAATAATTCAGACTAATTAAAAAAAAAATCAAATATTCATTTGGTATTTAACCAAAAAGAAACTTTTGGAAAGACACTGAATTCCTGCATAAAGAATAAAAAGGAACTTATGCATGTGTGCATATTTAATTGATGTAACAGTCCCTCTGCTCCACTGTCATCACAACACTCAGAGAAAGTTCCTTGTAGTCCAGTTGTGTTCCTGTAGTTTATAGTTGACTTCTGACAGATGAAGGGAGAGAAGAAACCTGTCAGTACACAGATTGTCACAGGAGATTCTTTACTGTAACATTTCTAAATGCTTGTTTATCACATTGTTTTACATGGGAACTAGACTATCTAGACTGTCTCCACTCAGAGGCTGAAGGGATATTTTGGTTTGGTTTGGGTGGTTTTTAGCTGGACTTAGCTATTTCTGTACTGAGAACTCCAGGGAGAACAAAAAGATGTTACATATTTGACAAAACAAAGACTTTCCAGACTTCAGTCAGAACTGAAATTTGTATTCTTCATTGAGAAAGTTCTAATAAAAGTGACAGGCTGGTAGGTGCTGCCATAGCTGTAGCTTGAATACAGAAGGCGGGAGTTCATTTGGTCCATAAAAGTCCCTGCCAGGAGTGATGCACCAGCAGTGGAGCTTCTGACTGCTGGGTGTGGGTGTGCTTTGGGCTTTTGTGCCGCTGACTAGTGGCCTAAATTACTCTTCTAAGTAGGTTAAATTGACATGTTTTGTTTGGTTTTTAAGTGTTAGTTCTGTAAAGAGCTTGGATAATATTGTTGTGTGACCAAATAACTCTCCCTAGAGACAAAAATATTGACATGAAAAAACCACGTTTAAAGAATGACTGTCTGGCCCTCCCTCCCGCTTGAACATAAGTTGATGTCAAAGTCAATGAAACGTAAATTTGCTCCAATGCAGTTTAGCAATTATATAACTTGCAGCCTGCGTCAGTCTGCCAATTGCAGGAAGGTGAAGGAAAATGGATTTGTAAGAAATACTCTGTAGGCTTCAGATTTATAATAGCAGTGGTTAAAGGAAACTTTGGTGTTACTGTTGATTACATTTATTTCCTTAAATCTTCTGGATGATATTACCCACGTGATATCATAAAACAGGCTTTCTCCTTGAGATTCAATTTATTATTTTTTTTCTGCTGTTTCAATGTATTGTGCCAGAATTGCTGCAGTTAGCTCGAGCAACAGGTGGTTTTATGACAACTGAGTGCATTGTTGGTTAGATGTGAATTTGAGAAAAGGAAATATGTATAAATTAACACTTGGAAATAAGGAGTTTAAAATATTTTCTCTGCCAAAAATAAACCACACTTGATTTTCTAGATATGAATTGCATCTTCTTGTCCTAACTTGATACATTTACATTCACAAAACTTCTTAAGTTTAATAGAAGTTGCTAATCCATTTTGTAGTAGAAAAACTAAAATACTTTAGTATTTCTAGAATCTAGGTGCATCTTAGTAAAATTGGTAATTTGGCTGTGATTAAAAACAATCTCAGAAACAGACATATAGCATAGCATAGTTTTGATGTAGAAATTCTGTAGATAGAAAAATTCTCTATGAGAGATTCAAAAATAATAATGATATTTTGGTATCCATTTGTTATTGTTGCCAATTGGTATTGATATCCAGTAATTGTTGCCACTACTTGTGTTTGGAGACAGATAAACCTGTACTCACTTTTCTGCTTGCTGAAGAGTCTGAAGAAATTTGTGATTAAATACTACTGACTCTTAACTCTTTGGCCTAGCTGTGTGTTAGTACTGCGCACACCCAGATGCAGTAGGAGTCAGCTAATGTGTGCTGTTCCTGTGCCCTCCCCTCAGCTGCTGGGCTACAGCGAGAAGCCGGTGAACCTGCAGATGTTCATCGGGACAGCCGACGATCGCTACCTGCGGCCCCACGCCTTCTACCAGGTGCACCGCATCACCGGCAAGACCGTCGCCACCGCCAGCCAGGAGATCATCATTGCCAGCACCAAAGTTCTGGAAATTCCACTTCTTCCTGAAAATAATATGTCAGCCAGGTACATTACAGCATGAGTTGGCCATTCAGTTTTTATTTTCTTCGTTTGTGCAAATATGAAAGAAAAATCTTGTAAAATTAGCGCATTTTCCACAAATGTGGATCATGATTCAAATGACTCAAAGCAAGCCAGCGTGTGGACAGTCAGAAGTAAAGGAGCAGAGAAGCCAGGAAGCTCCATGCATATGTGTTATTTGATTGAGGTTGTGTGTCTTATATGAGTAATTGACCACTGTGTGGAACAGCAGCTGGGATTTGATGGGTACACTTTGTCGTTGTCTAGTCCTTCCTAAACCAGAACTAAATATTAGTATCTTGCTCCTTGTAAATGATGTTTACTATGTTAAATAACTCACTTCAGAGGTTAAACAATGTGCAATAACAAATAATCTTTTAAAGCTTCAAAAAAAGCAGCGGCTAGACATTTACAAGACAAAATGTTTCATTTGTACTTGCTGCTGTTTTCATACTAAGAGTTCTTTTAATCTCAGACATTTAAAATAACATTTAAAATGCCATAATGTGGGGGAAAAATAGAACAGCTTAATTCTTTAGCAAAAAAAGGCTTCCAGAGTGTACTTTGGCAATAGTTTGATTGATTTTCTTCCATTTCTCTTGTGATCCATCTGCCCATCCTCTTCTATCTCCAGTATCGATTGTGCTGGTATTTTGAAACTGCGCAATTCAGACATAGAGCTCCGGAAAGGAGAGACAGATATTGGAAGAAAGAACACCAGAGTGCGCCTCGTGTTCCGTGTTCACATCCCACAGCCCAGTGGAAAAGTCTTATCTCTTCAGACTGCTTCCATACCTGTTGAATGCTGTAAGATTGCTCTAACTGTACATCATTTATACATATGTTTTCTGCATATGTCAGTAGTAGTGTCATTCTGACAATATTTATTGCCAGAATTATATAAAACAAGTGTGTAAAAAGCATTGTGTAAAGAGCACAATTAGCAAAAATTAGTGTATCTTTAAATAAAGATGGTACTTGCCAAGTGGCAGCTTGGAGGTTTAGAGGAAAAACAATATTTTGGGCTTTAACCTCACAGTGCAGTCACACAGCAGCTTCAGTAGTGCCTGTTTATGAGCAGAGGCAGCTGATACATCTCAGAGAAAATATTCATTCTAAAGCTAAAACCATTTCATTGACAAGACTCTGTACCATGACTTATCTCTAGACACTATTATCTAGTGAACAGCTGAACTTCTAGAGAGTTCATTTGTTAAATACTGGCACTAAGGAATGAACGCATGACCTTAATCTGAATTTCCCCTAGAATTCATTTTTTCTAGAAACTACTAAAATAATTTTTAAACCAGTATTCCTAAACCAAAAATTTAATTTGCTATAACAGTAGAGATTGTTGACATTCCTGTCTTCTCGGTGTTTCTGTTCTTATTACATAATTTCAAAATAATTTTAAAAGCAAAGATAAATCATACACAAATATTGTTTGTTTATGTAAACAGATGGTCATTTTAGTTTTACCCCTGATTCTTCAAGTTAGAATCATAAAATAAATATCACTGTGATTAAAATTGTGAATAATAATTATTCTCTTAATATTTCTAAAGCTCAACGATCTGCTCAAGAACTTCCTCAGATTGAGAAGTACAGCATCAACAGCTGCTCAGTAAATGGAGGCCATGAAATGGTGGTGACAGGATCCAATTTTCTTCCAGAATCCAAAATTATATTTTTTGAAAAAGGACAAGGTAAATACTGTCTTGCTGGGTTTTTTTCAAACCAAACTCAGTAGCTGAGCTTGATTTTAAGAAGTAAGGATGTTTTAAAAGGAAAAAAAAAAAAGTTCTGAGTAGTAATTGGAAAGTTCATTTGAGCACTGATCTATGTGCTGGTTGGCAGTTATTAATGAAGTAGTACTTCTGATTCAGGAAGGCAGAGGGTAACTAACTTGGAATTGTGTGTATTTGAAAGATGCTGTTGATAGATTATACCATGTATTTTCTCCTTCTTCTTATAAAAAATGAAAAGTGAACATGTGAACTAATTGAAATGTACTATTTGGCATTGAGGCCATGTTTCGTCTGTTACATGTATACATGTAATCAGTGCATAGGAACTGACTCCTCAGCTAGTGAAATAAATGTTAGTTAGACAACAATAAAACATAAAATATGAATTTCTTAAGTTATCAGGGTTGTGACTTAAGTGTTTGATTTGAACTTTCAGGGAAACAGTAGCAAAAGAAATTATTAAAAATAAAAATTTGCAAACCGGGTCCAATTCCTCTACATCTTATTATTTCCTTACATATGTAAATAAGAGTTGTTTTATTTTTATTAGCAAATACAATATGTTATGTAACAATGTGTTTTGCCACACAAGCTGAACACCTTTGGAAGAAGCACAGCTGCTGCTGTAACAACCCCCAGTGGCAAAGAGAGCCTAGTGCTCAGTTCAGGGTTTGTGTTATGCCAGGTCAGAGCACAGGGAGGCTGCCCAGGTGATTCCCCCCTCTCAGCACAGCCAGCTGACCCAGCACTTGACCCACGGGGTCCCTGGGTTCGGGGCAGGGAGGCTGCGGGCAGTGCATGATCCACGGGGCTGGGCAGGAAGGTGTGGCCTGGGTTATCTCTCACCTGCTGACTCAGCCTCCGAGCCATCAGCAGCTTCGTTTGAATAAGCACAAGTGGCAGCGGTGGTTTAAGCACCCTTCAGAAACATGAGGGTACAACCCTGTGTGCTCTCTACAGCACACACAGCCTGCCCTGGAGCTCAGTCTGCCTCTATGGGATGAGCACAGTCAGTTCCAGTGCAGAGTCCTGCACAACAGGCAACTGACAATGCTGTAGTGTTGGAACTCCTAAAGCATCTCTATGCTTTGTTTACAATGTGTGTCTGTAAGTTTAACAGCCTCTTTATGACTGAAAATAAATCCTGTTTTATATTAAGCATTTTTAAGATGATTAAGTATTTTTAAGATGAATTATTAAAGTGTTAAGAAAATGTTTTTTGCTTGAATTATTTGTAAATTTCTCTCAACAGATGGACGACCTCAGTGGGAGGTAGAAGGGAAAATAATTAGGGAAAAGTGTCAAGGGGTGAGAAACAATTTTTCTTACTTTAGAAAGCTTTTTTTTTTTTTTTAATGTGATAATAGATGTTTTCATTGTTGTTCTGAAATTTAGACCTCATTTATTAAAGTGAGTAGATCACTGACTAACTCATACAGACAATTGGAGACTTCTAAATTGCTTAACACTATAAAGTAGCCGTTAAGATGATGCTTTGAAGGAACTGGAAATAGCATGCTTATTGTGAAAGTAATGAAAGAAGAACTTGAAAATTAGAAAACTTGTGATAATTTTGCTAATGTGACAAATTTCTTCCAGTGCATTAAAATTTTTTAATAATAATCCATTAATGCTTAATAATCCAAAATGCAGTTCTTTAACTGCTAGAGGGGTTTGTTGTGCTCTGGCAGATAAGAAAAGCATCCTTTAGATGATATGTCCATTTAATTAAAGCATTATCTTCAGAGCACTTGTGTTTAAAAGAAGATAAAATTCTGCAAATAAAACTTTGCTTATAGTACTGTTTTACTGTGTAATGTGCATAAACTTGAAGTTTGCCAATTTCAAAATATTAGGGTGCTTTAGTTTTATAGTAAGTGTTTTAGTTTTTCTGCAATTAATAGTTTCATTTGCATTTAATGTGTAAAACTTTTATTTCAACTTTCCTATAGGCAAACATCATACTTGAAGTTCCTCCATACCATAACAAAACAATCACAGCTGCAGTTCAGGTGCAGTTTTATCTCTGCAATGGCAAGAGGAAAAAAAGCCAATCTCAACGTTTTACTTACACACCAGGTATCAAATGAAATATACAAAAGTGGCATTTTATTTTGGTTTTTAAAGTGTACATACAAAAATACTCCAGACAGTCTTGTCCCTTTGACAGGTACATAAGATTAGCTTTTCATTGTTTGTAAAACAGTTACTAAAGTTTGTCTAATTAAAAAGGTGAAATATAAAGTAATAAGCTCCAGTTATTTTTTCATTATACTTTCTACAGAATAATTTTTGCATTTTACTTTCCTTTGAGAATGATGATGAATCTCAGAAGCTGCTCTTTAAATAACCCTGGTGATGACACAGAGGCTAGTGAGATCACAGAAAAACAGATTTATGCATATTTTTCCATTCTCAAATGTCAAAAAAGAAAAAAAAAAACCTAAAACAGGTTTAGATACAAGGAAGGTCAAAATATTTTTCCCCCTCTCTGGATACATTGCAGCTTACTGAGACAAATCAGTTTGTAACTTAGCCAGAGGTAGAACTAGGACACGTTAACTGGAGATGTAGTTAAAACAGCCTATTCCCTCCCCTTTGGTGTGAGGAAGAGCTTACACAAGGTGTGCAATGCTCACTCCTTTCCTGCTCTTTGCTTTATTTGAGAGCTGCATGCGCATGTGGAGCAGTCACAATTCCCAAGGTCCAGTGATGCCGGGGACCCTTTGGTGCTGCTTGGAGCACTTGAAGTCAGATACCTGAAGGAGTCTTTAAAGTTGGATGTGGATATTAAAATAAACTTCTTAAAACTTATGTATATGCTGACAAAGCCAACTTCCATTAGTTAACACAATTTAAAATAAGCTGAGCTCACTTGTTGGGCTCTAAAATGACCCACTTTTTAAATTTAGGCAGCGTTACCGAGGTGTCTGGTACACCAAGTACACATTAACTGTGTTATCAGATTTCTGCGGTATTTGTCAACTGTTTTTCAAGAATATCAGCTCCTAAGATAGTTACACATCTTAAACTATATTTTGGTTTGAAATATCTCTATTTAAATTATTTAAATGGTGGAATGAAGTAATGACAGTTGCTACTTAAATAAGCAGCAAGTTTAAGGTGACTGCAGCTGTTATTACACAAGCACTTAAAACACTCTATATGTATTACAGTTCATTTGACTGTAATATTTAGTTAACTGTATTTTATAAAGTAGTAAATGAGCATTTAAGTGTTACAATTTTCCTACTACTTCTACTTAAGATCAGTATCTTGTCGTGAGCCTACCAGTAGTTTAAAAAAAATAAACCTGTAAGTGAAAGTGTGTCAATTTTTAAGTCTGTTATAAGAACAGTTGTTGCCATCACTGAAATTGGGGATGTGCTTATTAAAGGGCTGCTGTAATTAAAACGAGGTGCACTACTCAAACCTGTGTGTTGGCAAAGTTCAACTGTTACTGTGATCAGAGGCTAAGGTAAGCCTGAAGCCTGCTAAAAATTTCCTTCACCTTTTCCTAGCGTGTGATACTGAACTCACATCTGCCTATTTTCAGTGGAGCCCAGCAGCAGCTTCCCCCACCTCTGGTGAGGAGAACGTCCTTTAGATGAACTGGACTTTCTCTGGCTGAGTTGCAAATGTCATTGAAAACATACATTGCATAGGATGGTGTGCTGGAAGGGAAGATCATCGCCCTTGCTGGGCGAGTTGGTCTGGCTTTGCAGGGTTGATGTAGCAGGCATAAAATCAAAGGTGAAAGCAGAGCAGAAGGGAAAGAGCAACACAGTGCTGTTGGGGTTGTTGAATAGCAGTTGGTGTGTATTTGTCACAGGGTACAGATGGGCTGGAATTGTAAAACTGTTTTATTTTTTCTAGTTATAATGAAGCAGGAGCACAGAGATGAGGTGGATTTGTCTGCTGTTCCCTCTTTGGCCCTGCCGCATGCAGGCAGCGTCCAGGGCCTGATGCGAACCCAGCTGCCTTCACCAGAGCAAGGGCACCCCCATGACAGTTTGCTGTCTACGTCACCCAGGAGCCTCGTGTGTCCCGTTCAGCCACCCTACACGGCCATGGTGACCTCGGCAGTGCCACACCTGCCACATATGCAGGGTAGAAACCTTAGTCCAAGTGAAGAGTGTCATGTTTTGCCTCCTGCTGTGGTTCAGTCTTTTCAGGTAACATCAGCACCTCCTGTGAGGCCTTCTTACCAGCCTATGCAGTCTAATGATGTGTACAATGGACAGCCTGGTCTTCCTATGAACTCAGCATCCAGCCAAGGATTTGATCCGATTTCATTTCCTCAAGACACGGCTGTACCTCATTTGATAAATCTTAGCTGCCAAGCTCTACCACCAATGCAGTTCCATTCTTCAAATCCAGGTTCTGTGCCAGCATCAAGTCCAGCAGGACACCCACTGGCACATGCAGCTCATTCAGGACAGTCGTCAGCTCACCTGCCATCGCTGGGATACCACTGCCCGGGCCCCGGGCAGGGCTCCATCCCCTCTGCAATGAGCCGCTCCCTCGGCCAGGCTTCTCCCCAGCTGCAGCAGGTCCCGTACCACTCTCCAAATCCAGCGTCCGCTTCATCCCCGTCCCCGACGGCTTCCCACCCGCTGGGCCACTCGCCGCTCTCCGGCCCCTCTTCCCCCCAGCTCCAGCCTCTGCCTTACCAATCTCCGAGCTCAGGACCCGCCCCGTCGCCGCCGCCCGGGAGCCGCTCGGGGCAGCACTCGCCGCAGGCCGCCAGCCCCGCGCTGGGAGCCCTGGGCACGGTGTCACCCCTGGGGCCCCACCCCGTGTGTGACTCGTCTCCCTTTGCTCCCGAGGGGGCAGCTGTTCACATCAAACCAGAGCCTGAGGACCGGGAGTTGAATTTTCAAACTATAGGACTACAAGACATCACACTAGATGATGGTAAGTGGATATAATATTGTGATACTGTGGTATAATCTGCATTAAACTACGAAGTGGGTGTGGGAGGGTTGTTTTGTTTAAAACACATTCTTCACAGAAGGAAATTTATATAATCAGAATGAAGTCATATTTCTGTGTCCAAAGCAACAACTTATTTAAAACTAATTATATCAGCTGTTAATTTGTAGTTATACAATTCCAGCATTTTAGTCTAATTTGCCCACAGATTTTGGTTTTGTTGTAAAACAAGGCTTGAGGATCAACTCCTACACACTGACACCTTGTATTCAAGAAAGTAATTTGAAGCCTTTTTTGATTGTCTCATTTATATGTTTCAGTGAAAATCATAGTAAGATATCTAAGTTGCATAGATGCAGTTTGGAGTCTCGTTTCTTGGAGTTGTCCCAGTTTTGAAGGGCAGGCTGGTGCTTTGATACTCTATCACATGCATTTTGGCACTGTCTTGGTCTCCTCACAGGCATTTAGATACCTGTCATCATTCAGCACCTCTGCTCACAGTGGCTGTTTGCTTTCTCCACTCTGGCTACCTTTTGAGAAATTCACTTGTTTAACATAAACAGAACAAGGGCATTCTAATGCTAAAGGCCAGACTCCAAAGGACTGTACTTTAAATATTTGGACAATTTTTAAATTTGGTTATTAATTAAATAGTTATTTGTAGATTTTTCCCACCAAGTGAAAAAAGAAAAATATCGGATCCTAAACATCGAACTTTTTAATGTTTAGATGCAAAGCAATTTAAGTAACATTGTGCTAATAAAGACTGGAAGATCAAAGGCCTGGCCTTAAAAGCTGTGTAAAATGTTTGGTTTTGGTGAAGGGAATCATACCAGTGTCTCTTTTCTAAAGTAGCCTTAAATGTTGTGGTTTGGGTTTTCTTAACCATCCCTGGTAATTACTTAATTGCATCAGCAGTAGAATGAAGACTTAAGTGTAGGCCATCTGTTAAATATCCGTGGGAGCTTTGCTATTGTTACCTCCAGACAGTAGTAATAAAATTTAGTAAGAAATACCTTTAAAGACATGGCATAGTAGGAAGAAAATGAGAGAAACCAATCTAGTTGTGCTTTCAGTTCAATGGCCACCTTAATTAAACAAAGCTCTCTTTTTAGAAACACTGTTTATCAATCAACTTAAGTTTATTTAGAAAGGAAGGAAGAGACTGATTCTGTCAAGGACTTGCTGAGGGGATAAAAGCACGGCATTATGAAACAGCATGCAGCAAAAAAATAGCATTTTATACTTCTATATAGAGGAGTGAGAAAGAAATCTAATGTTTCAAGAAGTGTCAGATTAGAACTTACCTTTTTCTCATCCTTCCTCTCTCCACACCCACAAAAAAAAAGTAGAAACAAAATATAACTAAATACTGTAGTTAGACTGTTCACTATGTAAGCAGAAGTGGTTTGCATTTATGAGCATCCTGTCAGTTAGTTTATATTATTTAGAAATTAAAATGGATGCACAGTAAAAAGAAAGGGGTTTTTTCTCTACATCACAAATATTTGTTGGTTTTCAGTACCATTTCCTTTGCTTCACCCTGAAAGTACTGCCTTGTTTCTGTGCTGTCAAAGCTGTAGGATCCCAGGAGAAGCTGTTGGAGCCCCACTGAAAGCGTGGCCACTTTATTCTACTGCTGATGGTTTAGAGTGCAATGAACATGGGAGTCAAATGGCCACAGCTTAATTGATGTCTTTTTTAAAATGATTGTTATAGAAAGTTAAAGAAGTTCTGATAACCACTGATTAAATAACACACTTCATATGTGGAAAACTGAATGTGGATTTAAAGGCTGAACCTGCCCTTGGCAGCAGCACTGGGGTTGGGAGCAGATTCCTGCCTTTCCTTCCCTTGTTGCCGCCTTGTGATGATTTCCTGGGGGCTGGGTTTGGGGCTTGTTTGCATTTCCAATCTGCAAATACAGATCAGATGTTGAGCATGAAACCTGCTGTTTCAAAAGTCTGGAAGGGCACAATGACAAGAAGCAAAGCTGCTCAGTTCTCTCAGTGTGAGTGAATACTTCCTCTGCTTAATCAGCTTTAAGGAAAAAAAAACATGTTTAGGCAAGAGCACTTTTTGCAATAATTTATCTAACATAATAGTCTGGTTTAAAAAATAATTCTAAAATTTCTCTTTCATGTATAATTGAATTTTAGTTTCTGTACAAATAGAGCCAGGCAGAAATAGCAAATAGGCTATTCTACAATAATGTTATAGCAATTAAATAAAAAAATCCAAACATAATTGCATACATAAAATGAGTGTTGATACAATATGTTCTCCCAGTTAATACATCAAACATGAAAGCTCTACTTAGTTGGAAAATAGGTTTTTGAGGGTTACCAATTAAGGCAAATAAACCTCTCAAAATAAAACACTAAGGCAAAGCCAACTGAAAATTCTTTGAATCATGTCTGGATTACTGGCCTTAAATATTTAAATCAGTAGTCTTAAGATAAACAAAAAACTCTAAGAGCATAAATTACCTCCTTGCTTTTAAGTAGTGGACACTTTCAAAATTAAAATAGTAGATATTTCTTTGCCAAGAAAATAAAATATTTCAAGAAATATTTTACAAAATTTCAGTGTAGTATGGAAGTGCTACCCCATGACAAAGTTAATCCCAGAATTACTGTGTAGTTTGACAGAATATGATTAAAATTCTTAAAAGCAAAATCCCAATGAAAAACTCACCACAAAACTGGGAAACCCCCACCCCACCTCCAGACGTGGCAGTGTGGATAATAGTTACATAAATTCATTTAAATAAGAGCCCTAGAAGTGGCTCTTACTGCCTCTTCAGCCAACATTCAGGTGTTTTCTTAAAAACACACCAAGAAACTCTCCAAATCCATTACATAATACAGAACTACAAAGCTGCTTCCTCCATCCGTGCTCAAGCCAAGAGCATCTGGATTACTCTTGATCCAGCATCTCCTGGAAGGTGTAACACATTTTCAGCTTCCCTGAAAATGCAAAGTCCAAAGTCCAGAGTGTTTGCCAGTGACCAGATGGAGAATCTTTTAATTCTGTTGTGTTTCTTTGCCCTTTACCTGGACTCTGTTCAGACTGTGGTTGAGCACAGGTTACACGATAGAAAGGCAGATCCTGCCCCTGTGTGTCTGCACAAAGGACACTTCTTTCCTTTTTTCCCCCCATACTGAAGTTTGTGGGACTCTTCATTATCTTGTTTTTCAGCAGGACCTTGTTGATATCCTTAGACATTTCTAATCTCCACCTTAAATTTGCTTTTATGTTTTGTTTCCCCTCTTCCCATCCTTGATTCCTACAAGAAACACCTTCTAATTCACTTGAAACGAGGGATCAAAATGCATGAGGACACATGGATATGAAATTCAAATTATGTTACAAAAATATTTGAAACATAACACAATTTCAAAATACTATTGTGTACTACTACTTCAAAGGTATTCTGAAAAACTTATCCTTTCTGCTCAGGTTTTTGCAGTAGTCAGGCTGCACAAGCTCAGAAACTTTTGGGCTGGAACTAAGTAAAAGCAGCTTTTATTTGTCCCCTTAACTTTTTCTACCCCCAGTGTGTTGGACCTTTTTTCCTTTAACATCTTTCAGCAAGTCAGCCCTCTGGCCAACACTTCAGGTTAACGTTTCCTTGGATAGACAGTGGAATGTTTAGGTCTGCAAATAGATGTAAACAAGGCAGCTGAAGTGACAGGAAACAGGCAGCTGGTCATTTCTGTCCTTTCCCATATCCATCATCCATACTGGAATCTGCTGCACACTCATCTGATAAAATTTCTTCCCCACTTGAAAGAAAAGCTACTCAAAGTTAGACTCAGTCTGATTATATGATGAGGCCTAATTAATTTCCACCCCCTCTATTTTTAAAAATCGCTCCTAATGTAGTGGCTTACCTCTTACCACTGTCAAGTTTTAGGTTTAAAACTGTTCTAATACTGTTGATCTCAAATTTAATCTTTTGTGGTTTGCAGTTTAGGCAGGAGTTTACCTTGGATTTCATGGCTTTCTACAGAGATGAGATTTCTAACATGTACACCTGTATTTTAAAATTTTTATGTATTGTTTGGCTTTAAGTATTGTATTTTATTCAGCAAATCAGGATCACCTTCTACTAATCCTCTTACATTTTGTTACTCATTGCATCTCCATTACATAAAGCTGGAGATTAGAAAATCCAGAATGTGCATTTACTATAAATCATAACTAGAAATCCCCTAAGCAGTTTGTGTATATAAAGCAATAAGTCTGCTTTGTCAGACACATTCCATGTAGAACTCTAAGCCATTAGCATTCATTCATTTTAATAGTTCTGTAATAACTCTCTAGCTGATAAATTCTCTTGCTGAGAAGCTCCAATTATTCTGATCTTGGCTAGAAGACTTGTACATCTTTGCAGGCAGCTTTTTTTACTGTAGCTTCAACTTAATTTCTGGAGAATCAAAGTAGTGACTACATAAGAAAGTATTGGAGAAGGACTATAGTTTGTCTATATTTGAAACTTAATCATTAACAGATTGATGTTAATTAAGGCAATGTTCTGCCACTGGAGGTCTGCAGAAGTACAGAAAGTACTGGATGCTAGAGTCTGGTGTAGGGTGGAGGAGAGCAGCTCAAGCTTGAGATGTGCATCTCAAATCCAAGGTGTTTCCATTGTCTCCTGAGTACAGAGCGAAATGTTGCACTTTGCAGTGTGCCCAGCAAGGCCAAGGACTGCACTGTACCTGGAACTCTCAGAACAATCCTGCTGATAAAAGGCATTCTGAAAACTACACTAGTATAAATTGTTCAGTAAAGTTGTGTTCAGACTCCTCCGTTCTTAGCATTCTGATTATTAAATCTGTATTGTCAAGCACTATGAGGCAGTAGTAAAGAGCAGTTCTGCAGTGAGATGTTGAGGTGATAAGGCAGAACCTGAAATGTATTGAAAGAGAATGGAAATCTACTCTGAGAAATGTGTTATGAACAAAATAAAGATCCAGACTGAGCAGTAGTTTAAAAGCTGAAGGGTGAGCAGTGAGCAAAGGTGAAATGTTATGCATCAGGGGCTGTCAGCAGTTAAAGGGTGCTTTGACCGTATCTTCTAGGGGATTCACTCACTTGTGTCCATATAAATTGTGTGAGCAAGGCATCCATTGAGACCAGTTAGAGATTTCTAATGTGTAAAAATGCCAGCTAAATCCTCAGGTGTTTATGGCCAGCTCTCCCTGTGAGAGCCACAGAGTGCCTTGTAACTAATGCAAAGTAAACTCAACTGGCTGCACCACTTCAAAAAGATTCCCATTCAAGTATTACAAGAGGTTAGAGACTTCTTCCATGAGTGCAGGTGGCACTTCTGCACCAAGATGTGGGTGCTGGCAATCACAGCAGAACTGGAAGGAGCTCAGGTCACCTTGTGACCCTGGAGAAATCCACAGAGACCCTTCAGCACCACTTTGCACTGCACAGCCCCTGTGTCCTCTAGAACCAAGGCTCACACTGGATTCTGTGTTACACTCAGCTCTCTTCTGGAGTGAGAGAAGGGGTAAACATGGCTGCAGTAAGTTGGTTTTGCCAGGATACAGAAATGCAGAGTGTGACAGCATAGCCAAGACATGAGCAGGGTGTGTGTTACTGCAGAGCTGGTGCTATGAATCTGCAGGCACATTTAGTTTTTCTGTACAGCTATAGCCCTAATGTACACAGGAAAACGATACTCCAACCTTCCATACGGCATTATTTTGTCAGTTAAGTAAAAAAAAATAGCACTGCTTAGGGAAGTTGGCTTTAAACCTGATATTACTAAAAGCAAGCCTGGCCTATGGCTTGGAATGGTGGCTTGCAAGGCAACCCACCATGTCCTTGGTAGTTTGCCACAGCAGCCATGGCCTGACATGTGACTGGTTTGGTCTCAAACAGCACAATCAGCTGGCTGCTCCAGCACAGAAGAGTGAGGGTTAATTATGGCCTGACAGCTTTTTTTTTGTTTGTTTGGTTGGTTGGTTTGTTTTGGTTTGTTTAGTTTGGGAAGGTTGACACTGTATTACTTGCTGGTCACGTGGAGTCAAAACCAGGCTAAATATACTGCACTAAGCAATGTGATGTAGTTGCAGGGATTCTTCACATAATTTCAGCTTGTAGAGATCTGTCTGGAGCTGACAGAGGAAGGCATATGTCCCAGGAAGTGTGTGCAGCAGTCTGTCCATAGTTTTCCTTGATGTTTGCTGATACTTGTTGCCTCTGTCAGGGGAGCAATTCACTCATCTGTCCTCTAAAACAACACAATTTGTATCAAACTTCTTTTTGTGAAGCGTATTTAAATAACTGCACTCTGTGCTTCTCACTGAAGCAACACTGCAGACAATCATGCATTCTAGAATATTTTGGGAGATCTACTTTTCTAAAACCAGTACATCTTCTAGGTTATGTCCCACAGCCCACGCATCCTGCTTCAGTTCAGCAGCAGTAAAGGATATACAGGCTAAACTTTTAATCAGATAGTGCTACAAAAACAGGAAGTTAATTGACTTCTGTTGGAAGAGGTCCTGAAAACCAAATGGGATAACTCCAGGAGTTCTTTGGTCTGCCTGTATCCATAATAGAACTCTAATTTTAAGTTGACTTCCTGCTTTGACCCAAACCAGGTGCTTATAATTGAGGGTTTAAAGCTTTTCTTAACCTTTCTGTACTTAAAGACTGAGTCAGGACAAAGAGGTCCTTCAAAAAATTTTTGATCAGTTAAACAGATCTACCAGGGGTCATTATTCATGATTTTTGTTTCAACTTAATAGTTTTCATTTTGGCTTTATATTCTTTGGTTACAGAACCCATTTTAGTAGTGCTTAAGGAAGCTTTCTCAACTGTTTAGGATATTACGAAGTAGAAAGGTATTTTTAATGTATATTTTTCTGGTACCTCGAGGTCTGTGGAATGTGTGTGTAGAACAAAATCTTTAATGCTGTATCACACAGATGAAAAGGCTGTTGCTTTATGTCCCACGTTTCCCAAACAAGAAGCAGTGTGTGACCGAGGGCAGTGCATGCTCTGTCCCAGAAGGTGCTGGCTGCAGACATTGTGTGTGCTGTGCATGACACAATTGTCAGCGATTGATAAAAGCAAATACTCACCACTGTCAGCAGCTTTGGTAGTGCATGCAGGAACCTCAGGATCTTGCTAAGTATGAAACTAATTAGAAATTGCTCAGACACATATTTCCCTGCCAGAGTGACATATAATCCTTACTGTATAAGCTGTGCTGTGTTTATGGTGCAGAGGCTGTTGCTTCATGAGCTAATGAACTCCACTGTTCTCTCTGGAGGCTTTTAGTCAGTGTTTGTTGTCTGGTCTTTTGAAAGCTTCACCTTTCTGACGAGGGTTGTTGGTACAGTTAATTTGTTTCATCACGAGGCAATTTCCTGCCCATGTCCCTGGATTCATTAGATCTTTATTTAAATATCACTTTCTTGCTGTTTCTATCATAATTGATGGGGGAAAATGATCTTTTCTTATCTCCTATTATTTGACAAGAATTTGTCCTTAATTTACTCCTTTCCTTCACAATGGCAGCAGACATTTTCATTGAAACCCAGATAATGCTTTTCACTTCCCACTTAAACACATGTAACTTTACACTTTGAACAATTAAGCATAAGAAGTTACCCAAAGAGGTAATTGGAGCTGCTTGAGTTTCAGAAGGAAGTAAGAGTAGATTCCTTTGTTCTCCCAGGAGTCATCCCTAAGCAGGGCTTAGAAACCATGCTGGCAAAACAAATGTGTGCCTCTATCCAGAAGGCACAAATTAGCCAGGGTCCAGAGTAATTTTGTTAACTGCGTTAAAGCCTAATTTACTAAACCTACAACCCTGTTTTGGGTGGGGAAAAAAACCCAAAAGCAATCCTCTTGTAAGCTCTGCATAGCCACTAATCACAACTGAATAAACACAGACTTGTTGGTTAAAATAATGAATACACTATTTGACATTGATTTTTCCCCTAGGAAAAGCAGTTCCATGAATGCAGCTCTGCACTACCTGCAGGGTTTCTCGCATGGCCCTGGTCTGAGGGAGATAACACTTGGTGTTCTGCCACTCGCAGCTGTGGTGGCCCAACTGCAGACAGTGCCTTGGGCAGAGTGCAGAGGGACAGCAAAGGGGAGCCAGCAACTGTGAGCAGCAACAGCTTCCTGTGCTTGGGGAGAGGGAAAAGGGCAGCAAAGGTTTTGTTTACTAGGACTCTTTTACCTGCCCTGGAGTTGCTGTCAAGGGCCCCGAGTACTTCTAATTTGACCACAGTAAGTAAAGCAAATTGAAAAAACAGCAGGAGGAATGTTCTAAACACAAATACTAAAATCAAATTTAAGTAATATAAATTCATGATGATACAACTAGGCAGACTTCCAAAAATATTAACCATTACTTTTATGGCTCTGGCTGCTAACTGAAAAGTAACTAAGTATACAAGATAAGTGATACTGTTTTTAATAGGCACTCTGGTAACTTCTAAAGAGTTACTTATGTCACATACGCAGTGTTTGTGAATGAAACTGGGTATTTAAATTTAGTGCTATTAAAAGAAAAATGAAAATCACTTCCTGGTTGAGTGAACTGTAACTTCTTGGTTTAGTCCAGTCAGTAGTTATGTCTGTCTTCTTCTCTGACACAGACAGTTTTATCTCTGACCTGGAATACCAGCCATCAGGTTCAACAGAGAAATGGACTCAACATTCAGCACTCATGTCCAACTCCTATGTGGAAAATCTAGAGGGTGAGTCTGCTTACTGAAATGCTTCAATGTTGAAATTGGAGCACAAAGAAAGGGGAAAGTGTTTTAAGAGTTTTAAGAGCTACAAGTAAAAAGCACGGTGTAATACTGAAGTATTGCTATAACTGGACACCTGTGTATTTTGAAATATTTGGAAATTCAGCATTTGTGAACCAGGTGTACATTCATTCAGTCAGAACCTCTACTCAAAGTATACAGAGCTGCCACAGAACTTCCTGAGTGCTGTAGGATCTAGTAAGACAGCAGAAGAGGATATGAAAATCTTAAGCCAAATATGGGCAAGGTAGAAGAGTGTCCAGATCAGTTAAATAAGAAATTTGGAATGTTTCTCTTTTTCAAAAAGATGAAGCAATGTCAATTTAAATAGATGGAATACAGTGGCATGCACCAGCAGTCAGAGTATTTGGAATACAGGTTCATAACTAGATTTAGAGTTGAATGTGCACCATAATTGGGTAAGAATATCTGGATTTATTATTTCAGCTTCTTCATTTCACATATAAGCAAGATAATTATGCACTATGACTCTTCTAAATACTAACAATGTTAGGAATTGTTGCATGGTATATTGGTCTTGTTTGTGTTTAGACTTAAGTGGTTTTCACTTTATTGCAAACATGCCTAAAATGCCAAAAAACTATACTGTCCCTTTTTTAAAAAATATATACACATATACAAATATATTATAAACACTTACAACATGTTCTACTTTCTCTGTAGATTTTTAAAGGGTAATACCTGTAAATGTACGTAGATTTGGTAACAGTAAAATAACCAATCTCTTCATAAAACTTTCACACAGTTACTGTGTAGACTAATCCTAAGTTTGCCTGTGACACTGAAATAAATCACACTGGTCTTTTGCCAGCGTTCAGTAAAGTTAATTCTGCTTTCCTTACCTATCAAAATGTTATTAGTAAGGTAAGTAGCTCCTGTTCGGAATGGCAAAGCCAGGGAAAGACTGCAAACCAAGCTGACATTCCTATGTTTTGGAACAGCAAATCAATTAGTAAAATACAAGTTGTAACTTAGATTATTTCAGTGTTCTACACTATATTCTGTGCAACTCAGAATCCGGTAGGTTCAGAATAATTGTTGAACAGCAGGAGTTCTTGAAAAATGGAAATTCAGGCTAATAATAAAATAACCCCCAAATACCAATATCACCAACTAAAAAATAACACACAGAGTGGCAGCCCCCAAGTTTAGGCCTGTGAAATGTACACTGCCAAGTCCCTTTTAATAAAAAGGGCACACTAACAGAAACCCAGACCCAGAGAGAAACACATTTACACACAAATGTTAGCATGTGACAAATGCAGTAGAGAAACATGGCATTTTTAAAATTAAAATACTGGGTATTTTACTTATTTGGCATAATGTAGTGTGGTATTAATACAAGAGATAGGTTTACACAGGAAAAATAGGATGGTTATGTACCTTGAAGAATGCTTAATGTCAAATTGGACAAGTTAACTGTATTGTCTGCTAGTGGATAAGTAAGCATTCTTACAGAGCCAACTTCCAGGCTTAAATTAGGAGGAGCACAGCTTCTAAATTATACTGCTGAAGAGAAGAGCAACTGTGACTGTAGTGTGCTGCAGGGGATCAGAGCATCTACAAGGCAGGAAATAACTAATGGAATACTTGAGTCATCCTTTATAGAAGGGGTGAGTGTGATGACTGCTTCAGGGAGTACCAAAACATGAGAACCCACAGGAGGAAATATCTCTTTATTTGGTTGAAAGGAGTGTATAAAAACTTCTTGAAAAAATGAAATCTTCGTTTTATAGCAGTTTCAGCATTACAGGCTGTGACAAACTTGAAAACTGTAGGAAAACAATCAAGCTTATGAAGATGTAATAGGTGGTCAAAAGGGTCAAATAGTTGCAAGCAGTCTGTGGATTATTTGTAAAGGTTCGTATTAAATGTGCAGTTACTCTGTTGTGCCAGAGACTACAAGCTGCTTCCAAATGCAGAAATCAGAAAAGAACATAAAAGTTATAAGGTTAGATGGGAAAATGTGACCAACAGATGACAAATCAGTTATTCAGTTAAAATTAGGTAAGTGATCTTTGAAGGTTTTGTGGATTGATGTTGACAGTTGAGGAACTAGATATTCTCAGGCCCAAAGTCCTTTGAAAAAGAGACATGTTGCAGGAGCTGTCTCAAGGTAAGGTGTCAGTAAAAAGGTTTCAGAGCAGTGACAGTGACAATTGTCCTTAAGTAGATGACATGCCAGACAACAGCTCTGAAAGAGTAAGCAACAGGTCACTATCAACTGTAATGTAGAGCCTGGGTAAATGGGACACTGCTGTTGCTCAGCTATTCAGAAGGGTGAAAACCAAAAGCTGTCTAGAAACCTCTGCAGGAAGATCTTGTGACTAAAGAAAAGCAGGTAGTTATAGAAAAAGTGGAAATTAGAATAAAGGAAGGAATAAAACCTGTACTCACCAACACAGTGACAGCTGCTCTGTTAACTATTCTCATTTAAAGCTGTCTTGAATTTTAAATGGACAATTCTATGAAAAATTGCTCAGTAGTGTTAAAAGTAATTTTGAAAGGGTGAATAAATGCTAGGAATGTCTACAGAACAGCAGAGAATAAGAAAATGCAATTCCTTAGATCTCTTTCATGCCCATTTTGTCCCTGATGCCACAAAGGAATTAGATGAATGCCTGTTACTGGATCTGCTAGAACTCTGCAGCCAGAAAAAGGAATGAGGAGAAAATGCCAAGTATAATAAAATGAATGGGAGCCACAGAAAAGGTAATGGAAGGTACTTCCTGGGAAAGAAACCAGTAAGTGACTACCACATAATCCTGGGGCAAGTTCAGCACATCTAAAAAGCTTTACTACTGCTATAGGGAGTTAAGCTTTGGAATCTGTTATCACAGAATGTTGCAGTTGACAGAATTTTGCACAGACCTTAAAATACCCCAGGGAGAAAAATCCTATTTGGTGCAAAAGATGCTGTCTCTAACTCGGGAGTTCCCTGGGAAAAACACATTTTGGAGGCTGGTGGAACACCCTGGGGAAGCATTACTGTGTTTTGCACATGTCTCTGCTCTTGCCCACTGCAGCCCTAGTGGTCTGTAATCTGAACTGGTTTGCCTGAAGTTCTCCATGGAGGTTTTCAGAGAGTATTTTTGACTTAGAAAAACCTAAAATGCTTGGTAACTGTTAAAGAGATTTGCTTGTCTGTAGAAAGTATAGATGCTGATTGTAGATTAGTGGCTTCCTGCAAGGAAAAAGAGATTACTTGCATTATTCCCTAAAAGGCCTGTAGGTTCAGGAATTTCCTTTTCTTATATTCTTATATAAAATATATATACTTAGATGTACTTCTTTTCCCTTGTGCTCCGGTACAAAATATTTGTCTCTTACCACAATGGGAGGGGAAATGAAATACAGAGCAATTCAGAACCATGCTAGTATTTGCTTGGCATTTGATTAAAAAAGATAATGCCTTTACTTTTGATATTAGAACTTCAAACACCTTAAAAACACCTTAAGAGAGCTTGTTATTCTAAATTCATAGTTGTTTTTTTTTTAATTTATCCAAAACATTTAGGCATTTATTATTAGAAGCACCAGCTTTCATGATGATGTCACACCTCG
This sequence comes from Erpornis zantholeuca, assembly GCA_013400515.1. Lineage (NCBI taxonomy): Eukaryota > Metazoa > Chordata > Aves > Passeriformes > Timaliidae > Erpornis > Erpornis zantholeuca. The sequence goes on from VZTN01014365.1 coordinate 30,756, forward strand.
TAACACAAGAGCTTTGTTCTGTTCAAATCAGTGAACACAGATCACTTTCTGTAGGTGGGAATTTCTCCGGAGGCGTTGGTCAGTACTGGAACAGCTGATAAGATCAGCACCCATAGCTCTGGGTGTCACTCACTGCACAAATGGCTGAGCTGTTCAACCTAACTTTAGATCTTAAAGGCCTGGATTGCAAATTGCAAAGTTTGAAGAGCTCACTCTGAGCAGTCTGGCTGTCGGGCACAAGCACCCAGAGCCAGCACCCAGAGCCGTGGCTGTGTCAGGAGCTGTGGCTGTGTCAGCTGCCTCAGTGACCAGAGGCAAAGCCTCAGGGGCAGGAGAGGCCTCAGTGCTTGGGCTGCTTCCACTTGTGCAGTGAGCAGGGACGGGAAACAGGCAAACAGCACAATGGGAAATGAACACTCAGTAAAACAGAGTAAGTGGTTGCTCTTATTTTACAGCTTGACAGCAGATCCAAAAGTCAGAGCCACTTCTTCTCTCTTCCACCCATATTGATATTAGGATGCTGCTTCATTTTTTGCAATTTTTAATTTTGTAGGCTGGAGCCTCTATCTGACATTTGGTGCTTTCTCAATGCAGTGTGTTGCTCCTTTTTCAACCCAGCACAGAGAGGGAAGAACAAACCAAAAAAACCCAAAATAATCACAAAAAAATCTTTGCAATGCAATATTGCAGTATCACCACTATTGACCAATCTAATCTGTCTGTAGCAGATTTTCTCCCCACCAACTTAACTTCTGTTCTGAACAATCTATTTTTAACTGTTAGTATAAATTTGCCAGCCAGCTTACTTTCAGATAAATACTAAGGGAGGAAAAGGTGAAACTATTGCAAATAAAGTAACAGCTGAAATTCTGAAATCTGGGAAAACTGCCAAACAGATCAATCACATAGAGAAGAGTTGTTAAAATATGTTAAAAAAAAAAAAAAAAGGAGAAAAAACTTATTAAAAGAAACCCCTGTATCACATTTTGATCTGTGCCATATCTGACAAGTTTTCAAAGTGCAGTTACCATTATTTTATGGAGGAATATGCCACATGTGTACACAGTTAGTGTGGCACCTCTCTCTCTTTTCATCTGCTCCAGTCATTATTTCAGGGTTAGTGACCTGGAGTGTTAGCACAGAAAACATTTTCTAACATTTTTTATGTCATCCACTCAGCTGCCACTGGCCATTCAGAATGATTTTTGGTATCAGTAGGTACCAAATGACTACTAAATATTAGTAAGGCCTCTGTAATGATTTAGTGTGTAAGATGTTTCTGGTTCCTTCTGACTTGAAGAGTGAGTAGAGGTCCAGGCTATGGGATCAGCAGTCAACACTTGACACCACAGGTACCAAATAGACAGGGATTTAACTGGAGGGGGCAGTGCACTGAAAAGTCAAGGTCTACTTGCACAACTGCTCACCTCCATCTAAAATCTAATGAGACTGGCTCTCTCCAAAGAGGCAGCAAAAGTATGAACTACTACATAAACCTGGCAGACAGAGCACAGAGAAAACATCCTGGAGATCTGTATTGCTGAATCCCAAACAAGCTCTGCAGCTTTCCCCTGAAAACTTGTGCTGAAGAGACAAAATGGTATCAAAACAAGGAGGTTTAACAAAGCCATGCATGCTGCTTTCCCAATGTCTGGTTGCTGACAGGATGGCTATAAAGGTTAAGCAAAAAGGAGTATGAAATCTTTCTAGCTGTATTTTTAGGACAGAGTAGCCCTTGCAGCCATAGTCAAAACTAGGAGAGGTGAAATAATGTGATTTTTTAAAAGTAAAGAAATTTTCTTTTGTTTAAAAACCATCAGCAATAGAGCCTGACCTTGTCCTTTCTCAGAATTGCTGGAATTTATTTTCTCCCCCAATTTCTTACCTGAAGAACTTGAGTTTTGCTAAACAATATTGTAGAAAACCTGTATTTATGCTCACAAATTAAGTTTTCAGTTTTAATTATAGACTATTACATGTGTGCTTGCCCCTCACTGGAAGGAGGTGACATGTCATGCATTCAAATACTGACCTTTGGATTTCTCTTCTAGTCTTTAATACAAAAAGGAAAAGGCTATATGATTTCACCTTCAGCCTTATATATTTTTATGCAGGATTTTATCTCTTCCTACTGACTACATGATTTACATTTTAAACTGCTTTAATTTATACCATTCCCCTTCAGAAAGACAAGTTCTGATAATGCTGGTATTATATTAAGATTATATGTGCCATGAAAGATTAGAGACTGATCTGAGCTGCTGCCTTCTGCAAGTTCTGCTTTCTTTGAAGCATTTATTTTTACCACCATCTGCACCTCATCTAATCGATGGAGACTCTTCTGAAGTCTGCATGCTCCCCCCAGTCCATTTGTTGCATACAGAGTTACAGACAGCTGAAATGGACATTCCTGGAAAATATAAAATAGGAAGATGTGTTAGTTGGGAGGCCAAAGGCTGTGAAAAAACACCTTGGCCAGACACAGCAGGAAAAGCATTTTGGCCTTTTCTTGAGGCCTGCAAGGTGCTCTGGCAGAACACTAATTTACATACTTATTTTGAAAAAAGCACACTTGACTACTGGTTGGGTTTATAAGTCAGGAATTCTTACAAAGTCACTGGGACAAGTAAGAATTCTCCACTAGAATACTCTCTTGGAATGGAGGCATGGTCCTGCATTGCCTAAGAAATGGTAGATGTTTCTAATGGAAATCCATGTAAACCAGATAAATCTCTATTCACCACAGGCTAAAAGTATTGCAAAACAAAGCACTGAGCTATAAAACAGCTTCTTATAAACAAATCAGTGATTATTTAGAACAAAGCAACACAAACTAACCTGTAGATTTAATACTCTACATAATGACTCCTGCAGAAGTTTGGCAAATAAAACCCCATGTGACCAGCTATTGTCTTCAGTGTAATGTGTTCTAAGGAGAATGCAGTGCCAATGGCTACGTGCTGTTCAGTTAAACACCTCTGCCTGTGGGAACTGCAAACTATTGCAGGATAGACCAGTTTGTGCTGATGGTGCTAGTAGAGATACTGATCAGCCATCAAAACTTAGGGGAAGTAACTGTCTAATAATTTCAAAATACTGAACTTCAAATAGTTATTTTTGATGTTTCTATTGTACCACTCATGAAAGCTTTATCCGTACTGAGCAGCTGGGACACTCGATTTGCACAAAGCTACTGTTGATAAGCGCTGCTGGAGGTTCTTAGAGCTCGTAAATGCTCTCAATAGAAGCTGGTGGAGCACAGTTCTTATGAATGATTACCTGTATTTTGTTTTAAAAATAAAGGTCTTGGTTTGTTTTTTTTTTAGCAGATGTTTACTTATGCATTGTGTTGGCCTAATAAAAATACTTAGAAAAGTGCCCTACCTGCAGTCACACAATTTTCAGTGTTGTAGTGCAGTTAAGTTCATTGAATGACAGGGTTTTTTGAAGCCAGATAAATTGCAAATCTTGTAATGCTTGAGGGAATTGGCTTGACGGAATTGGTTCTGAGGAAGTTCTGTAAGTAGCTTGAAAGAGCCAGGAGTTGTTAGAGTTATCTGTTGTGCCCATAACACTTGAACAGAAGCAGTTTTGTGGGGAAATCTCTAATAACCTGACCTATGCTGTGCCTCTCAGTTACCTGCATGTCATGAATAGTCATGTGCTTGTTTTCTTCAAGGGGCTTAGGGAGTCTCCAGCATGGATTATGGCAGGACTTTTTTCCCCCCTTGCTTAACTGTTGCTGAAGCCAGGCTCCTCATTCATCTTCTGTTAGGTAACAGCATCAAGGCTTAGCACTGAAAGTATTTCTTTTTGAAGGGGTTATACTGATGAGTTCTGCCTTTTGGAAAGCATAAGAGCTATCACTTTTTAATATTTCTTCTTTCTTTATAGTGAATGAGATCATAGGAAGAGATATGTCACAGATCTCAGTGTCACATGGAACAACAGCGGCCAGCCAGCCTGCACATACGTGTCCTGGATCTCTGGAGACAAGAATATCTGATGGAATCCAGTAGCAGATAAGCTAACGACTCAACATCCATGAAAACGTCACAGTTTCTCTGAGTATTTCTTCATCCTCTTCCTCTTTAGACTTACTGTGCTTCCAACTCTGTGGCCTTTATGAACTGGAACAGTGGATCCTTGCAAAGCCCATTTAGTGGGTTACATTTTTGATGTAGAGACAGAGCATTTTAACTCTAGTTCCTCAGATACTGTAAAGAGACTTCTTAAAATGGACACACAGAATCTACACCAGATATTTTAACTGTTTTAAAGTTACAAACAAGCTTTGCTTTTTGCGTTTAAATAGAATACTTTTATATTGTAAGTGCTTCAGATGTGTGGAGATGTTAGTTTGCTCTTATAATATTCACAGTCCTGAATGTGGAAAAAGATTTAATGCACATCTTCAGTGTGCTGCTTGCCCTTAGAGGTAGCATAGTTTGTAACTGATGATTTGTAACACCTTTTGGTCATTTTGGAAAGCCTTTAAAGCTTCTGTTGTTTATTTTTTTTCTTAATACGATCTTCCAGTGGCAAATCATACCTGTCAGCTGAAGCCAATGCCACGGAAGCCATTGTGTATATGAGTACCGTAGTGTTTTCTTTCTTAGATTCATAGGAAGCAAAGCCAAATGTAGATCTGCACTTGTTTATAAACTGAAAATGTTACTTGATAGGCTGCAAAAAGACCATTCCATCATGAAAGTGTTGGGATAGAAATTACATTCCAAAATTTAACTTCTATAACTTTGTGGATAATTTTCCTGATCTTTATTAGCACAGGCTCCTTCTTGAAAGAGCTTTCTTCTTAGAAAGTTACATTTGTAATCAAATTTGTGCAGTAGGATTTTAGATTAAGGAACAGCAACATCAAAGCCATGTTAGATACAGGAGAAAATCGAATGTTTGCTGAGGATCTAAAATGTTCCCATCAATCCCTGCAGAATATGGTTTTGAAATCACCAATTCAGTGGCATTCAAATTTTCAATGCAATAAATCATTTGATCACATCTGTATCTTTTATATGCTGTATGCCTGACCATGCCACTTGGAAGTCCTAAGGAGATGACAGTTACATTCAGGCTGTTTATAAATGGCAGTTTGCTAAAAAGTAATTTACTGTGAATTAGTGGTTAGGCAGTATAATGTGTCCATGTTTAACTGTACAGGTGTGAAGCAGGAGCTACCAAAGAAATACACAAGATTCATCACAGCAGCAGTAAACTCTGTGCTGTGCTCTGAGGCTGCATCTCCCTTATCCACATAATCTGATGAATTTGAAATAATCTGTTTACATCGTTACTTAAAAATCTCTGTCCTTTTCAATTAGGCACTGTAGGGAGGATCTGACACTGCCTGTGGAGGCCATTTTTCCCTCCCCCAGGAATCACTCACTTACAGAGCTCTCCTCCACAGAAGACAGGGTACACCAGTCAAGGCAAAGGAAGGTCAGCAGTACATGGAACCTCGGAACATCCAAAATGTTCCTCTTAGTTGCTCTTTTGGTTCAGCCACTACAGTCTAATGAAAATTAAGAGTGAATTAATGCAAAGAATTAGGAAATTGGAAAGAATATTTGCAGTTGTTCCAGTTCAGACGAGAGTGGCCATTTTAGCAGTTTAGCACATGGGGAGCACACGGCTCTGTGTAGACTCAAATGAGTGAAGGGTCTGACAGTGGAGAGTGGTGCTGAGTTATAGCACCTGGAGAGTAAACACAGCTTCTGCTGATGTTGCATTTTGGCAGTCATGGGGAAGACTTTCCATTAAACCTCTGGCAGGCAAAATCTTACACTGGAAGTGAAGTCAGTGCCCAAACAATACCACTACAGCAGCTGTAATCACATCTCTGTAATAGCTGAAACAAAGACCAGATAGTAAGTGGGCAAAATTATATTGTATGATGTACTTCCTTTGAAGAGTGCAGCCTGAGGCTACTAACTTGACATTTCGTAGTTATTTCAAACAACTTAATGCAAGGCCACTGCACACCTGCTGGGAATCTTGAGCATCCTTTTTGTGAATGTACTGTTCAATGGTGCAAATCTTGACATTTGCAGGAAATAATTGGCAGGGCTGGAATCTGAAAAGTGTGATATTGTAATTGTCCCTCAGCAATGGTGCTTTACTCTGTCCTCTACTCGTGTATGTTAAAGATCCTAGAAAGGTCTCACATGCTCAGAAATACATCTACTTACCTTTTTAACACCTTCAAAACAAAGCAAACCACACAATGCTGTAAACTATGTAATTGTCTCAGAGTATGTGCTGGTGGCAAGGCATGTTCCAGTTTTCATTCATGTATTGGGTCTTTTGCATTAACCATTGTTTGTAGGAGAATTCTGACTTTAAAGCTTTTCATGCTATATGGGATTTATGCTCCTCTATCCTGCTGGTACAGACTCTCCTTGCAAGTTCTCCAAGTAGCTGGAATTCACACTGTACCTAAAATATAGGAGCCCAAACAATCTGGAGTTGCTATGCACTAAATTTTCTGATGCCTTTAAATACCTTGATGCCTGTAGACATAGAAATGCTTTCCTATTTAAAAACAAAATTTAAAAAAATATAGCTTTGGATACTAAAGCAGTTTTGTATTTGCCTTGTAAAAGCTTCAATACAAGGGTCTTAATTTTATTTTAGCTTGTGTGATAACATAGATACAGACTGTTAATCTTGTATAATTTTAGTGGTATAAAAAGCACATGATCTCTATTGGACTATGCAAATTTAAACAACAGAACCCGGCAACTGTTAATATTTTGTTGGCATCCACTTCCTTGCCCTTAAGTCCTGTCTTCTCCCTGAGTACTTTTCCAAAAATGTTTAATAATTTAGATTATCCTGCAGGAAAGCCTTAATGATGAGGTAGCTTTTCTATAAGGAGGGTCAAAGATCAATGTTTAGGAAAAAAAATAAAGGGGTAGCATATTAATCCAGGGGGACAGGGGTGAGTTCTGAAATTACCATAACCTAGCAATCTGAATTTCTGTAGTAAAACTTACCTGTTATCAGGGGAACTGCCACCCTTTTTAAACCAAAGAATGAAAATAATGGTTTTGTTCTGATACAAAGCTTTGAAACTCTATTTTTGATACTCATAATGGATGTCATTCCTTGAGGTTCGGAAATCGTTCAAATTGAAGTTTTATATTTAAAAATGTGGGACAATAAAAATTAAGTTCTAGATGTTTACAGAGCCTTGTATTGTAATTTCATGTACATTTTGTATTTTAAACATTTTTGTAAGTTATGATTGCAGTGCTACTTGCAGAAATAAAGGGATAAACTTGCATTTAGGCTCTTAAATCATAGTGTTCAAATAAATAAAAAGAGTGCAAATGCATTGTCATGTATTTAAAATGCAGACCCAGACACAGTGGGAAGAAACTCTGTTTGTGATGCAGTGGTAACCAGCTGTGCCAAGTTGTGACACAGGAAGTGAGGGAGATTGGATATTCCCCCTGGAAGAGTGGTGATTTCGAACAATCTGATAAAGTTTGGGGCTCAGATTAGAGCCAGCAACAGTGAACCTCCTACGTAAAAATTGATCAGCAGTGCAGGCGGGGTATCAGTTTGCACCATACTGCTGCTTCCCTGTTTGCAAGTGTCATTGTTTCAATTAGACAATCACGAGATTATTTTGAAAATTTTTCCCAGAAATTATTATGCAAGGGAGTTTATCATAAACAGTAATTTCCTTTCTTCAAAGGATATTATCATCGGCAAAATGCAGTTAAACTCTTGCTGAAATAAATGCGAATTTCCTACAAAGTTTAAATTATTTGCCAGATCCTGGCTGTTCAAGCAGCACCGAGGGAAGTCCCTTTGGGCAAAGTCAGGCCTTATCGTCTGTATCTCATCTCAGTGATCTTGGTGCTACCGGAAAGGTTTTTATCTCCCTTGCAGTTTCTTACCGGCCCCTTTCCTTACCCGTGGGATCCCACAGTGACGTGTAGGACTGTTCCAAACTGAGCACGGAAGCAAAAGCTCCAGCCTTTGGCTGCCAATGCTCACCTGCCCGGCAGAGAACAGGAGCAGGATCGCAGGGATCACGGCTCGCATTGCAGGGACCGGGCGGGATTAGCGTCCCTTAGAGTGCGTGTCCCGGCCGATTAGCTTCAGCGGTGCTCTCAGCTATAAATACACCAGAAAGGGGATGCTAAAGTGCCACCAGCCGAATGCACGGTAAATATAGCCGAGGTTTAGTAAAAATAGCCCCGGCAGTTTGAAAGCTGTTCACATGTTTTGTAGGGTGATTACCCAGGGTATAATTAGCACACACCGACACCAGCAATAAGCCATTGACTCCATCTCCTTTACCGTCAATTCAAGTCGCCTTTCAGATGCAAATAGGCCGGAGGCTGCTTGGCTCGGACTGATGGGGTGGTGGTACAGGAGAGGCTCTGCAGTCACACCAGGGCGGGTAAAGCTGAAGAGATGAGACTATTCCAGGCAGTGCGAAACACTGTTTTAGGTAACCGGAGAGAAGGAATGTCCTGTTAAAATCAAATCCTTTAGAAGAGTAGACAGAAGTTTGTTCGTTTAGAACCCCAAACCCAAAGGAAATACTGGCAGAAATCAAGGCCTTTTAATTCTCATATTGCAGCCAGTATTTCCTTACAATATTCCACGGCATTACTTGTGCTGTCTTCTTCCTGCCTCCTGCTTCTGGACCTCTCTCTCCCTCTCTAACTCAAAATACCTGTATTATACCTACTGTATGCTCTGAATCCACCACGTGCTCCACTGGAGCGAATGTGAGGACTGAGCTGTTTTCTCCTAACCTTTTTTCTTTGCCCTTTGGCTTCAATTAATTTACAATAATAGTATTCAGGAACTAGCCACTGCTGTAGTGAGTGAAGTATTAAGGTATGTAAAAGGCCATAGGAAAAAAAAAAAAAAAGGATTTTCAATATATTTAAATTCATGCATAGTTTTGCATACAGACTTCTCTGGTAGAGGAAGTTAACACAACTTCTATTCTGCTTGGTAAAAGGATAATGTTTATCAATCATTCTTAACAGACAAAAAGCATTGTCATTTGCAGTGATCCTCAAAGAAATTATTTTACAATAACCTACCGTTACCTTTGTTAATGTTTGCTATATGCAAAAGAAAATAGAAGAAATAAAGACTAAGATACATAAGCAATATAAAAAGAATATTTACTTTGCAAGGACTTGGATGTTCCATGGATCTCGTTTTTGAAGAGCTTGATCCACTAGAAAAGTCAGGCTGTACAAGTTCTCAAGCTGTTTCTGCAAATGTAACGTTTTCATTTCATTGGGTATTATAATTACTAGGAACTGAAAAAGGTATTATCTCTTCCTTGCTGCCGTTGCTGTGACACCTGCTGGTAAGAGCTGGAAGAGTGTTTGTAGTCTGTGCTTGTTCTTTTCTGTAATTTTTAATCAAAGGAAAGTGATGCACCTAAAGACAACTCGATATGAAAATATCGCTTGGGAATGCAGTGCTGCGTAATCAGTGGTATCATATGAAATAAGGTGGAGGGAAAAGGGAACAACTACTCTTACAGGTTCCTGTGACAATGGAATGATAAATGCCTGATAACTTAGAGAGGTCCTTCTTGTAATAAAAAGCAGGAAAGACAAGGAAGCAGTGTGCTGAAAATCCTGACAGTTGGGAAGGCAAATATTTTCTAGAAAACAGTCAATTATAAAAAACCATAACCACCCTACACAGGAACAACTGCAGCATTACTCAACAAACACCTCCACACATTAAGGACTGCAGATTCTTGTATCAAAGACCGAAGTTCCTAAGCCCCACTTCTCCATATACCAGAGGTGCTGGCTGTGATTTAGGCTGGCATACAGCATTTTTTAGGACAAGGCATGAAAGGTCAGGGCTGCCTTCCTAAATTTAGTACAGCTTGGTACAAAAGGTGTGATGTATTCTTCTCTGCCAAGGTGGCAACACCACTGCAACAAACACACGGCACGCAATAGCTGAGTGTTGTCCTACACACATCATAAACTTTTTCTCAGAGCAATAAAGGGATCTGTTTGTAAATATCCCATGAACTCCCTGGAGTATCCACCAGCCAAGTCGTTCTTGCAATGTGTTGGAAAAGGACAAGACAAACTTCTAGCAGTCAGTATGTCACTGTTTTCAAGTAGGAAATTCTCTAAGAATGATGCAAGAACAGATTTTTCCAGTCTTCTGTCATTTAAACAAGTGCCTCCAGAGCTGCTGCACAGCCTGTCCAAAGCACTGGTTTTCTATGATTTAATGAATTAAGGTTTACTTTCAAGGTTTGCCATTTAAAAAATGGCAGCATAATAAAGGTGCAACAACCATTTACAGGTCAGAAACAGTTGTAGTTGACAGCAGATGTGCAGATTTCCAGTTCAACTGCCACTGGTTCAACTTTACCCTGTGTGTTTTCTAGGCAGGGTCTCCATGTGGAAAGGTTGCTCACAGGACATTTATCCTCACACCTGCCTGTCTCAGCAGCTCATACTCAGGTCTGTGCTGTGAGTTCCTGCTGTAACTGTTTCTGTCTCCAGCTGCACTGATCAGCACACACTGTTTTGCCAGTACATGCATTTCTGCATTTCCATGTTCCCACCATTTCTTCCCTTACCAGGAATAAAAATTTGCTAATAAAATCTTCAACAGAAAGCAAATACAAGAGGTCAAGGATAACTTTATTCGAGTAACAGCAAATACCACCGTGTGACATTTGCCTGGCTGTCGTCACAGTAGTAGCTGGAGGAGGAGTACAAGCCATTAAGCCAATAGGACAAATAAGGCAATACTGAAACTGAATTAAGTGCTACTATGGGATTATTTTTTTCTAAGAATGTGAAAAAAGAAGCTATGCCAAGAATGTCATCATTGCCATCTGACCTCAGCACTGACAGAAGTTATAATGGAAAAGTTGCACAAACAATGGAGGATAACAAGCAATCCAACACTGGCCAAATGCTGGGTTGAATGACATCGTGGCTTGGAGAGGCACAGCCATACATTTTGTGGCTGTCAGCAGAGTTTGCTGAGAGACTCAAATGCTGCTTGCCTGAGCCTAAACCCTTTGGAACTAATCCAGCTGCTAAAATGACACTGGAGACCAATATGGTTTCCTTAGCTAGAAAGGGGAATACAAAACATACAAAGGACAAAGAAAAGGGGAAAAAGAAAAAAGAGAAAATATTTTGGTTACCAAGCAGGTCTGTCTCCAATTATAGGCTTCCACTCTCACAAAAGGCTGACCTCAACTACTTCATAGCAGAGAGCAAGAAAATCTCTCAAAAAGTTCTTTTTAGATGTATTTTTTAGATAGAAGTAAAGCTGCAAAAACCATCTTTTAGATAAGCAACAGTTGAACGTATCACTGGCTAAGCAGGGCATGTTCTAATGTTAATTGTTCTGTTTTTCTGTGCCATTTGTGCTCTCCTGCCCAGAATCCCCCACAGGGACTGTGCCTTCATGACTTTGTATCATTTTCACATATATGACACTAAACTCAATATTATTTCCAGCAGCACATTAACTCTTAGCAGGTCAAACACCATTTGGACCAGATGAGTAAAATGGAATTCTACCACTTACGGCAAAAAACAATTCCTGTTTGGTTGGAACGACATGAGCTAAAACCAGTACAATTCTGAGTGACATTAAATATTGTATTTAAACAGCCACTCAGTCTTTCACAATCAAAGTAGAAAAAAATTTAGAAAGCAATTAAATGCTGTCTTTACACTCAGCTTGTACCATAGTTTTCAAGCTACCTGGTGTTTCTTTCATCCAAAATACTCTCAGATAGCTTATGCATCACTGAAGCCCACTTTGCAGACAGCAGAGATGTGCTGCAGATGGGCCCAGCAAGCACTGGCTCCATGCAACATAAAATATCCTCAGGGGTGAAATTAACAATAAACAAATCACATTACTGAGATTCAAGGAGCTCAGTCGTTCAGCTGTTCTGGAAGTGCCCCCCAAGCTCTCAAATTTGTTTAAAAAAGCAATCACCATCAAACCTTCATTTGGTGATACTGACACTCTCTGAGTCACATAGATACCATGAGGATCCTGCTCTCAACAACATAAGGACCTTTTTTGGGGATTTTTTTTTTTAAGAAGGCGAATTGCAGCTTGTGGGTGGGACCATGAGTGTTACAACATTTAATTCACATAGAGATCCTTCGCAGTTCTAATTCCCCCCAAGAATAGTTAGGGGTAAGAAAAATGCTGGCAAAGGACAGATCTCTGGAGTCTCTTTTTCTGGCAAATAAGGTGTGAGTGCTCACAAAACACACACCTGGATCCAGGTTAGACTTCGTGAGCTCCCCAAAGGCACAGACATTAGGCTTAAAGCCAGAAGTTAATGGCAAACCAGCTTTAGCTTTCCATTTGCAACTGAGAAGGAGGTTTAAGATCACATGCAGTTTGAATTATTTCTCTCCATTTGTGTATTTTGAATCACTTTACTCTCAGTATGACTCCCACAAAACAAACATAAGCAAGCAGGAATAGAAGATGTAATTTCACATGCAGAAAGGTCACTGAGGGAAACAGCTTTGGTCTGCCTGCACTGAACCAACCAGGGATCATCAGGAGGTTCACAACCCCTACAGTGTCCCCCTGTACCAAAATCAGTGAAGTCCCTGCTGCTTCTCCCTCTAATCAATGCCTGGACCATCTCACAGCCTCAAGAGGCGAATGGCTGACAGCGAACCAAGGTGCAAGGAATCCGATTGAAAGCGAAGCCTGAATTTCTGATAGCACTGCTAATTCTTAATCACAGGGCGGACCACAGATGAGTTCATGGGAGATTTGCTAACAGAACAAGAAAATGCTGGGAAGCCTATGAAGGAGAAAAGGTTGGAAATCTGCTCCCTCTGAGTGGTGCTGGGTAGCATCTGGTCTCTCTCAAGAGCCAGCAGTAAGGTGACATAACCACAGCACTGCTTTCAGTGCAGGGGCTGACACAGGGCCTCCGTGAAGCTGTTCCACAGCAAGGAGCAGCATCTATCGAAGAGGGAGAATTCCACACCTCATTGACACAAAACACGTGAGCAATTTAGTAAAAAAGAAAAGATGCTTAATGGGTGCAAACATCTGCATAAATATGGAAGGGAAACAGCCTTTATTGTAACTAAAAGGGTGGCCCAACTCTCCTACTCAAGAAAAGAGTAGGATCTGGAAGAAAGGGGGTATCGGGTGAGATTAAACCTGTATAAATCTTTTAGAAGACTTGAAAGGGAATAATGGCTGCAAAGGCTAAAGACACCCAACCAAAAAATGTGGAAGACGCAAAGGCTAAAGCCTTTAGTAAAGTTATCAGAAGGGAAAAGAGCAAAGCTAATTACTGCACCTCTTTGGAGAGGTTTCTCACACAGTATAAATGCAACCAGACTAAACATGGGGCTGGTGGTTTATCTATTTCTACTGCTATGTCTTCTTAAAAAAAAAAAACCAACAACTAACCTGATCACACTGAGCATTATGATTCACAATCTAAATCACACTTTACTTTAACTAGCATAAGTTATTTGGGTAACTGCAAGGCATTCCTTGTCCTCACGCATGGTGAATCCAAAAACTGAGACCTCAGGACATTTTAGCAAGAGACCCAGCCACCCAGCACTTCATCCACTCAGTTCAAATACCAACAGAGCAGGTTCCCCATTCAAAAGGCACAACTCCAGGAAGAGTTGCAGTACATGTGCCAGAGAAGCACAAATGATTCCCAGTAGCTGTTGGCCATACTGAAGGCTTCCTGCTGGGCATTCAGGTTTTGAAAATACACTAGAACTGCAAGGCTCACACAGGGCAGAACATCACAGCACTGAACAAGCTTTGGAAAAATATATGGATATCTTAGGATGTACTAATAATTCAGTATCACTGTATCATAGACAATTTGTGCTTTAATTTTATTTTAACCCACTTTCTGTCATGAAGTATTTCAAATAAATGCAAAAAATATCATGTTAGTCACCAAGAAGACAGCCTCCACTCAGCTGGAATGCAGCAAGTGTTTAATATTTAAAAAGTCAAGATTCAAGAAATATCATGGCCAGCTAAAATAAAGGTGAGTTTCAAGTAGGTATTACGTAACTATCTGGGTTTGTGCAGGCCACTAAGGTAAATGTTTTCTTAAGCAATCATCATTTGAATTCCGAGTTATTTTCCACTATGTCCCACAGAGATAACATAAAATCTCTGTTAAGTACTGTGATCTCCAATTCCCAGAACTCAGTATATGTTTTGGTTGACATTTCAGGTCACATATAGAAAGCATTTTAGAGTCTTATTGGTTACAAAGTGCACCTTTTAATCCCAGTCTTTGCAAACATATTGATCATGAGCTGTTCCATCACCGATCTTTCCCGTAACTCTAACTTTCAACAATTCACAGCTTTATCAGCAATTTCCCTCCCTACTCCCAGAAAAATTCACTATCTAAAGTCAGCCCCACAAAAAGGAAATTTAAGCTGCATTTGTTCTTTCTCCCTCCATGCTACTTAATGAGTCCATATCAGATTCCCCTTGGGAGGAGAAAAGAAGGACCAGTTCCCAGTTAGGATCAGGTGGGTTTGGGTGGTGCACTCACACCAAGCCCCCAACTTTCCCTGTACTCCCAGAGGAAGAAAATGTGTGGGGAGGGGGGACAGGACAGAGCTATTCAGGGGCTTTTCTTACCTGCAACTCACATCTGCAATGGGAACAATGCCTCCTGCCACCTCTTGGTTAGACAGCATTATCTCACTCCATTCTGTTGCTATCATTTTATATTTAAAGTCCTCCTTTCCAGCTCAAAGATTCTGCTGTTATGAAAAGATGCTCAGGTTCACCTAATGCCTTATTTATGCCCCAACATCACATTCACTTAACTAACAGATGGCAGCTGATGAACCCTAGAAATGTTTAACACATGCTTCTAGTTTTATTAATTTAAAAGTAATGAATAATTTATATATAAACAATTAATCTGATGTCCCTCTTTTGTTCTGAGAGCAGTAGAGAAGCATCCAAACCACACGAGAAAATTGCTTCCAACACCAGCCATGCACAACTGCCCAGAAAGTCTTCTATCTCCCCCTGCCCCTAAAGGTACTACCTTTACTACCTGAATGCCAGTGTTGCACAACTGGTGGTTTCCACTAAACAGATGCAAAACTAAAGAAAAGGACACATGAAGGTGTATTTAAGAAAGGCAACATTAATTCTTACAGAACAGGTTCCTGGTATCCTGCACTGGATGCCTCAAAAAAATTGAGAAGAATCAAAACAAAATAACACTCTATAGACTTATTTTCTAAAATGTAGCGCAGAATTTTGCACAGAAAAATCGCTTTTGTAAGAAAGAAGATACCTGGCAAAAGAGGCTGGATTCAGAGGCATGGCCAGGTAGGACTCATGATTCAGTGGAGGCTTTCAGGCAGAAGAGCCATTTTGGAAGCAAGAAAACATGTCCTTCAGAGAAAAGGTGTTCCTGCTATTGCAGGGTTAAGAGGAAATCTTTGTTACTTGCTCAGTGTTGGGAACATTGAAATTATTTTCTCTTTTTTGTCTGCATAATTAAGGCTGGCCTTGGTTGGCCTTCCAGCAACTACTGTAGCCACTCCAGTGGCTTCACACAGCTGGAGCAATGTTTACGAGGGTGGCGGAGCCGAGCTGTTCTCAGAACAGGCTGGGTGGGCTGGGAACAGGAGGCACAGAGTGTGCTCACCCCGCACAGCAGCGCTGTCTGTTCACCGGCACAGCTCTGCTCCAGCTCCCCTTGAAAGACAAACCATCCACCTCACTTTGTCAGGGATCCCTTGATACTTCCTATAAATACCCTCCCATCAGCCTGTCCTCCTAGAAATGTCCATTAAATTACTTTTACAGCAGTGCAGAAAGGATTATTTATAAAGCTCCACATTAGCAATCTTTCAGGGGACGCTGCAGTAAGATAAATGCAAAGGCATTTTTGAAGGAGAGGAATGCTTTCCCATCATGAAGCATTATCAAGAGAACATTATCTTTAATACTTTAATAGAGTTGAGACAAAAGGCTGTGTGTGCGGTTTGATTATTGGCCTGAAGTGAACTGCATTTACTGTGTTCACAAAAAATTACCTTAAAAACCCAACTTTCTTTGTGCCTCTGAGTGGAAATCTGAACAATTTATGTGAGGGGGAGGGGGTGAGTTAAAAAAAAATCACAAGTTGCTGATCTTATTCACTCTTGAGATACTATGTGGAAAACAAAGATAATTTTAGACTAAATATTAACATCATGCTTCAAATGTACTCAAATGTGGCCAAAACCAGATGAGCTCATTCTACAAACAAAATCTATACTTGGGGCATATTGGAGCAAACCTGGGCTGTTACTCTGGGCAGATTGCTGGCCCAGCCAGTGTGTGCAGTCCATGCAGGGAGAGGTTCAAGAGAACCCCACAGCAGATAACTCCCTATGCAGAGCTCACAGAGTGCCCACCATACCAAACAGGGGATATTCTGAAGAGGGAATGAATATACAAAAACCAGACCAGTGCGAGACCCTTGAATGTGGAACATGGTCTAGGCTGTGCCACAAAGGTGTTCTGGAAGCACAATCTGAGCAGCTGCTCATGAGCATTACAAGGCAGGACAAAAGCTTTCCTTTCACACATATTATTAGGTTATCCTTCCTACAACTTGCCACTTCCACAGTGACAGGTACTAGTTTGGGTTGTTTTCCATTTTACTGATGGTTATCTATTTGCAAACCTCACTATTAGTGGAGAAGTGAGGTTGAAATCTTAGGTTTTGTTTGCCTTTCATGAAAAACATCTATCAAATTTGGAGCAATTGAAGGGCAGCAAGTATGAAAAGTCTTTATGTAATTCCTAAAGCACAACAGCAGAACCCACTTAGGAGAGAAGAGAGGGTAGCTGGTAACTCCAACACCTCCCAGTGAAGGGGATTGTCACAGCAGTTACCATTCAGCACAGCTGCTCTCGCACAAGGCCATGTAAACAGGGATCTGCAAAGCACTGCCTGTTCAAAAGGTACTGAAAAACAAAGACACTGAAAATCTCATCTCTTGGGTTTCAGAATTCCACTGTTGATTTGGAGAACGAATGATGGAGTGGTTTTAATATGAAACCCTATGGTTTATGTGGGTAAAAAATAAAAATGAATTATAAACCACAGAATCTTATTTTTCCTGGGTACACTGAACAATAGAGAAAACCATTCAAGTGGGGGTGGGGATGGCAGTGGTTTTGAGCATTCAGGAAAAAATGCAAGCCCTCTTACACAAAGAGTTTGCAGAGTTCAATTTTCAGTGGCATAGTGTGCTGAAGAGCAACCATTTTTTCCCTGTATACTTCACAAATATTATATCTAAAGTAAATATTAAACTGAGTATTTCTGAAATCAAAAACAATACATAGGAATGAGAAGAATTTCTGAAGAGAGATGCTTGCTAAATAGAATTCAAAAGTTACTCTAACTCTGTATTAGATCTTCTGAAGGATTTCTGACTCAAAGGCCAATTACAAACTTAAGGGCTTCGAGAGCCAGAGGTGTCTGTTTCATTACTAACTCCATAATTACTCCCCAAAGTTATGTAATTTTACAGAGACATCAACACAAATATTGCATGTTCCCCCTTACTAAACCTTCTTTAGAGGGATCAAAAAACTGATGTGCTGACATAAAAAAAACCTGTTTCTTGGCTCTTTCTCCTGATTTCAAATCCAATTTCCTATTCTGTATCTAGAGGCTAAACCTTCATTTATGCTCAATGACAGATATGCAACGAACAAACTGCAATTGTATCCAGCAACCCCTTCTTTCCCCCACTTTTGTTTATCCTAATTGTCAAAAAAATTCTAGAGTCTGTAACTTATAATCAGTTGTGACTACAGTTTGTGAGAGCTGTGCTGGTAACTGCATTCCTGCTTGCCCAGCTTCCTGACGGAGCTGCCCTCAGCTGAGTTCTGGAGCTGCCCAGCTCAAAGATGGTTAATTCTCAGTGCTGTCCTTTGCTGCCAGCTCGTCCCAGCCCACCAGCAATGTGGGCTGATGCTGCCTCCTCAGCACCTTTGCAACCTGCTTTTCCTGTTCAAAACAGGTCAGAGAATCTTCCCATCTCATAAACCATTACAGGAGTCATTAGCCTGGTCATTACAATCCATCTGGAAGCTACAAAATCCAACTCCGAGTTTGCTCTGTAGCTGCAAGATCGTCGGGCCCACTCCAGCAGAGAGTTCCCACACTGCAGCAGCACAGTGCTGTTTTTCCAGAGTAGCTGTATCTGACAAGGAACCACTGGTGGAACCTGGTGCCAGTGTAGAGAATAGAAAAAATAATAACCCACCCACAAACCCAAAATATTGCCTTCACTGGATTCACAATTTCCCATGTTGTTAGCACACTCTCTGTGATGTACCAACACGGTCTAGGTCCATGGCCTTAAGATTTTCTTTCTTCCCCAAATCATCTCCAAAACAGTCCCCATAACCTGAAAATTTGGAAAGCTTTCTTTTCTGGTGGCTTACTTACAAGGTAAGATCAGGTCACTTTAAAAAACCCACTGTCGTGCCGTTATCAGTCACCAGTATCTTTTAGCTGAGCAAGATTAGTTTTAAAGAAGTCACATTTAATTGAAAATATAGAAGCTGCCTTATAAGCCTTTTCCTCCTCACAAGCAAGAGAAATGGTCTATTACTGTCATGAGAACTACCAGGTGTAACTGGGATTTATCTCCTTATGGCCTGCAGATCATCATCCAACCTGTGCTCCAGATCCCATCAGGAAAATGAGGTACTTGACTTTTGGTAAAACATTTTAGAACAATTGAAAAGGTAAATGCCACACACACAATACACAGCATTGTAAGCAATCTGACAGTTTATATTCCCAGGCATAGATTTCTTGTCAGTAAAAACTAAGCAAAATTGACTTTTTTTCTAAGTTTTTGCATTGCTTTTCAAAAAAAACAAAACCAAAACAAAATAACCAACCAACCCCACCCCCAAACCAAAACAAAAAAAGTCCTGACCTTTTCAAGGACATTTTAATTTAATGCTATAACTACAATTAATATTCAGTGTAGCTTGTGTGGGTTTTCAGAGTAAAGTTCACAATTGCACAAGGACTGCATTGCATCAAACAAAAGACACACCTAATCCAATGGGAATGAGTCCCACATTTTCAGGGCATGTTTAACTAAGAATTCCTTGGAGTAAGTTGTAGTGACAAATGTTACGCTCCAGATAAGGCTCAGACTGTCCTTTCCTCCCTTAACTTCTCATACCCTGACCAGAGATGAGGAAGGACCTGTTCCTTGCCAGCCTTTGCACTGAGCAGTTCCAGCACACCTTTGCATTTCTCCCACAGCAGAACTTTGTGTGCCTGCCATCCCTACTGAAGGCAGCCCAGAGAGAACCCCAACACTGAATTAGTTCAGAAAACAGCAGGAAAAGATCTTACTCTTCCTGACAAACCCACGAGGTTTTATTCAATGTGGCAAAGACAGCTAAATTCTAATGCTATTCCATTGCACACAATAGAGATTTTTCTAACAAACCACCATCAGTTTTTTGGAGTTTCTCACAGAAAATTCCTCTAAGACTCCCCCTCCCCAAAATACTTCATTTTTCCTCTCTTCAGTTATTTTGTTGTTTCCTTCCACTTCTCACCTGTTCTTGTGGATAGTAGTAAGAAGAAATATAACAATATTTCCTCGTTTTTCTCTTGCATATTTTTATTATAATTTTAAACGTACCCAGAGTAAAAATTTTGATTAATTTTTACACGAATACAAGTTTTAAAAGTTACATTTGCATGAAATTCAAACATCTTATTTTAGAAGGGAATATACACACAGAAGTGATCAGTGGCAGTAGCACATTAACTTTTCCCCTACCTCCAGCAAGCAGAAGATAAAGTGCTGATAACAGGGAATGATTAAAACCAAATAGTAACAACAAAAAAACCTTTCAAAAGTTACAATGTTGTAACAGCCAAGGTGGAAGGTAGGGACCGGTACAGGAGAGTGGTATAAACCAGAACAATTGTACATTCATCACATCTGTTGTAAAAGCTGCTTTCCCAAGTGAAGAGCAACACATGTTCTTCTTATTTTCACTTATTGCTCAAAAAGAGAGGAATGTCTAAAAGGTCTAGGAGCAGTAGAAGGTCCAGTTTAATGTTCCCAGACTTCAATGCAACAGAAATTTACAAAGACAACTCCCGTGTTTGAGGGTTAAGGGTTGTGGGTGAGAGTGTTTGTTCCTTTTTTAAAATAGTGGAACTATTGATATGCAACTCTCCACGATCCCCCAGTTTCTCTTGAAAAAATTAGGCAGTTCCAAAATGTGGCAAGTGCTAGAGCAACTCAAGATCTAACAGCAAACATTAAAAACCTCTCCCCATTTTTACACTTTCTACTGCTCACCTGCACACTACAGTGTGAGTATTTCATGGGATCCTCTACAAAGAGAGCTCCCAAAGACTCTCAGTTTCTGGTGCTAAACACAACCAAAGGAAATGACCTGGGAGACGAGATCAAAACCAACAAGAACAACAAACTTACCCTCTGCCAGCAGTAGTTTACAACCCCCAGCAGTGAGGAGCTGAACAACAGCTTGAGAAAGTCACCACCTCCTTGAGAGGAGCCTTGCCAATATCGAGGCCATTTTACCCCACACATGAACCAGGAGCCAAGCACAGGGCCAAGGGCAGATAAATCAGTCAGCAGAGCCAAGCTACAGCGCTGGGCTCTGCCAGCTGCGAGCAGGGAGCCATCACAACCAAAGGCTGCTCCAGCCGAGCCTGCAATCGTGTTTGTTGCTACAAAATTTAATCGGTTGCAAAGCCTTGACATTATGCTGCTGGGGTATGGTATTCTTTCTTAAAGCCAGAAGACTAAAGAGTCATTTTTATTTCATTTTTTGGCCTAACGCAGTATGTTCACATTGGGGTGACACTTAAAGCACTCTTTTTGTCCAATCATTTCCCCATAATCTCTAGCAAACATTTTATCGATTTCTTTTTGTAGAGCAGAAAAAAGTTAATTTTTTCCGACTAAACAGCTGTGATTTTTCACAATTTGAAATCAATTTTTACATTTCAAAGCAACCGTATTGAATATCAATGAACACATAGAAAACATTCAGAATAGAAAAACAAGAACAAATTTGAACAAAAGAAAATAAAACCAAACGACAAAACAACACAACATACTTAAGTCAACAATTTTATGAGCAGAAAAATGACCTCTTATTTTAAGGCTAACAGGCACCAGAGTATTCCTTGAACACCCTGAAGCTCCTGCTGCAGTTGGTAACACGGAGCTCCCGGCTCCAAAGCAGTTGTTTCAAGCCCCTTCCTTACCAACCCCGATGGAAAGGGGACATCTACTGGCAGCGAAAGATATTCTCTGAAAGACACAGCTAACATTAAATCGACAAAATTAGAGCTGTACCTTAGTAATGTTTACAGAAGGAAATGCATGTTATTTGAACTCTACTTTTTATTATCAGCAAGCACACAGAAAGCAACAAAAAATAGCTATTTTTTAAAAATAATGTATTTAAAGTAAAATGGTAATAAACTACACAGCAATAAATGGCAATTAGCCAGTCTAAATTAACATACTCACATCTTTATTTGAATATTTGCATTTCAACTGCATATCCAGCTAAATAACACAGTAGCCCTCACCTGATTATATAAAAAGAAAAAAGGGGTAAAAAATCTGGTCTCTCATTTAGTTTGGATTTTCTTTTTAAAAAATTTTATAGCAAGTAATTCCAAAAAGGTGAAATTTAAAATTGACTACAGGCCAACCTGCAGACTACAGACATATCATGAATTTTCTACTTTAGAATATTTCAAGTTATTCTTAGATGTAATCAGCCTTTAGAAGACGTTTTTAGAGGTAGACTCAAAATACATTGTAACAGATTTTGTCAAATACAGTTTTATATAAGGCAGGACCCAACAGGTTAAACTGCCAGCCTTGCAGTACATTTAAACGGACTGAAATAGAACAAATACTATTACAAAAATGAAGGTGCTGAAAAACTTCTTTTCTTTTAAAAATGAGGAATTGAATTTCACTAATAAAATAGTTGTTGAAAATATCTTCATTTACATAAACAAGTAAAACTTATAAGCCTGTCTTGGGCAAGTCTGCTCTGCAAATGAAGAAATCCCAACAAGAAACACCTGATCTGGATGCACAGCTGCAACTTTTGAAATAGAGAATGGCCGTTTCAGTCTTCAGTCTCATCTCCAACACCAATAATGAGAATAAGCTATCTTCTTTCTAAGCTGGGCAGAAACATCCCATGAGATGGGCCAACACAGAAATAACTTCTGAGTAAAATTATCAGTATCAAGAGAATGGGAGCAGAAATTACTAAATTAATGATCTCCAAACCAGCACTATCAGAAGTGTGACACTAGGAGAAGGAATACGAACAATGGTGATTCTCTTCCTCCACTGTACAACATGATAACACAAATGCGGGTGGGGGAGTTTGGTGATTGCAAGCACGGAAGAAGCTTCTTTTTGAGAATCAAAGTTTTGTGGCTGCGTGCGAGGACCCTTTCTTTAACAAGAGGGAAAGTCAAATCACAGTTCTTTACCAAACTTCCTTTCTTCTTTGGTAAAACAGTTAAAAGCTTTATGCTTTTAATTTTTTTCTGTTAAGCTACATGCATGTAAAGACAGCAATTCGTCTGACAAGGCTTTGCAATACGGCATAGTCTAAAACTTCAATCACAAGGAGTAAGTGCATTCATCAAAGATTAGAAAACACTTAGGCCTTACCCCAAGTTCTCAGCCCTCTCCAGCGATGGAAGCCATCATGCAAACACGTGGGCTGCAAGCATTTATCTTCTATCTGTGAAGGAGAGCTCTTGGACTCGAAGTCAGCCCATCAGCTGTAAAGCGTCTGCAGCACAATTACAGGTGAGCAACGCCAAGGGACGCTGCCGGCGGCCGCTGCTGCTGTGGAGGTGAAGCCGAGGGGTCACAGCGATCACAGCTGCGCTGCCACGAGCTCCGTGTCCGGCCTGAGGGCCCGGCACAGCCCCCCGGAGCCCAGGCACGAACCCAGCGGGCTGCCCCGGCCCGGGAGGGGCGGCTCAGGGCCGGCCGACGCCAGAAAACTTTAAAGGCCAAGTCCGGCCCCGCCCGACCCCTCCGGCCCTGGAGCCGAACCCCCGGGGGAACCGGACCGCTCCGGCACGGAGCTTTTAGCGAGCAAAAGGGTACGAGGAGAGGCGGCTGGCGGAGTTCCATCCGCCCCTGGGCGCGGGGGCCCGGCCAGGCCCGTCCCCTCACGGGATCAGCCCCCCGGTCAGAGCCTGGTGCCGATAGCGCCGCGCCCGCGGGTTCGATCCCCCGGTGGGCCATTCACGTAAGGGTTGCGTTTGATGCTCCTTGTGGGTCCTTCCCGACCCGGAATATTCTGTGATCCTGATGAATTCCTGCCCCATCCATCGCCCTATGCCAGTAGCACTTTGTTTTTAATGTCCCTCTTTTTTTCCCCCCTCTTTTATTCTTCTTTTAGACAAGACCACAGAGTTTTCAATACAAGCAAGAAAGTTCAGAGGAAGAGCAGCCCCAGGTCCGGCCTCTTGTCAGACGCCCACCCGAAGGGCTCCGGGCCACCCAAAATGCTGTCACTGCCCTTGCAGTCATTTTACACAAATACCACTAAAAATTATACGCTGCTCCTATGTCCCACGTGTTAGGTTCCACACACAATAGTACACAGCCTGAAACATCCCCATGTTCACTTTCTAGAACTGGTTTCCAGCATGTCATGCTAAACGGAATAAACCAGCAGTGGGTGATAAAACAGGTAGGTACAGATTCTGCACATGGCAGAGCCTCTGCAGTTTGTCATGAGAGCATGGGACTGCAATGGAAAGCAGAGCTGTGATCATTGCCAACTAAGCCATAAAGGTGTTTAACTAGCTGGGGGAGTGTTTACATCTAAATCATGCCTGATGTGACTAAGGTTCTCCATTCCAGCTCTGCCTCAGCTTGCTAAAGAAGCAGAAAACCACAAATTCCATATGGGTTCTATAAGAAGAAAAATAAGAATGTTTCAACAGCCTGCAAAGCCTGACCAGCTGGACCAAGGCAGACTGTGTGTAATAAATGGACTACATAGCTACCAAGTTTTTCTCCAAGGCAAAATGAGAATGTTAATTACCATTTTGCAATCCTTTTTGCTATTCAAATTATGTTAAAAGTAAGGTTTTTGGTAGACTTCACCAAGACAAATCTTGGAAACAAATTAATACAAACACACCAACTTAAAATTAATGAAAAACCTTTCCCTCCAGTCCCACCCAATTGTGCTGGAACTTAATTTGGGAGGTTTTGATAATGAAATGGCACCTAGCATGAGATACTTCTGACTAGGGAGAAACAAACCTTATCTTGATATGATTTCCTCCCCTTTCTCCATTTTCACTACAAAAAGGTTGGCTCTATCCTGACTTAAATGTAGATTTTGGGTAGCACAGAAAAGCGAGTGACCCATTAGGTCAATTAAATGCCAACACGAACACAATTTCAAGTTCAATACTTTTTTTCCTCTGGCAACAGAATGAGAACACAAAACATGTAAACAGTTGCATCATGTTGCCTAAAAAGTGTTGCACTACAAGAGAAACATGCATCATAGAGATTTC
Organism: Erpornis zantholeuca; assembly: GCA_013400515.1. Lineage (NCBI taxonomy): Eukaryota > Metazoa > Chordata > Aves > Passeriformes > Timaliidae > Erpornis > Erpornis zantholeuca. Next base: position 55,435 of record VZTN01014365.1, read on the forward strand.
TGGCTTACCAGGACATGCAAAAAGACAAAAAAAACCCCAAAACCAAAAAACCACTAGGAAGGTCACACCACTGGCAGAAAGTAAAATCTAAATCTAGGAGAAGGGAAAAATGTAAGGCTTTTTATCAAAGACTGATGCTCTGGGAAAATACATTAAACCAAAGCATAAGTTAGTTTCAAAAGGCAATGCACATTGTAAGCATCTCTTTTATTTATTGTAATATAAAGAAGCATACATCATTCAGTTCTTTAAAGTACAACTCAAATTGTACACTAACAAAAAAGATCAATTCAGACATCCATGAACATGTCAACAACAGAATTCATTACATTTTGCTCTGCTGGTATTGCACTTGGAATGGTTTAGAAGTAAGGCACAGTAAAAACAAAGTCATTAGTGCTTCTACAGCAGATGTCTTTTTTTAAACACATGCTACATGACGTAAAAGTACTTCTAGCTTATGTATATACACACAGAGAAAAAGAAAAAAAGCATGCACTAGAGAATTCAGATTTCAACATATCTTGTTGTTTCATAATATACAAATAAAGTAAAGATGTAAACACATTGCATGCACATAAACTAGAGCAAAATCTTTAATACAGTATCTGAAAGCTATTATGCTTAAATAAAAAAATATAACTTATTAGTACTCAGGTTTATGTGCCATTTTTGTCCTGTAGAGATTAAAAATTTGGGGCTGGGGGCAGGGATTTATGGGTGGGCAGAGAGGATTTTTCAGCTTTTGTTGTTGGTTTTATTTTTTTGCTTTACATGTTGGCAGCAGTACACTGGTAAGAAGGTCAAATATGGCTTTTGCAAAACAATGTCTCATGAAAACATGAAAAAGCACAATTGTGTTCGGGTTCCAGCATCCTGATATTTTTCAGTCAAGAACCAAACAAAACAAAAATCAATATGATCTATGCTTTGAACTGGGTAAGCCATGTTCCAAAAGACTTTTCTAAAGACATTTAAACTCTACAAGAACGAGACACTTTGTCAAGTGTAAACTCTTAAAAACTAAACACAGAAGAATCTGAATGACTCAAGCATTACTTTCCACTTCAAATGCTACTGAGTAAGTTTCGCCCATGGCTGCAGTAGCTGAAGTGCTATTGGACTGTCTTCAGAATTAACTACATGCCAGGAGCAGGTTTGCTTCTTTTTACACAGGTACATCAGAAATTAAGTAAATTAACTACATAATTTTTGGTTTCACTTTATCTTTGGCATCGGATACGCCATTTTTCAAATTAAATACAGGACATGCACCAATCTGCATTCCAACATGTTATGCTGAAAAGGCACATTTGTTGCTGCCTGGGTGGCAAGGGAAGACTTCTTATTTTGCAAAAGGCATGGTGTTGAGTGCAACATCCTTTCCTCATCCTCCAGAAAGTGTTGAGTTAGACCAGGTACAATTGTACACAGCGGCTTCCCAGGAGCTGTCCATTTTTCTCAGCCACTGCTTTCTTAGCTAGATCCAGGCTTGGGAAAGTCACCAACGCCTCACCACTGGGCTGGCCACTAAAGTTGTAAAGCATGAGGATGGAATCTGCTTGGAGCTGCAATGGTACAAGAAGACAAAAGAAAAAAATTGCTAAGACCAGAGACAACACCTGGAAAGGCAGTTTTTAATGCTGGTGATTTTTTTAGAGCATCTGGTTCACTCCACTCCTGTGTCCACGGCAAAAATATTCTGCATGTTAAGAATGAGAAGGAATCAAAGATCAAAGGAAATTCAACTTTTAGCTTGGCAAACAGCAGCAGCTGTTATTCTGTGCTGAATACAGTGATGTAGACATAATTCCATGCAAAAATTTTGCAAGAGAAGCAACTGAGATTAAAGGTCAATAAGAGGAGAAAGGTGTTAATAGGAGCTGAACGGAGCGAGAAATCCAGGCATTAATAATTCCTGTACTATGTGGACTCCTGGCCAAGTGACAAAGGCTATTAAGGCATGTCAATACTCACACACAAAGTTAAAAACCCAACACACATGCAAAAAATAAAAGAGCTGTATGAGTTCTGTGTTGGGAGAATGAGCTGAACTTAACACAGGTATAGAATGCCGGGAAGATTTTTCAGAAAAATCAAGTAAAATTTGGTGCAATCCAACTGAATTAAATAAATATTTATTGTACTTTTAACAAGGCTAAGAAAAAGCAGGTTACTTATGAGATTATTTAGTCATTGGAGTTGATTTACTTTGGAGGGCATTTGCCTTCATGAAGTCTTAAAAGGCAGCTCCAAATTGCTGTCTCCAAAGCAGACATCCCTGTGAGCCCTATTGTACCCCATCCATTTTCCATAAGATGCAGGAAATTCTTCCAAGCTAAGTTTGGAACTCCTCTTTGTTGGATAGAAATGAATCTCAATGAAGTTTCAAAACTAGAGACTGAAGGATCAAAAACTCAGCATACAAGGTTAGTTTTTTTGAGAAAACAGTGTCAGACAAAGCTATACTGGAAAACCAACCAGTTTTATGAATATTAACCCAATTCAAGTTAAGTTCATATGACATATGTCCTCTTGAGTTTATAAAAGGTTAAAATATTTAAGTGTTTCATTTCTGTAGAATTTATGTGTGTCTGCTATACTACAAGAAATAGCAGACTTCTCATGTATTACCAATAGCATTTCATTCATATATCAGCTTTACATTCAAATATATGAAAATAAAGCAAGTACATGCCAGAGCTTCACTCACCCAAACACTGAGCAGGCAGTAAAAATACTCTTAAAATATAAGCAACAGCACACTTTGGAAACCAAAAACATGCATAAGACAGTTAGTACAAACTTTCTATCATTTCTTCTCAGAGAACTAAAGTTAGTCAAGAAATAGCATGCAGAAAGATATCCAGAAACAGAAAAAAAAATCATGTTTAAAGCCCACTTCAGGTTTAGAAGCAATCTTAGTTTATTTCAGAGTAACACTGTCTCCAAGAGAAAGCTGTACACAACTTTGGTTGAGCTGCAGATCTGAGCTAAAGGTGCTCTGCTCTAAAGCAGCTCTTTGCTGGTAATCCATATGGGAACTCAGTTACCATCAGTCCAGCATAGAACTTGCAGCTCAGAGTCAGCTGAAAACACTCACGGAGCACAGTTAGACTTCTGAGCACAGAGGAGAGTTTTAAAACATAGTTTAAATAGCAGTATTGGTGTAATACCAATGTAGGGATCTGGAAATTCATGTCATGAATGTTGCATAGAAAGTTAGCAGAGAAATCTACACATTCTACAAGAAACATAATTAAAAGAGTTAAATGAACCCCTTCAGTTTCATTTTAAGACACACTGGGTTTAAATTCTTATTTATAGATATTTCAAGAGAGAAACAGATTTTATGTATGTACATGTGTGTTTTAAAATTAGATTCAGATCCATACAAATTTTTTTTCTGGATTTTTTTTTTTTTGTTGTTGTTGTTCTATAAGAGTGGTACCTGTATAATACTACTTTGTACCACTTAGAATTCAGATTGAGCTACTCCATGAACTAATCAAAGACTGTTTCCACGTCATACTTAGTAGAAACCTATTGCTGCTGGTTTTCCAGTTCACCACCAGACCATGCAGTCTGTCTGCTCCCAACAGATCCAGCATGAGAAAATAACTAATTTGAAAACAACTGAGTTGATGGCACACTTAACTGTGAAAGTAATTCTCTCAAGGCACAGTATTTGATTGCCATTTTTAAACTGGAAGGTTGTTCTGGTTTTTTTCTTAAGGAAAAAAAACTGTACTAACTAATCAGTAACATTCTGAATGGAATACAGTAGAACTGTGGCATCATTTACTCCACATAGGCCATTACAAAATTTCTCTAAGAATTATGTGTTAGTGCCAAAAATGCAGGCAAGTTAGCAAATCTAGTTAGTTGCATTAAAAAGTCACTATACCCAAAAAACCTCTTCTGAAAAAAATAATGTAATAGTTCACATTAGGGAGATCAAGAAAGAGAGATACACATCTCTAGCCAGTTATATGGTACAGAAAAGACAAAGCCAGAGGTCTGGGGGGTTTTGCACACACATGTGTGTGTGCTTTTTAGCAATATTAGGGGGAAAATACCACTCTACTGAAAGGAAAATATTGGACTGAAAGGTTTTCATGAGAAACAAGCACTAACAGAGCCTTCTGGAAGTTTAACACACTTGAGCAGAACCAGGCAATCACACTACCTCCACCACTGCTTCCCATCAGCTACAGATCCCAGCTGGCCCATTTCCTTAGGTTAGTTGATTTTGAAACAGAAAGACTAACACCCGGATCCCAATGCAAGCTCAGGGGGAAAAGCCACAAGCAGAGATCTCTGTATCACCAAGCCCTTCTTTCCCTTCCCATTGCCTCTGGAGACCCAGGCTCTCCAGTCACATCTTACCTTCTTCGGAAGTTACAAAGAGTTACAAACAGACCCACTCTTTCGGTGCTTGTAACACACTCCTGGCTTGATCGCTCAGCTGAATTAGGCCATTGTAGTCATCAGGTGCATACTACAGTACAAGTGTGACATGGGACAATCAGCAAGAGAAGGAACAGTCTGGCACAGCAAGCCACACAGACTATCATTTGCAACCACGACTAAGAGCATCAGCTATAATAACTGGCAGGAGACACTGAGTTGGACAGAAACTATTTTTATGCAAGATAAAAAATACATTAATTGTATTACTGCTTGTAGAAATAAAGTAAATGCTTGCAGGGAATATTCTAAACTGAGAATTTGAACTGTTCCTTATCAAGGAAGGGAAATAGCTCAGACCATGAAGTGCTCCTTTTTTCCTTCAACTCATGAGACAGCAGCATCAGGTAACCCAAGTCCTATGTTTTCATAAGCACAATCATGAACCCAGTAATGGCTCTCACTGGGACAGATGAGCATCTTCCAGTCTGCACACTGAAGTGGGAGATTAGAATGAGTGTATGGATCTCATTCAGATCTCTTATGCACTCATGAAAATCAGCTGCAGCTTCTCTAGGGCAGAGAGACAAATGTGACAAACACTTGAGCTGCCCACAATACTTGTACTACATAGACTACACCAGTGTAATGAAAGAAAATCAATGCCCTGGCATGAATGCATTCACGAGGTAAAATAGCATTTATGCTAGTATAGTGTATTTCTACATTGGAAAAAGAAATAAACTACACAGTGTAACTGCATCATGATAGATTTGTAGTAGTAGTAGTATATCAAAATAAAAATAGTGACTGTACATAACAGTCACAGCAACAAATTAGAACAAAAACCTCAATGTGAATCAGATCTAAGAATTATTTGAGATCCTGAATCTGAACAGTAATCATTCATACTATTGGTCTGGTACAAATACGACATATACAGTCAGAAAATACATCTTGGGGAATATGAAACATTGTTCTTAGCACATAATCTTTCCAAATCACATATTCTGGAAAGGGACTGAGCATTCTTACACATGCTGAAAAGGCTACTTGAGTGGCTCCTACAATCCAGAAGACAAGAGTGTTTATCATAACCTGAGCTGTAAAATAACTTTTCAGTGACAAGATGAGTTTTCTGTCTCTCCAGATGGACTAACACTAATGGTTTTGCACTAACACTTTAGATGATTGCCAAATGCACACAATGTAAATATACCATTCTCCCTTGCCTTTGTTATTTCTATAATACAAAAAGTCTCCTGCCAGCTTAGGGAGAAAAGGGTATTATATTTGGGCATACAGGACACGTATCCATCCAAAGGGAAGTTGAAAAGAAAAATACCAACCATGACAGGATACACTTTCCACAGAAAACAATAACCAAGAGCCCAGAGAATATAAAAGAAAAGAACTCCCCAGAATTTTACTACCGAATTCTAGCCACCTTCACATCTAAACCCATGCCATTAAGTAAAAGGCAAATATAAGAAGTATTTTCAAGATAGTCTCTGCCAGGGCAACCAGACCGTGCAAATATTAGATTTATCAGTTCCCAGACCTGCCCTTGAAACAAATCTACAAAATGTAAGTTTACTCTTTGGAAGGAATGTCTCAAGATAGTACATACTTTAGATTATCAGTAGATGTACAGTAGGCAAAGTTCTACAGTCTTACTCTTGTAAGGGACAGTATTTCAAAGGTTACACTTGAAATACAATAAACAATGTGGAAAATATGAAAGCTGGAAAAATATCCTGCACAGAAATGTCAGAGTTGTCAGAGCTTAGGCAAAGACCTAAAGAAAGAGAAAAAGATAGAAGAAAAATAAATTCATTGAAAGACCTAGAAACAGAAGTAGCTTCTAATCACAAGGAAAGGTAAGATACTGTAGTCAACTAAAACAAGCTCAGACCATCAGGTGCTCTGACTTCATGAAGAACAGTAGAACAGTAAATTCCTCAAAAGAAATGAAAACTACCCTAACTTGCCTGAGTAAGTACATGATTGTGAATCCTTTCAATTCTGTCTGAATTTCAGAACCCATAAGAACAAAACAAAAACATCCAACCACACAGGACCAAACCAAGGGTAAACTGGTTAATAAAGATGTAGTGTACTATACTTCCTCCTTGAACTTTCTTTTTCTTCAAGCTCTTCTATTTCTTTCTTCTTCTCTTGCTGAGAGAAATATGGGACTGTTTTCCCCTCACAGACTGTGCACAGATCTAACCAGGTCACTAACCAGAATGTCATTGATTTCCATTTCATTTTTGCAGTTCCTACAGTGAACATTCAAAGCTCTGTCTAAAAACAGCACATACAAAGCAATCTAGAGAAAAATAACCCACTGCTAAAAAAAACCACCCAGCATTAAAACTGGAGAGTATATTTAGACACACTCCAACTGGGAAAAAACAGGGGCAAAGAAAAGAAAAGGAAAACATCACAGGCAAAATGGCCACTTCAGGAAGGCAACTGCAATTCTAGCCCAAACTACCTATAAACTTTATAGCAGAACAGTTCCCAAAGGGAACTCTCAGATTCTGGGAAAAAGCCTAGCTAGACTAAGCCTGGAACATAGAATCAGATTTGATGCTAGGTAACTGCAACCTTTAGCACAAGAATAAGGAGAAATACCCTAAACTGGCTTTGCCCCTAAAAGTACATCAATTGTACCATAAGACTCCCAATACAAACACCCACAGCACCTGAATGCTCTGTGGAAGAGGTCCCACCTGAATGTTCTGTGTATCAGAGACTGAAACAGGTAATGTCTGTTCCCAAAAATACAGAGGGTGCCACTTTAGTCTCTTGCTTCAAGCTTGGGAGGCAACAGACAGAAACTGTAACCACTCATTTACTGGTCCCAATCTCACAGATGCTTTCTCCACATAGGCAGCATTTCCAGGTGGGAGATAAATTTAGGAATAAAGCAAAACAAGCAGCATGCTCTATTCTGAGAGTGTGGGGTGAGCATGTAATAGTGTCTGTATTGCCAGCTGACTTCCAATACCAGTAAGTGGGAATTCTTCCTCTACCACATCCCCTGTCCCTTCCCCAGTGAGAAGGTGCAAATGCCTAGGATGGGCACACAGATGATGGGGTATCCCTCTCAGACTACAAAGAATCGGATTTCAAAAAAGAAATAGAGAATACTTCTTTGTTTAAGCATGCATTTCAGAGAAAAAACCCCCTAATCCCTAAAACGTCAGTAACAATGAAGTCTGCTGTCCTGATACAAGAGAGAAATGCTGTTAATGCCCTTGGAATTTATCCATCCACTTCCCTTCACTTCCTTGTTACTGTTTTAAGCACAAGTCACCCTCCTCCACTCCACCAGCAAGTCTTAAATTCTGGGTCTCTGAAGCCTTGAAGGATTAATATACTGCAAAAACTCTTCATAGCTGCAGACAGAAGACACTTAAGCCCAGTACAGGTATAAAGAACTCTATTTATATTAAGCTTTTCTTATGTAGAAACATGGACACAAAGAAGTCCCTACATTTCCATCCTAGCTTTTTCAGCAAATTCAGAAGGCTTTAAAAAAAGTTCAGATGGTGACCATGTCACCTAACTCTTAGTCATCTCTAGTTTGGGGTTTTTTTAGTGCTATAATTACACACAACCTACCTAAATAGCAAGTCTGCTTTCTAAGAACTAATCCACAGGGTCTTTTTGGCAGGCATGAGTTCACATTCATGCCAACCTCAAAGAAACTGGGCAAGTACTGCTAAATGCAAGCTGAATCCTAGCCAAGTCGACAGCTGTGAACTAGTTTTTGGTCGGCTAAGACCACAGGCACAGCTAAACTGCATCTGCTTTTATATTAACCTAACAGTCCTTGTCATGATACCAACTCTGTCACTATTTGCACTCTCATAAAAAGAAAATTTAACTCCCTCCCCCACACACACAAAAGAAAACCCCAAAACAAACCAACCAACCAAAACAAAGAACAAAAAAACCCCAAAAAAACAAAAAAAACCCCCCAAAAACCTCCAACCCCAAAAGAGTCAGTATTTGGAGACTAAAATATTTCTCATTTATTCATTTAGTGGCTAAATAGTAAAACCCATTCAGTATTCAGTCACTAAATAAAGAAAAATAAAATACGTTAGCGAAAAATTTTGTTCTGCTAAGCACCAACTTCACATAAATCCATCACAACCACTGCCCTTGTTCATTAGTTATTTACTAGAGTTCTCTCACTGCTTCTACAACTGTACAGGGTGATGACCTAAAATAACACTGAAGAGTTTTGCTCTATTTTATTACTATATTTGCACCACTTCTTCCTCAAACTTTACTCCATTTGATATGAAATATGAGTTATTTTTCTGAATTCCTGAAGAGTCTCACGATCCCATCCATGGATCCCTTACTTCAGCATAATGCCCAGAGACCAGAATCTGCTGAGCAGCTGCTGAATGGCATGGTGAGGGTGTTTTGTTGTTGTTTTGGTTATTTTGGGGTTTTGTTGTTTTTTCAATGTGGTTTTAGTTGGCTTGGGTTTTATTGTTGTTTTTTCAGATATCCTGTATGACTGGACTCAAATCAGTGGCTCTATTGCTTTACAGTACAACTAAAAAGCCATTTAATGTGAATTACTGAATCAGAGAGTACTAATACTAGCTCTTTTCAGCATTATAGTACCCTACAACATTATACAGAAAGGTGATGGGGAAAATTATCATCTCCCTGATTTACTATTAAAATTCTTACCAAGTTTTTCAATTGTTCAGTCAAAATGACAATAAATACATGCAAGATGGAAGAAATTTTCACCAATAAAAACAAGAAAACAGAACTACAAGAAGAAATTGAGCTGCTGAAATACTAATCAAGAGGCTAATGCTAATAAAATTAAATGAAAATTAAAATGCTGATCTGCAGACTTTTAAAGTATTTGTGTTTAGAAGCATGTACTGATGTTGAGACCAGCTTGTTGAAGCCCATCATAGGCAAACTCTATCTCTTAAGAGGCAGGTCTGGTATGAAAAGTGCTTTCACTTAAGTAGCAACATGTGCACACATGCAATATACAGAGCCCATGAAGCCTGAAGGAAAAAAAGGAGGAGAATAAAGCAAGAACTAAAATTTAAACCCTCTTCCTTTCAGACAAGGACACACAAAGACAAAAATCACCCTTCAATCTCAGCATCTCTGATCTGGTTCCCATAATACCAACACTGAAGTCCACTGAATACCAACATCAATTAGTCATACAGAGAGATTAAAAACCATGCCCAAACCACTGATGATTATTAAGGGCTCACTTTATGAACGAGTAGAAGTATCGTGCAATAAATCCTTGGGCAGCAGCAGAAAATGAAAAAACAATGTGAGGAAAGGGAAGAAAAAAGGAAAAAAAAAGATTAGTTATTGCTCCAGAGATGTAACATTGCCCCATTACAGTAAGTCACCATCTCTTTTTCCCCTAAAGGAATGAATGAGTATAAAATTAGCATTACCACATTTGGGATTCCAAGAACAATTCAAAAGAATTCCTTGGTTCCTTTATAAGATTTTGAACCCGATCTCATTTGGACAACATCTTCTAAAGAAATCAAAGAGGTGACCAATTTAATAACAGTAACTGATGATGACAAGAGGTTGCAGCAGCAGAATACAGTTTTTACCTTGTGGCAAAATTTCTGTTCATCTGCCCATTTAATTGTGCAATACAAACACCAGGAACTGCTCTCCAAACGCAGGAAGGAGGAAAAGGGCAAACTGAGCACCAGACACAAAGTCCAGACTCACTAAATTGAAGACTTAGTGAAAGGTTGAGATGCTTGAGATTGTCACTGACCTGTTCCATACACAGACAGGTTCAGGCCACGTTTTTCAAAGGGGCAATTACACTTCTAGCTGAATCTCAATTTAGCAAATAAGCTCCCCCACTGAAGGTTTTAATACATCCACCATCTATCCACCAAAATCCCCCATCAGTAGAAAACAAGTAAAAGGCAAAATATCGATGGCTAAACAATAGGATTGAATGATTATTATCTGTCTGGACATCATGAAAGCCGCAAATAACTGAACTTGGTTTGAACTCTGGAAATATCTGTGGAAGATAAAGCCCTAAAATAAAACATTCAGTTTCTTTTTACTCTTTGTCAAAATTCACCACATTTTTTATGTGACAATCTTTTTCCACTGAAAAACTGAGTATGCAAAACTGCTTTCAAAACACAAATGTAACATTCAAAAAGAAGACACAAAAGATAGAGCACTGCCATCTTCCAAAGACTCAAAACTTGGAACATACACATTTAAGCATCTGTTCTCAGTCTACATTCATTTGCACAACAGACATCTGGCTTAACAAATTAAAACTCATTGTCTTAAGGTTAACATTGTCTTAAGGGGTTTAACTCTTAAGGTAAAAAAAAAAAAAAAAAAATCCTGCCAAAATCTTTCCTATTAACTCTAGCAGTATCACTATTATCCAACTTACAGAATATTGAAGGACAAACATGCAAAATCGCTGCCTTTTGACACAAATCACTTGTTCACTTGCAGTCGGGTTTGAGAGCCACGAAGAGGATATTAGGTCAGGGCTTCCAAGCAGTACCCAAAAGGGCAGAGTTGGTAGCTATGTAAGAGCTGCTACCCACAGGAGTTAAATACTCACCAGAATATACCACATTCAATTATCTTTCCTTTTACCAAATATGTTATGACAAAACATGGATATAGATACAATATCCTTTGAGGCAAAAGGCAGAAGACATGGACAGAGCCATTCCATGAATTCAAGTAAGTGTTGCTGGAAAACAATGTTTGTAGATGGTACCCTTTTTTTAAACTTATCAAGAAGATAAGTTTCTGTTTGCACACTAAGGAGCATTCTATCAGTCCATACAGACTGAAGTTACCTATTTGCTATCAATATAGACAGCTTGGATAATACATATTTCCTTTCATTTGCAGTGTAATACAGCTCTAATGAAATATGTTCTTGCCTGTAACCACAATAATTAACAGTTGAAACACTGTTTGGACATCTGTCACTCTCCCTTTGCAAGTCACCACACCCAGCTCACAGCTCCCTGTACTACAACTCTGCAAACTTTAAGCACTGAAGGTCAAACAATGATCCTACCAAAAGGCTTACACCATCAAGTGGCCAGGACTGAAAACTTTTGGCAGCCCCCACTTTCCTGAGGCAGCCCCTTTGCAGCCCCACTCACACTGGGGCTCTGAGGTCTTCAAACTCAAACCCCAAACCCAGACACCAAATCACCAATTTGCTTCCAAATTAGCATTTGTTTATTAAATAAGAAGTAAGGCAAATCGTGTGCTACACTCCAGTCTGCCAGTAAAATATACAACATGCTGCTTGCACACTTGTTTGGCAATTTCCAAAAGCACTCGCTTGCTCAGTTCCATCTCTATTATCAATTCTCATAGGACCCAATGTGATCTCAAGGAGAGGCACTGCATACTAACCTGGTACCCCTGGAAGAAACTGAGTATCTCCTTCATTCCCGTGTTATATGGCAAGCCCTGCATCCGGACTAAGGCTCCAGGCTGGGGCAGGATCGGAGTGTGGGTGGCAGTGGCAGCAGCGGCCACAGCTCCGGGAGGAGCTGCAATGTACCCCACCGTGGTAGGAGATACTGGAGGACTGAAGGAGAAAGAGGAAGCAAAATTGTTATGAAAACCAGTAACTGGTTCTACTACTCAGAACAGGCAAAGATAAAACTGAAAATTTAGATTTGAAAATAAATCCAAATTCCACAGAAAAACAAACAGTACTGATGTGGATTGTTTTGTGAGCTTTCTTAATTTCTCTTCAGCATCTCAATCTATTTTTAAAGAAGTGAGGGTAAGGAAAATAGCTAATATTTGTAGTTAAAGACATAAGGAGTGGCATTTGTTATTTCACAAGGGAGTGTTAAAAAGTAGCTGCAGATTAGGTGTTTTAAAATCATTAATAAACACAAAAAAAACGGGGGAGGGGTGTGTCATAGTATGAAAAGGAGGCAAACGCCCAAATAGGGTATTTTTGAGCCACAAAATAGTGAGTAATTAGCATCTCCATCTCTGGTCAATTACCAGATAGTCAAGCTAGCAAGTGTCACAAGCCTAAGAACTATCAGTGAACAAGCTATTTCCCCACAACCCATGTACAAGACTTCAGTGACTCATGCTGATACCCTGTGGGAAGGGAAAAGGTGCTTTCACATGTAAAAATGTTCTTTGGTCTCACTGATGTACAAAATCAAACCTAGTACACACCTATGATGAGTCTTTCAGTATAAAAACACTATTTTAAGTAAAAGAACAAACTAAGAGATGAGGGTAGAGGAATGTACTGACACAGCTTATGTTTTGGCCAAGAACAGAACTGCCTTGATGACATTGTTCCAGTGCCAAAAAACCCTGTTAAATATTAGGCCAACGTTATGAGATTCAAGCAGAACCTACAGAGGAGATGAACCCCATTACAAGGCCACAGAGAAACAGTTAAAATGGTTTCTGCCTCTGCTGATGAACATCGGGTTCCCGAGATTACCTACACCAGAAGTACAAATTTAAGAGCTGTTCACAAGTGACCACAGTTGCCTGCTGCACTGATATGAGAGGTCAAGAGAAACAGTTAAATCTTGGGGTTACCTGGGATAATAAGCTGTGTAATTCATGTAAAGCTGAGCAGCCTGGGCTGGGTAATAGGTAACAGTTGGAGGAGCAGCTGCCGAGGCCTGGGGCGTCCTGGTGGTTGGCAAGAGGGCTTGTGGCTGGTAAAGCGCTGCTGCTTCTGCTGGGATCACAGCTGCTGTTTGGAAAGCTGCATAAGCTGGTGGAGAAAGACCTAAAACCAAACCAGGACACAGCACCAAAAAGCAATCAGAACAGAGAACGTTCTGATGAATGATTCCTCTCCTACAACAATGTGATTAAAACCATCTGGGCATGATTGGCGAACACTTGAGCAAAGAACTGCTCTCTAGCCTCTCCCCTGGAGACCTTTGCTACACCATCATGGATGACAACTGGGGCATTTGGAATGACTAATTCCTAAAAGTTCACAACTCCTAGAGCTGAGCAGCCTTGTCTATATGTAAATGGAAAGTAGGGAACTTCAGAGTTATTAAAAGAAAGCATAAAGCCATGTGCATAGAGAAAGCAGGCGTGCACACCAACACACCCTCATGTTTTTCTAACAGAAGTTGTACTCTGTGGGACAAAAGTATCGTAATAGTAGCTACACGTGGGCATCCATAACTGCTGACCATGAGACTTCATGTATAAGCTTCCTGTGACTTCAAAAAGTATTTTTAGAATATAGCAAATGGAAGGGAGAACACCCCACTAGATCACTAGTCTGATGCATTTTGATGAACAAATACCTAATTCATACATTAAACTTGGCTTGGTGTGCAGTCAGATTGGTTTTACATACTATGTTCTGCAGCTTTTTACTATTTTGCAAATACATATCAGTATCTGCTTTGTGATTTGGTAGTGAGACTAATTACAACAGTACAGTAAAGTCCCATTATATTTCCTCCATAAGGTTCTTTGTAATCTTAAAATAAAAAAATTAAAATCCAGCCAACTTCACTACTCTATGGTTGGTTAGTATATCATCCCAGTAGGTGTTTTCCTTCAAAAATAAGCCCAAAGAGTACCTTCTCAATGCTCTGAGGCAAGATAGCAAGAGCACTCATCGGCAGCTGGAATACAGAACTGCACCCCATTTTAAAAATCCCTCTCATTCCAAGTAGGTTTCACTACAGGCAAGTCTACTGCAGAGCTCAGAAGAACAGTACACCCATAAAAAGCAAAGTGTGCAACAATTTCACTGGCAAGGCCTTGCTGCCCTCTACTCACCACCGAAAATACAATAAAAATGCCTCTGATCAGTCCCATTATTGCCCAAAGGGAACAATTCCAATCTTAGCATGTACACAGATGGATGATTATTGATCATGGCAAAACCCGAGTCAAAAGGTGAAAGGCCACAAAGCTTCAGCACCTACCACATATCAGCCTTTAGCAGCAGAGAGCAGAAGAATTGGAGACTTACATGGTAACTTACATGGCGGTGGGGATAAGCCACTACGATTTAAAGTGCCACCCATTAAAACAAAGTTCATCTCCTCTCCTGAACACTGGAATACTTCCACGTAACGGTCCTTCATCATTTTTTTGTGACATTTTTGAGCCACCATAAAGGCTTTGTCAGCAGATTTCATTTGGATAAAAGCATCACCTGACGGTCGTCCCTAGGGGAGGCAAGGAAATAATTGTACATCAATCTGTTATTAAATCACCCAGATCCCAAGAAATGCAGAAAGGACTAAGATCAAACATCTACTGAAATCCTGTATCGTCATTCCTTCTCTGGCACTAATGACTCACAACTCAACAATTCTTTTAGGAGCAGAAAAATCAAGACTTATGCAACAAGTGCCCAGTTAACACAATGCTACTTCAGTCCTCTGCAGAAAGAAACAGAGAATCATGTAGCATGGAAAAACACTTGGAGGTCTCTAATCCAAAGGCTGTTCAAAGCAGGACTAACTTTCAGGTTACATCAGGCCACTCGTGGCCTTCTCCACTTGAAATCTGAGCATCTCCAGGGGTGGAGATTCCATATCACCTCTGGGAACCTGTTCAGGTGCTTAGCTAATTTCTCATTGTGATTTTATTTTTTCCTTTTCACCCACCTGGAATTTTTTTTTTTTTTTATGCAGTTTACACACACTGTCTCTTATTCCTTTGCTATGAAGCTCTAAGAAGAGGCTGGCTTTGCCTGCCCTAGAACTACTTTCAAGGTAATAGTACAACAGCATAAAGTTCCAAATCCTTTAGTAAAGTCCCCATCTACATTGGAAATTGATTTCCAGATCTGATTTTCTGCAGTCTGACAGATAGACCTGTCTGTATAAAATACTAAAAACTTCCTTAACAAAAAAAAAATCCCAACCAAACAAATCTAGAAGATCTCTTTCATTTGTTTTAATACCTCTGTCATTAAGAGTTTATTTTTAACACAAGACAACATGGAAAATATATCTCTATTATCACACCATTAAAATATACCTAAAACGACAATTTTTAATTATTAATTTCCTTTAAAGCCTGTGCAATCACTAATCAAGTTAGAAAAACCTAATTTTGACACAAAGACCACTCAAACAACACAGCAGGAACCCTGAAGCTGACAGAGCAGCTATGCCATCCAACAGACATTTCTGTTGTGCGTATGTCCAGCCTCTGGCTGAAACATGAGGGCTTATTTAAACAGCCTCCAAGGTAAGGCTATCATTCAGAGAACAAGTTTTATGCTCCCCAGGCTGATACATCCATACACACACAGAGAAAAGCAAAGGTGTAGGTAAAAAGGGAAGAGAAAAGAGGCAGAGACAGACCAAGAGAACATTGTATTTTCCCAAGGTTAGAGAAGACTAAAGCTCAGGCAAGATCAGGAAAGCTGCCCTGACTTCTAACCTGTTCAGTCACTGCAAAGTTACTCCTCCCATGCAAAATGCTGTTACCTGCTGATTAAGGACCATGTGAACTCCATGAGGCTTGATATCACCCGTAGCATCTCCCATAAATTCCAGGATGTCATCAATGCCAGCAGTGTAAGGAAGACCTCTGAGCCGGACACAGTCACGGATGCTGCCCGTGGCAATGGTGTATGGTGGGGGTATGACTGGAATGATGGGAGTTGGAAGAGTTGGAATAAGAGGTGTTGACATGTATCGATTAAGCACCTGTTGGCAAAAAACCCAGAAAGGGAGATTTACAATCATCTGCCTGAGCACAGAGCAGTCCTCACAATACTATTTCCAACATCAAATAACTGCTGTTAGTTTCCCGTTGGGCATTTGAAAGTTTCAAACTCAGAAGGGGAGAAGGAAAGGCTAACAAATTCAATTTGCTAGACCCTAACAATATACTTTTCTAATGTCAATATAAAAAAAGTTAAAAGCCAATTACAGTTTATAGTATCTCAAAAAGGAACATCTGAAATCACATCTGTGCTAATAAACCAGTATTGCTACATACAGTTCTTAGTTAAAAAGCACTAATTCTAATTTCTTTTAAAACCTGATTGGTTAGGTGAGGGTGCATATTTGTTTAACCCCAGTGCTCATCTCCAAGTACAGAGTTTCTGAGGAAAAAATAAAAATTAAAGATAAGAATATAGGAGACTTTGATCTCAACATTTTGTCTTGACTTATTTCCAAATGACAAAGGGAACATAAAACACATGTTGGGGCTTACTGCTGAAAAACATTTTTAGTGATGATTATCACAAAAAAACACATTTTACTGAAAGAGGTACCAAAGAACAGGTTACAAAGCTCTAGTTCTGTCAAAAGTATTTGGCTTAGGGAGCTCATTTCAAGAAACTCCTTGTAGCACATTTCAGGCCAGAAATCTCTCAGTTGTGTGGAGAATATTGCAATTACTTTGTACTAACACTAAGTAGATGAGAGCTGGCTTTACTTCTTGTAATTAGTCAAACAAGTAGCCTGTAATTTCCTAAGAAATAATCTCTTGTCGAAGCAGCAAAGAACTTCAGGTGTCAGCCTAGACAGCTGTCATAGTGGAAGAAGGAATGATGTATTGATGGAATGTAAGTTTTATCCAGGTCTTCCTACAAAAAGTGAAAGCAGAAACTCGGTCGCTGTGACAGAGTGATTTTGTTCCTTAGAGGATTTTGCTTCATTCTGCCTCAAGAGGGAAGATGTGAGGGAAATGCCATTTCCCAATCTTCACAACAAACAGATGTGGCTGTTTGTTCTTGGCTGTTGTAATACTCATATCACAGTAGTAGCAATGGCTCTAGAAGTGTGGGTATTCTTTCCCTTACCCAATCCCTTCTACAGAAACACTTCACCTGTCACATAGGTTGAAACAGAACTCTTCTCTTTTTATAGCCTGTGGTTATGCAAAGACCAGACCAAATCTAATAGTGATTCCCTTTGGAGCCACCAGTCTAGAAATATTCTGTGTCAGGAAGGAAAATACAATATGTGAGGTTTTTCACAGGGACAAGCTGCTGGTAACAAAATAAAATGGTTTTACCCATTTAAGAAGGTAATTATAGGAACTAGTGAAGGCTAGGGAAAAAATTAAATACATTACCTCAGTGAACATATTTTACTTCCTTCCACCAAAAAATCGGACACATCCTCTTAATTCTTAGTTTCCAAGAAAGCATTGTAGAAAATAGCTCATTTTATGAACCCAGATTTGGATTTAATATTAGAAATTACATGGAGACCAGAATTTAAAGACAATAGTGCAGATTTTCAAGAAGCATCACTACAATACTATCAATCTACTATATTTTTAGAATTATTTTTGTGATTTCAGTTAACCTCTAAGGCATAGAAAACTATGCAATGATTTTTACTTCATAGTCTAGGGGATGGTAAAAAAACCCCACCCAAGCAGTGGCAGCTTAAAATAAATCCAAAACAAGTAAAACCAGTGCTGCACAATTTTCCATGCCCATTAGGAAACATGTATCAGCCTTTCCTGACAATTTTCATATAACAAACGTTCATGATTGCCTACAACTTATTTGTGCACAAGTGTTAGAAGAAATGTTTTGACTGTTTTGAGTCTCACAACCAATAGCTACAACCTGTTGGACTTCTGCTGCTGTGCTCCTGAAGAGTTCAATGTAACGTTTCCCAAGTATTTCTTTGTGCTTTTTAAGTGCATTCTGTGCATATTCTTCACAGGAAAATAACACAAATGCATCTCCTGTGGGCCTGCCATCTGGGTACTTGACAAAGAGAAGTCCCTCTTTCCCTCCTGTGACTGGGCACTCCGGCCCCAGGAACCCCAAGACATCTTCCTGAGTAGCAGTGAATGGAAGGCCTCTCATGCGGATGATAACTTGATTCTCCTTGGATAAGAACTGGGCCACTTCATTGGAGGTGCCTGGTAGAAAGATAACAGCACATGGTCAGGCAGGAACATACAGGCAATGCTGGGCAGTCGATTCCAGAGGATGTAGCAGCAGCAGCAAAGCATTAAGGAAGAAAACAGGAGGTGAGTAGCCAGCAACAAATCCAGCAAAGACCTAAGACACTACTAACTCTCAGCAACCTATTTTGAGAGGAAAATCTCTTACTCTGCAAGTGTTTCACATTTTAATGAAATTGGAACAATGATGACACTAGTGTGAGTTGCTACAAGATATAAGAATGCTTCCACTGCAAAGGCTGGTCTTTCTCCCAAGACCTGTCTGTGAACATCATAGCTCAAATGCTCACAGCTCAGTCTCAACCACGCGAAAACAGAACTTGACAGGGTCAAATATTCTTGGAAGGTAAAACAGGAAAAGCTACTTCATTATCCATTTGCATCCTCAGTCAAGGAAAAAAAAGAACTAGAACAACATTCCTATGAACTTAAGTAATCACACTGAACTCCAGCATCACTTACCTCCTGCAATTTTTAAGAATTCTTCTCCAGTTGCTTTGTAAACCTTAAAAAGAAAGAACAAAAAAACCCACATGAAAATCACAATGTTCAACTTTAAACCACACACACTCTCATGCCCAAGAGAGCTGTGTTTTGGTACTTTGACCAAAACAGAAGTGCAGTTTGGTTTTAAATGAGAACATAGCCTAAAATATTCAGGTTTCTCTCCAAAGATTTGTTTCAAGTCACAACTTTTTACCTCAATGTATCTGCTACCCATGTGATGCTTGTGCCTTTCCAGGGCAAGGTCTCTCTGCTCAGAATTGACAAACCGAACCAAAGCCTCCCCATTTCTTCTTCCTTGAGAATTCAGACACAGAGCCACACCACCTCTGGAAGGTAAAGCCAACAAATGTAAGCTTAGTCTGAATCTTTAATACATGTAATAAATAATTGTGTAAGAATAGTAAAGGAATCAGACTTTAACATAAAGATTATGGATGGAAAAAGAAATTACTACTATTCACGATTTAATTTCATTTTTCTTGTAACACAATTATACTTTAAAATCTGCTTCATTGAGATCATGGATCTCAAGTTGCTCACCACTTTCTCAACTCCCATGAAGATGCAAATTTGTCTTTCCTATTATCTCAGACATGCACATCTGAATTTCCTCATCATTCCAAATAAAAAGAAATTATATTATTTCAGTGTTGGAGATCTAGAATATAGATATTAAGCAACAGGTATGCTAAATAAACACTCTTTTTTCATATATATGTATACATGTACATCTATGCACAGGTATACACACAAGTCATGAAAATTTCTTTCAAACAAAACTTGGAAGTTTCTAAATCTGGCTTGTTTAGGGGGTATAGAAGAACAACAAAGAGTTGGCACAAAATTAAAGCTTTTTTCACATCTTGGCCTCTGCTTTGATTAATGCAATAGGAGTTTCTCCCTTTAGATACTAGCAATAAATGAATGTATATTGGTTTTCTATTGATAAGTCTCTTTTTCTTCTTCACACATTTCAAATCTTTCTTGCACACCTAAGGCTGGTAAACATGTTCAGTTGTCAAGACCACGGTGTGGGAAGGGGTCAAGTGGGGAAAGACTGAAGGACTCCAGTGGGGAATGTGGGGGATGTGTGTTAAACAAATACTAAGGGAAATTGCTATTAAAAGCAAAGTGATAAAAGCAAGGGAAATTCTCTCCTTATCTTACTTGGCAATGTTGAGTCCTTTGAAAAATCGAGCGATATCCTGGTCTGAAGACTGCCATGGCAAACCTCTGGCACGTATTACTGTCTCACTGTCCACAGTTTCAGATTTACTACTGCACAGAAAAAAGAAAAATAAAAAAAGAAGCCAAAGTAAGCTTTAATCCTTTAATCTAGGTTTTCCAATATTTTACCAAATTTCAGATTGCAACTAATCGAATTGTAAATTGGGAGCATATTTTCTCTTGAGACTCTTCTATCTCCAATATTTCTCTTTCAATAAAGAAAGGGAAGATAACTTGGAAAATTCCTTTTTATCTATGACATTGAAGATGCCCAATGTTGCTACCACATTGCAGTTCCTTAAATTAAAAAATTGGAAAACTGCCTCAATGTAAGGTAATAAGGAACTGGATTAATTTTATTTGAAAGATCCAGCAATCCAAACAATACAAATTATTATGCCTAAGATATTTCATTGTCTAGTGACTGAAATGCATTTGTAAAGAAGGAGCCATCCTGGTCCTTCCTTCCTTAACCCAACACCCATTGAGCATGTAAAACCACTTTGGGAAGCACCACACAGCTCGGCTCATACAGGGTGCACTGGCCATCAGCCCTGTTGACTTAGGGAAAGTTCACAAATATTTCTTCACCCTGAGTAAGATAAGCCAGCCTCGCTGCCACGCAAAACAGAAGCAAGAGAACAAAGAGCATTTAACTTGCAGTGACTTTAAAGAGGACTAAAGTACAGCATTTAGTGTGCCAGCCACAGTCTGTCTGCACTGGAGTGACTGCTGAGTACACTGTACTGTTCTCAGGAGCCAACCTGCTT
Source organism: Erpornis zantholeuca (assembly GCA_013400515.1). Taxonomy (NCBI): domain Eukaryota; kingdom Metazoa; phylum Chordata; class Aves; order Passeriformes; family Timaliidae; genus Erpornis; species Erpornis zantholeuca. The sequence continues at coordinate 76,323 of VZTN01014365.1, forward strand.
TCACATGACCATGAGGAAATATTCACAAGCTTTCCTTGCTGTACACGAGACTCATCTTTGCTTGTAAACAACTGCAACGAGGGCACTTACCAAGGACCTGTTTCATACTTGTATTTCACAGTTTCAGGCTCAGTAAATACGTGATCTGTGACAAAACAGGAAGTTTAAATATAACCGGGGTCAGAGATTACTTAAGAATGACAGTACCACTGCCAATTGTTTCAGAAAAGAAAGATTTCAGCATTCAGGATAAATAGTTAACTTACTACAACCTTCTGAGAGCATGCTGAAAATGATAGCCACCATGGTCTTCACTTGCCACACGCCAAAGTCCTCCTCGGCTTCATCGGTCCCTAAGCCTAGATCTAAATAGGTGATTATAGAAAATAACAGACTTGCACAATCCTTTGCAAACAAGTCATAAGGCTTTCCTGATATTAACGCAGAACTAGTAATCAAATGTCCTGGTCTTGGAACCTGTGACTATTAGACATGTTACTCTGCTCATAAACTGGTTAATATTCACTTTAACAGTCAACAGTTTGAAAACTACTGAGAGCTTACATAATTTCAGTGTTAACAGTTTGAAAAAGAAAAAGCTGAGTAAGTTCCTATCACTTTAAACATAATTGAACTTCAATCCCATTTGGATGGGCCACAACAATCCTTTTAATTTGAACTTATATGTAGAGTATTGTTTGAACTTATATGTAGAGTATTGTTTGGGCTTTGGTTTTGCTTCATTTTAAACTCACTTCAGTCGGGATCATGCAAGGTAACCATTACCTGAAAACAGTGGAAACTTGCAGGCCAGCTGGTGCCCACTGACAGCTCAGCTTTTCCTTTAAGGTCAAGCACCAATGCAAGTGATGCTTTTCTTTGGCAGATTTACTAAATATGGTTTAGAAATCGGTTAGATTCAATTCGCAGAAAAAAAAAATTACAAGCAGAGCCACTCCCCTGACACACACAAGTACACATTCTTTTAACATTACCTGTGAGTTTTTAAAACCCACATCTTGCTTTATTCTTCTAAAGTCTGTAACAATCACAGAGATAAAACTTAAGGAAGCTTAAATGATTGTGGTATAAAAACTGCAGCAAAAGGATACATTCTGCCATGGTCTTGATAGTCTGATCTTTCACGGCGGCTGAACTAGGGTAGCAAGTGTGAAATTCTTTGCGCAGATCATAAAAGGAATAGAAGCAGTCTGACAGCAGGAAGTTCTACAAGGAAGGCAAAAATGTTTGTTTTGTACACACTATCCCTTTAAATTTCAATTCATACTTTTGAACTGAATGAGGCACTCTGAAAAATCACACAGTTGTGCATCACCAGCTTGTCTACGACGGAGCACTTTGGTTCCTTCGTAACACAGTTCAAATTCCATAACTCTGCAGAACTGGATCTCTAAATGAACAAAGTCAAATAGCCTCTGGGAGGCAGAGCCATGCAAAACAGCTGGAAAGGATGGCTGAGAAAAAAATATTTTAAAATATCTAGGTTTTGCTGTTTAATTCCCATTTTGGACACTCTTTTTTATCTTTTGTGGCTACACTGAAAAGCACAATTGTACCGAACCATGACAACAAATTTTAAATAGCTATTATTACAGAATACAAAACATCTTTCAGCAACTTTCAGAAAAAACCCTACAACTGACCAGCTCCTTCCATGTTAGCAGCTCTTATTCTTGAGGGTTTCCTGCAGACCCTGCTAAGCCAGCAAACTCAAGCCACCACCTTGCTCAAAGGCAAGCTTCTCCTCCCTGTGCATGACAGGCTGCTCTAAACCTCGAGGAACTTGGAGCAGAAACTGCTGCTTCATGTGGGAGCAGCAATAAGGTGCAGCTCTGCTTCCCACTGAATAAATGCAGATGGGGAACCACTGCCAGGCCACATCACTGCCTGTGTGCTTACCCTCCACAGGACACTGGTTTGACACAAGCCTAAGCAAAGCAATGGTTGTCCATCACTTCTGCTGAGGTTTGATCTGTTTCCACTTCACACAAACAATTCAAAGTACTTGTATTGTTTCTATCTCTATCCTGTTTTTCCTGATTTTCCTCTTCCTTATGCTCATCTGGGAGTCCAAGTAGTGTGGCTGACTTTCAAAAGTCCCTAAAATAACTACTCTGCTGCTCAGGGCTGAGGCAGGGAGGGGATGATGTTCAATAGTCTTAGTTCCCAATGTGGAATTGTGTCACTTCTCTCCCAGTGCTGCCCCTCTGCACCAGGGCTCATCTTGTACCTTCTTGGATGTTTCTGGGTGGAGAACTTGCCGAATGAGTAACTGGCCATCACTGCAGAGCGTGTAAGAGCTCCTTCCAAGTACTTTCAAGTCACTGGATACCAGCTGACTAAACTGGAAAATAAAGTGATAAATTTAATTGTACTGACTGATAGAGATAATTTCATGCACTCACCATTATTTCAGCACTTTTTTCTTTAATGAGATAACATAATTCAAGAACTTTTTGAAAAAAACATGACGGAGAACAGACATGGGCTCTTCATAAAAGTAAGCAAATAAGCTGCATGCATTTGTGGAATAGAAAACAAGAACATCCAGAATATTGTAAAAGGACTAATTTGGAAGATACAACAGAATTATGAGCTCATATGAAAAGTGATCATATTATACTGGTAATGTAGAAAATCTGGGCTAACTATAAGTTAAGTTATAAAGTATTTGAAAGAACTTTCAAGATCAATCACATTACTGAGTTTGCAGTACCCTTTCTTCACCTATGGCACCTTCGACTTTGGTTATTTCCTTAATAATTTATTTCTTTCAACCTCTAAAAGAAAAAAAGCTACTTATCAGGATTTACTAATGTTTCAAAAGTAATATATTAAGAAAACCCAAACAAATAGTGATCTAATATCTTCAAAAGTGAAATTATAATCAAGTCACCTCCGAATTGAAGTTCTTTGTAGAGATACAGTGTTATAAATGCTAGATTAAAAAAAATTATTCCCTACCTCTAGGATGGGTAACCCCCAGCAGATTAATTCTCAAGAGGAAAGGGCTCCAGCTATCTTATTCACTGTTATTTTTCATCCTTACATACGTAACAGTTTCCAGCCTTTTATTTCTCTATACCAGTGTTAAATTCCTAGCTCGTAGCCAACTAACATGTATAGTACCTACAACTATCATATCAGTAAGCAGTAGCTTGTTAACTTTCAAAGGGACAAGTATAATTATTCTAAGCATCCCTCTTGCTGCTACTCCCTCCCAGGAAAGCATCACCTCACAAACAAAGCAATAATCACAATCACGATGCAGTAGCCACCCACTGCTCTCAGCAGCAGTTTATAACTCCAAAACAACCACCCCCAAAAGCAAATTACAAGTTGACTTGATACTCAGACAATATCTTTGTGCTTACTTTTTACCTGTGTATGGGGGAAAAAGAGTTATGTTTTGTCAGAATACATGTAACACTTTACACCATTACAGTCTCTGCTTTGGAAAGATGATGTCCTAACAGCCTGATCCCACAGCGACACAGAACTCACAGTGTGAACAAGGGTTGCAGCACCTGCAGCCCAAAGGTAAGGCTCCACAAGGGAGAAATTGTGTACTGAACATGATTTAGAAGGAACAGAGACATGATTACCCAGGCTTTATTTCAAAATAACTGCTCAAACCAATACAAGCCCTTTTCTAGGCTTGGGCAGCTGAGCAGAGTTTCACTACCATTTTGAGTTCAGAATCCTGTAGTACTACACATCAAAACAAGGAACTGAGGGGCAGAGCTGGGAAAGAGGGGCACTCAGCTCAGCACCTTGTGTTAAATTGCTTCATTTGCAGATATATTTACAGATGTAGATAGGAATATAAAATGAAGTTATCTAATGGCAGACAGAATATTTGAAATTATAAGAAGGGTGAATATCCCCCCAAAACAAAAACCTTTATAGTGCAATTCTCTGCACACTACCAAAGCACACAAAAAGAACAAATACACCACACATAGACAAAATAACTAACTCACTAAATAAAAACCAACCAACACAAACTCTTGCAGATTCACAAAGCCTGTTTCCTCCCAATTGCGTCACAACAGGTTGTGTTCCTCCCACAAGCTGAAGTCTTGAAGAACCTGAGGCTTTAAAGCAAGTTATTATTCAAGGATGATTTAAAGTCAGAAAATTGAGATCTGAGAGTGTTCAAAATACCTCAGTTGATGTGTAAACGTCAGAAAAAGAAAATTCCAGTGGACTCCAGGGGAACCACTTCAGAAAAGTAGTTCTGCGGATGGCCACAGTAACAGACCAACAACAAATATTCTCACCACAATAACACACATGAGGAGAATTGCCTTCTTACTAAATGCAGCAACTTACTAGTTTCTTTTTTAACTAATGGGCACAGTAAAGAGCAAATATTTGTAAAAAGGGATTGGAAATCGTGATAGGGATCAGCCTCTAGAGGCTGCACAGGGATTCTTGCCAAAAGGAAGCAGAGTCTTACAGATGAACAGTAATAAAACACTCCCCAAACCTTCAACTTTGTACCTTGTGCTTCTGAAGATGCACAAGAGCCAATATAGAGAGTGTGGTTAGGGAGCTATTTTGATCAGATACAAGAAGAAATCCAACCCACATAATTTGAAGGAAGCAGCAAATGTAAACAGCCTCCTGCTGTACACTTAAAACATAAGAACTGTAGCTCAAAAAGACTTCATCAAGTTAGAAAACAAAAGGAGAAAAATGTCTGTACAAGGGAGGAAATGCTCAGGTCATATGGTGTAGGTCAAGTTAGTAAAAATCAAGACTGCTGCACTGAAATAGTCACATCTTTTTCAAGGTGGTGTTTCCCACACAACTTACAGCTGAAAAGACAACATAGATATTTTCAGAAGCCTGTACTGAGAAGATGCCAGAGTAGTAAAATATTGCATAAGGACACTGATAAGCCCAGTATTCCAAGTGTACTAAGGTTTAAAGAACTCCCAAGGATCAGCATTTGTTTTTATTTTTACCTAAGTAAAAATAAGTCTAAGTATTTGCACTTCATATTTATTAAATGTCAGTGATAACATTCAACATTGCTAACTCCTTTCCAATGGAACAATCAACATGTCAAAACAATTCTCTACTTTTCTTACCAGATGCCAGCAGCTTAAAGTGCCTTAGATAAACTACCACAAGGTTGGCAGGCCTTGCTGAGAGCTTATTTAGAAACTTCTATTTTAAAAACATCCTGTTTCAAACTTTGGGGTGTACTGCTCTGAAGAGGGCAAAAAGACTGTGGGAAGAATAGTCAGGGGACATAAGCAATCCTTCCTTATCCAAAACAGCTTAACTATGGCATGGGTTAACTAAGGAGAGGAGAAGGGTAGCAGAGTGTGAATGGGAAGATTGATCCAGGATCAGAGCATGGGGCAGAATAGTCCCAGAAGAATGACAGATATTTGAGATTAGCTTGAAGTAGCTTCTTTCATCCACATGAGATGTCTCCTAATTCTGCAAAGGTTGAGTATAAAAGGCATAGTATGAAAGGCCAGCTCTTGTTGCCATAGATTACACTGGATCCTCATGTCTTTCAGGCAATAGATACACATAACACATGTGTCAAACGTGTTAAAGCAATCAGTACAGATGTGTTTGCAAAGCCACATTGGTCAGCATAACAAGGTATATCAGTTAAGCAATTCAGCATTCCCGAGGAAAAGCCATCTTCAGCCTCCTTTCTTGCACCATAGATTTCAGGCAGCATTTCAAAAGACAGCCTTCAACAGGCATCCACCCAAATGTAGCAAGCTAAGGACAAGTTAAGACCAGCACGAGATTTACATTACGTTTTTCTGTCTCAGATGTTGAACAACCTGTCCACAACTCTGTCATTTCATAAATTCCATCCCCATCTCCTTTACTCCACTAATAAAAACCGTCTCAGCTATTTACCTGCTGTCACTCATCTTCATGCTGCTCTCCGAGCATGCCCCCACTTCAGCAGGCAGTGCTGCCCCACCTTAATGCTTCCCCCACCAAGCTCACACACCCTGTCTGCCCTGTTCGTCTGCTCCTTTCACAGCAGTCACTCACTGTTAATTACCTGCTTGCATCTTGCAGCCAGCCCTCATTTCGCCTGCAAGAACCAGTCTATTAGCATCACCCTCCACCTTTATTGTTTATTCCACAAGATCAGTCTCTCTAGTGAAGCTCTAATGAGTCATTCCATATTTAAAGGAGTATGTTCAATAATTCCACACTGAGATTAAAAGCCGAACAGAGAGAAGAGGAAGAATCAAACAAGCTGCTCTGTATATTTGCCTCCACGAAACCTAAAACAGTTCTTGGTGAAAAGGTGGGGAGAGGGAAGGACAGACTTTGAACACACGTTTGAAAAACTGGCTAAACAGGATTTTGGTTATGTAGCTGAGAGTACAAAGAGACTGAAGAGACATGTTTTGCCAGCAGCGAAGCTGGATGAAAGCCAGCACAAGCTGCTGTGTTTTTTTCAAATGAATCCCAAGGGACTAAAAGAACAGCCCCCTTCATGTTGCCTTAAATATAGCTGAACTAAGATGTGGATCTTAGAGAAGCAAGAAGATTCTTCATTAAGCTTTTTCTACAGCTATGATGCACGAAACACTAAAATAAACGTCTGTCTATTTGGATATTCTCATTTCCCTTACTAAAAATAGCTCTCATCCTTGAGAAAGGCCACTGCATCTGTGCTGTATCTGTGCCTGGCATGGTAATGAAATACTGAGATAATTCAGTCACAGAATGCACCCATGCTGTCAAACAGAACCATTTCTAAAACACCATGGTACTCTGGGGGACTCTCTCTTTAAATCACCTCTGAGAAGTAACAGAAAATTCATCTGTCTCTTACTCATCAGATTTGAAGCAGCTCCTAATGAGTCTTTAAAACAGGATCCTTTCCTTTAATCATGCACAAAATTTCTCTTTTTTGCTTCTTTTGGTCCTCTTGACCCATCACAGCTAAGACAAAATCATTCACAGAGCTTCAGAATTAAGGGCGTCCTTGCAGTTTAACCAGGTCTGGAATGCCATGCTAAAGAATAACATAAAAATCCAGAAATCAGCTTAGCTTTTAGTCCACACTTAAGCTAGACGTGAATCTATTTTCAAGTAGAAAGATGAGTTATATTTATCAATATTCTTTGCATAAAGAATGGTCCTCACAGTGTAGGGATCCGGTTTCAAATCAGTAGCATCAACAGGATGTTACTAAATTGCCCAGAGTTTACAATTTGGTGATTGCAGATGAATACATGATCTGCTTTCTCCCAGATCAGCTTATCAAAAAGTACTCATTTTTACTTCCATGCAATCTTTAGACTTGGGTGGGTGAACAGTTCATATCTGGTCCAGTCAAAATTGGAGACATGAGAAGAGAGATGATATTTGATTCAGCTTAAAGCCTGTCAAAGACTTTGAACAGGTTTAGCATTCTAGGTAAGTGTTTAGCAAAAAAACCCCAAGCAAACAAAACAAAACAAAAGCCACCAAAACAAACAAAAATCCGCACACTAAAACTTTTTCAGGAATGATATATTTTGGTCATTATTAAAAAGAAAACTTCAGGAATAACTTAGAAAAGTTATTTTGGCTCACTTAGGCTCCCCTACATTCTGATATACTCCCTTAAGCTTAAAAACCCCTCATATTATTAAAATGAAACTCTCTTAGAGAAAGTGAAAATAAGACTCCTCAGATCTTTAAACTACCCTGAGATGAAAAAAGTTTTATCTGAGGCACATAAATGCGCACAGCTTACAGCTCCTTTGTGCAAACCTATGACTAAAGCCATACTGTTTATAACCATGGATGTTTTCCAGTCTAACTTGTATTGAGAAAAAAATCATCGTCACTTATTAGACATTACTGCAATTCACAACATCTTTTAGGTCTTTGGTGTGAGTCATTCTTTGCTTGTAGCATGGAGCATATAACAATGATCAGTCTTCTTTCAGCTTACAGCAGCATGGAAAACAAAGAAGAATCTTCAAAAGGGTTTCTCTGAAGATTTTCTACTTCCAGTTCTGTTTCAACAGGCAAAGGTACTGCAGTTGTTGCCTCAAAGCCTGATTTTATGCTAAGTCCTCTACAATTCATTCCAGAGAACACCCAAACCCAATTATACAGTTGCAGGTGCGGTTCCTGAAAGAAGATCGCCAGCAGTTGAACAATGAAAGAGGCTGCTGAGAGACGTTGCAGATTATTTATCACTGAAGATACTAAAGACTCACATGGCCATGGTCTTTGGCAGCCTGCTCAAGTGCCCCTGCTTCCAGGGCTTGGGCTGGACAACATCTACAGTTTCAGCTGTTGTGTGACTCTCACATGTTTGGACTCTGTTTTGCCAACTCTGCAGCTCCACTAAAGATCAGGACACCATGGTGGGTACATGAGGGGCTGGGGCATGTTTGGGAAAGGACATGATTTCTGGGATGGGGGGAAGTGAAAGAGATCAGAGTTGAGATGCAGCCAAATTTCATTAACAGAACCTGTCTGCCTCCAAAACATAAGCAAGATTGGAGCACCACTGAAAACCAACATCCAACAACCCTGAAGTCTGTCCGAATACTTAAAGAATCTAATGCAGCATGAGAAAACTCAGGAGTAACAAGCCATGCTTTTGGTATACAAAGCTTGCAGATACACACAACACACCATGACATGTCAACCTAGGGAAATATTTTCACTTGGAGTTTGTGCCTCAGTTCCTACACCCATGAGGGTTTCACATTTATTTACAATACTCTCCATGGGCAGTTTTCTGCTCCTTCACTCTTCCAACCCTGGTGATAATGTCAGCCTTATCCATGCAATGGAGGAATTTAAAGCATGTCAGTGCTACTGGGAGGTGCACAGACTGCATTTCAGCTCTATTTACAAGTATGATAACCCTTTATTGTGCTGGGTAACTTTTTAAACAGAGAATCCTATAGTAAGCCCTTGCCTTTGTTCATCTGTTAACTGATATTCCACATGGCTGATAATGGATACATGGTGACCTTGTACTGAAATTGCTGTATGGAAAAAAGAAAAAAAGTGTAAGCCCCAGTGTAGCCACAAGCAACAAATAACTTCTTTTCCCCTTCTAGCTAAAAAGGGAGAAAATTACTGTATTTAGATACCATTCAGACATAAACATGAAAAAGAAATTGCCCCTTGGTTTTATTTCTTTGCAGGGCAAACATGCAGGAGATGACAGAGACACCCCATGTCCATTCACCAGTATGTTCAAAAATAATATTGCCAGTTGATTTCTCCTATTAGGAGGAAGGCAATTATTTGCTCTACTGAACACTAATGCCTGAGATTATTTAGTGGCTGCAGACTAGGCTGGACAAAAGCATGGGTTTCATTTCCAGCTTGCCAGAGAATCTAATTTTGCTCAATATGACCAGTCAAGTTACATATCACCTTATACCTCTTGATGGCCTATAAACTGCATTAAGTAACAGAACAAGTAATCAGTCACAAAGGCCACCATAAATGTACTCAACAGAGATGTGTACATAGTACCCAAAAGCACTTAAGAGTTTCCATCCATCTTTGGAATTTGCAAGTGTAAGAACACTTGAGCACTGAGCTTCAAGCACTGTTACACTGTCTTTTCCTCAAGTACATTATGCTGCTTCTTCTACCTGTTAATCTGCTGACACTTTCTCTTCTTTCCTGAATCGAGGTCTAGACCAGGTACTGCACATCCTTTTGCTTCTCTGGCTGTTCCAAAGCAGTTTCCTCCACACCAGCTGCTCACAAAGAAACTGCTGTTGTTGCCACCTCTCTCACAGAAAGAAACTAATTCTTCTTCACCCATGGCATGAGCCAAATGTGACAACAGTCTCAACTATCCTATGCCTGGCATTCTGCCATAAAATCACAAATCTTCAAAAGAAGTAGTAGTTGAAAAACAAAAAATTCTATTTTTAAATGTATTAATGATACTCACTTTTATTTTTTACTTTGTTAAGAAGCTGAAATTACAGGAAATAATACCACCTTGTCCTCTTCCTTGTTGTCATCTCACAGGTCACCACAAGTCTCTCAAGACAGAAAGGCCTACAGACACTTCTTATAATGACTGCAAGACTTCAAAGGAGAAAAATGGAAGGTATTTTTCAAGTTTATTGCATCCTTCCACTAAACAACAGAGCAAATTCCTTTAAAATTCATTATACTCCTTCAGAATTAATAGAGGGACTTGCAACTTTAAACTTAGGTGGTGAGAGTAGCCTACAGCTAATTTCCTGCATAAAAATAGGTTTGTTTAGCACTGTTCAGCTGCAGGTAGAACATGAAATACAGAAACAGAGCAACAGTTGTCGTGGTTTGTCTGTCCAGTGAGTCTGTGGAGCATAGGAAACAATCCACTGTGACTCAGGGCTGTGATAAACTGTCTTAAAAACAAAACTTCCACATTATTTCTTTCTGTGGTTCATTTTAATTGGGACTGGGTCTTTGTGTGACAATAAACAATGGCTAACTAAATGCTTTAATTCTTCCTAGGAAAGAATGTGAACATCTAACCTTCTGCCATGACAAAGATCTGTCCAAGCCATGCCACTTGAGCATTTTATGACCACTTTTGATTAATTATTTCTTAGATGGAAGTTTGCAACACTAGATTATTTGCATGCTTTCCAGCTATGGTATCTACAGCATCTAATTCAGGTAATGCATTAAGCATAAAGGGCAAAACCATGGCTCAGGCCATCTGAATGTCACAGCAATCAGGTCACAGGCTTTTATCTTCAAAAGCACAACCTGTTTTAATAAGAGAGTGTTGAAATATGTAGAGTACTCCACAAATAAGCTACTTGAAGTCAGCCTTGAGTAAGGTAAAGCACCAGTCCAGCAACATAAGAATTTCAGAGTTTGTGGACTTACTTTACTACTACATTATGTGTCAGAAAACTGCTAAATAAAGAAACACTTAGTGAGATAAACTACATTTTTACTTTAAATTAATCTGTGTGAAAGAGGCCATAGCCATCAAAACCAAGAAAATAATGCAAAGATATGCATACCTTGCAAAATACTTTATTATTTGTTAGCACTGATTATTCATGAGTCTGACTTGAAGCAAAAAGAAAATTCTGAATACTACTAATACAAAAAAAATCCCTATTCTGTCAACCTTTTACCTACATTTCAGGCAGGATTACAATGGTGCCTCACACTCCTCACAGGCTGCTTTCTCACAGAGCAAGTCATTACAGCCTGAAAGACAAGGTTGAACATACTTTCCAAATGCTAGGTTTTAATTAATGCCATGACTGCAATATTTCCCAAAGTCTTGATAGAAGCATAAGCTCTCTCTCAGTGCTCTATGCCTCCCCCACTCCCACTCACCTCTGTTTCAAGGACAAACTTTCATTAGCAATGTGATCTTTAGCACTGGCTCTATTGACTGTAATGCTTGGTACCGCTCTATTTACTCAACACTACCTCATTGTTTGTAGTGCAAGCTTAACCAGTTGTAGGAAAATAGCCAATGCCTGCAAAATTAAAGCATTTTTTTCTAGTAGCTTGTTTCTCAAGTTGTTTTTGTAGTAATACACAGGGCAAATAAAAAGATGAGGCAACATCAAAAGAATGAGGAGACACCTATCATTCACAACACATCTTCTGGTATGATTTTCTCATACTCCTGCCTCTCTACAAAACTTATACTGTAAGGATATTATAGGCATGGACTTTCCTGAATACAGCCTTGAGATGTATGAAATATTGTTGCTTATATAAGAATCCAAGTGATTCTTGATCAAACTCTTACAAATATCAGCAAAGGAAAGTCAAACTTCCTTAAATTTTCTCTGCTTTGCTTCCTAAATGGGGGAGTGTTCCCTTTCTTGTACAAACATGCTTTCATAAATACATAAAGGACAAGTGGAATTAGATCGCTAAATCAGTTTGCTTTCAGTCTCTCAAACTTTCAGGTCACAGATTAGGGCAAGCATCAAGAATTGGTTATGACTTATATAAAGAAAAATGAGAGTAAGAAATTTTAGCAGTTCATAACAGAGTAAGGTCAAAATTTACACAGCCTTCCAAGGGGTTCAGACCTGCTGAACACAGAACAAGGACATTAATGGTGATGCTATTTAGATGTTGCTTCCTTTTACAGAACTATGTCCTCGCTTTCACACTTACTGTTTCTAAAGCAAGTTCCTCGTGACTGAAAAGACTTGACATGAGTTCGTCTGAATGAGAAGCAAGTCACAGCTTCTTGTGATCAAGTCTTAGTATCTGAGACGTAGAGAGAAAGGCAGTTGATTTATATTTACTTTTGTTTCTTTAAGCATAGCACAAGAACAGCAGTCTTCTTCTGCACTTCATATTTACAGGGTGCCATTTCACATGCTTTACAATAAGCTAAAGTCCATCCTGTGTAAATTTAATTCTGTTGTAAGAAATAACACTGAGACACTCAAGTTATCAATCAAGCAAACTGCAAAACTCTGTCACAGTCATGCTCTTGCGACAACTATGTATTTCCAACTATGGTCTCATTATCCCCCTCCAACCCAATGGTATTTAATTCAAGGGGCTTGATGTGTTATACACTGTCCTGTGTGTTTCTTAAGCTGCAAAGGTCTAGTTAGACAGCAAAACTCCCACAGGGCTTTTTTGCACTTCTATTTTTCAAGTTGCATTATTATAGTTCTACTTTCCTCTTAGTGCAATTCACTGCAACAGACTTACTTATCAGGAAAGTAAACATCTTTACAGAAGTTAGATCAGAATTAATTTCACACACAGTCAATGTCAACACAACTCATTATAATGTTAAAGCATATGCTTAAATTTCTCTAGAATAAGAGCCAGAGAAAGGGAACCCACTAATTAGGTTTTGATTTGAATTCCATAAGAATGATAACACAATTCAGAGTGACCTAGAGCTCTGGTAACAGAACCTTTCAGGTGGACACCTAAGCTAGCAGGTGTCCAAAACCATCACGGGAGCCAAGTTTTTGCAAAAAGGAATACAACTGTTTCTTAACCTTAGGTTTCTAACCAATATTTTAGTGCTAACAAAATATCCATTTCTCAGTACTCTTTGCCATCCTCTGCCCACTGCAGGTCTACAAAAAAAGGCAGCAGGAGGAAAGAGAAACTAAAATATTTTTAAATGGAAGACTGGGGGAAGTGGGAGAGTTGGTTTTAGTTGTTTTGTTTAGTTACTCATCAAAGGGGTGAGCATTTGAATTTAAATTCCCAACACCTTTTGGGTAATATTTATCCCATAACTCACATCTACCTTCACAGCATGTGGATTTGATGAACAAGGCACAAATTAGGAAAGCAGCTTTTTATGAACAAAGCAAGAATGAGGCTATTGTACAGCAGTGAGCTGGAGCAAGCTGGGAACAGTTTAAAGAACATCACCACAGATTACTAGAGCAAAGCACTGAAGCATGGTTTGTAAAACAAACATGACTTCTGACTCAGTATTCTCTTAGGACATGTGTCAAGTTGTCTTTGAGAATATCAATATTTCCCCCCTTTTATTGGAATAAGGTTGTAGTTAACAGAAACTGATCATGCAGGAAAACATTACATCACTGCAGGTTTTTGCAAAGCAGAAACTGTTATGAAGAAAAATGCTTTTCTAGAGTATAGGAGACGGCAAAGACATGAACATGAGGGAGAATTACTGTTTATGTTTATAATTAAGAGACAAGAAAATTCCAATTTTAACCATAGAAATTATAAAATGAGACAGGGCTGACATTTTGTTGCTAAGAAATTAATCTTCAATCAGCATTTTTAGTTTTGGCCACAATGCTACTTTGCTAGTGGTATCAATTCTAGCATCTGTGCATCAGGCTGAAACCCAACTGCTCAGCAGAGAAGTGCTGCTACACATCGACAGAGACATTGCCCTCATTTGGCAGCACTCAGCTACCCAAGAACTTATATATAACTTAAGAGCATTGATTTATGAAAAAGGGGGAGGAAAAAATCAAGTAAACCAACATACAGATTGAGGAAGGGTGCAACCCTTTCAAAATGCTACCAGAGGAAGAGAGAAACAGCACAGGTTTGCAGACAATGCAGAGTATCCACAAAAATTCTCTGAGCTGCTTCCATGTTAACAGCAAGAACAGAGAGAAGTACTGCACATTTAATTACTATCAAAATAGCAGAATACAAATCATAGAATAACTTAGGCTGGAAAAGATCTTCAAGATCATTGATTCCTACCATTAATCTCACAGTGCCAAGCTGACCACTAAACAACGTCACTAAATGCCACATCTATATGTTAAAATCCTTTATGCTTCATTTATTTCTCAGTCACTTTTGAAAACCCTGAAAATAATTCATTAGCACATTTCCAGTGATTTTTTCAGCAGCTACCTAGAATAAGTTAGAGGAAAGAAGTTCAAAGTCTCATGAGGATCATGCAATCCAGCAATCCTTGTATTAAAATGCTTCTACCCTCTGTTTTGCTGTCTTTCAATGACTTAAAAAAAAAATCTGCAAGAACAATTTCAAGAGAAATTCAAAATCAAATATGCAGATATAATGTTACAGCTGTGGAAACATCCAAATGTGTTAGTGACACAGTTTTCAAACATGGCACAACATCACTCCCTGTAACAACAGGCACCTCAAGCTATTCTGGGAGGTCATAGCAAAGTTTATTTGTCCGTATATGCTAATCGCACACGTGGTAATTTAATGTTACTGTTCAACTTCACCAGGAAAAGTAACAACATCTGCTATCACAAAAAAGTCTACTCATTCTCAAACCATTGGGCCAAATTATTCACTCCTCATGAATATTGGCACTTCGTTTTAAGAGAAGATAGCCCAGCTAGCTAAGGCTACCACGTTTTTATGCCTATAAGGAAAAGAATATGCAGCTTTAGACAAATTCCTTTATCTAATTCTCTGCTCATTCTGAAGTGAAATGTACCTACAGGAACAAAACAAGGGAACCTTCCTATTTCCTAAAGGGAATACTCAAGGAATTCAGATAAAAGTATTGCAGCCTTTGGAGAAGGTAAGGTCACTGCTTTTCTACACAACCTAACAGAACATAAGTGCTGCCAATAACAAATGAATTCACATGATCTACATACATATATTTCTATACACATATACATACATTTATACATAACAGAGGAATTGCTTATGCTATAAATTCTTTTCTGGTTTTTTTGAGGGAACAGATTGGAGTGTTTCAATAGTAATGTAGTGGGCTACAGAGCTGGGTAGCACTGAGGATTTGTAAAGGGAAAAATAGTTTACCTATACCATCAACAACTAAGGTTCTGAAAAAAGAGTTAGCCGTAGCTAAAAAAAAATTTAAAATCCACACTGTAACATTCTACAGCTACAGGAAGCATTAGCACATCCTTAATTCCACAGAGTAAATACTGATGATATTCCAATATTAAGTATGCAACATAATTTAACTAATGCTCATCTAAATTTAACAATGAAAATAGACAGTTATTGGATGTTAATAGATGCAAAAACTCCACATAAGGCTACCTGCACACAGAACACTCAGCCTTCCTGTAGAAGCAGGAATTTATGACTTACCTGCCCTGACAACGTGAAGGCCCTTGTGTCTATCAGGAAATCCTCATCACTCACTGCTGATGCCAAACCAAGGCCACAGTTTCACATAAACTGCTCGGTGCCCTACCTGTCTTAAAATGTTACCTTCCTTTCTCCCACACCTTAGTGTTACCCTCAGGAAAACTTCTTAATCTGCCACGTACACATCAGACAGAACCACTCCAAACCAGAACTGGCTTGAACTCAGAACAGTGCCCTGCTCCAGTTCAATCTGCAGCCCCAAAAACTTTTGCACTGGCAGAATGCAGGTGAGGGAGGGCCAGGTAGCAGCAACTGCCTAAGTGAAAGGTGCCACTGAAGTTTTCATACAACAGCAGCTTGAGCAGCCAGTGCAGGGGCAAAAATAGCTTAAGCTGGTATCACCATCAAACGTGTTGGATCATGAGAACACAACCAAAGGGTGTAGTTTCATGGGACGTGAGCTTGGACAGCAAAGCAGTTTAAGGTTCTCACCCCACCTGCTCATTTCAGTGATCCTGTTTACAGCGCATCTTCACAAAGGGTTTTACTGACACAACAAAAAGATGGCAAAGTCTGGCATAGGGGCAGGGGAGAAGCTGGCTTCACTGCTGAAGCCAAATCTTGTGAAACAACACCCTAAGTATTTGTTGTGGAAAGAACAGCCTGTCTAGTAACACTTGCCAAAGGTTTGCCAAACACCTGCTCCAAAACATCAGAACTCAGACCCAGCAAACACTCTAAACTCAGTTAGGAGTTTTATGGAGGTGATGCAGTCACCAAATAATCTGAAGCTGGAAGACCAACCATAAGACTCAAAAAATAAAATTCACCCCGCATTTTCAGGGTTCATTTTTTTCCTGCAGTTTGAAGACTGAGAGATGTATAAAAATAAATTTTAAAAATCATTTATCCAAAATGAAGGTGTGACAGCTGGCAAGAGAGCCAAGAAAACTTTCTGCTAGCACTTTGTGAAGAAGCACCTGCGGAACAAGTTTCTCCTAAAAAGAAGGGTGTAACCGGTTTATCAGGTTAGAGGAATTCGAGGTTCTTCCGTCTCCCCCCATCCCATTTGTTTCCAAATGCTCATTTAACCAGCTTGTTTCTTGCTGAATTTGCTGAAAATAAATTGCTCCTGCAGCTCAGCTGGATGATCAATAGGCATCCAAACATGCTTGAGGGAACTGGCAATTTATATCACCTGATAAAGTGGCAACCACTGAGTATTTTCAATTTAAGCATTATTTAGGGGAGCGAGGGGAAAAAAGGCCCAGTTTTGTCTTTATTTACTTAAGAATATGAATCAAAATATTCACTGACATATTTGTTTCAATATATTCAATCAGCAGGACTAGGACAGTCTTTTAAACAAACTTTTAATACCTAAAGGTCAATCCATAGTTTAAAGTTGAATGCTTTCAGTAGGTCCAAAAGCAAAGCCAGGTCTCACATGAGAATGTCTCCCTTTTTATGTATATCGTTCAAAGAAAGATGGTAATTACAGCTAAACACTGCAGACCATTCTCCAAAATTATTAGCTCTTCTTAGACTTATCCTTTGTCAGGAAGACATGCAAATACTGCCTTGTAAAAGGAAAGCAACATGTCTTAAGGCAAGTCATGCTGATTCAGCCAGGTTTTCTGTATGGGAAGGCTTATGAAATCCACAACACTTTCAACTTCACATGGGATCTTTAACTTAGAACCCCCATGGCTACAATCAGAGAAGCACATGAGGATGTCAGTTTTTGATGACAGAGTAATGGGCTGAGAGAAAGGCAAAGTTCATTTTGGTTTTGTTCTTTAAAAGCAAGGTTCCATTCCTGCAAGGTTTCAGAGAGCAACCTGAAAATAATTGCTCTCCCTTAAAAGCCTCGAAACTGGGGAAACGATAAAGCTACAGCAGTTAACTAGAAAAATATAAATAACATGCTAAATAAGCCAGTCCTGTGATTTGAGGATCTGAACAATGAAACCTGGCAAGAAAGTCCCAGTAATGCAGGAAGAAAACTATTCCCCTTGGTAAGTGCTGTAGCTGATGCATGTTTAGAGGCTTAGATCACAGACTGAAGACAGTTCCAAATACACACTTGAACAAGAGATCTCCCACTTACTTTGTTAAATAAAAATCCTCACATTTTTCTACTCAGTAGCATTCTACAACATCTCAGTCAGCAACTGTGAGTTCACCATTACTGATCCCACATCAGAGGTAAGTTATTAATGCCATTTTGAACTAAATACATCAAGCAAGGTACTCCCAAAGGGCACACATTTATGACTTCAGGTAACTATTCCCCTGACATTTGTACATACTCCACCCTCCCCAAAGGAAAGCTATCACAACATTGCACATCACCTATCAGAAAGTACAGATGGATCCCATAACTGCAGTAGGACCGATGGAATCAAATGCTTGTTACCCTGGACAAGAACAGTATCTAAAACCTTGCAACAAAACATATAGAGCATACACTGCAGCAGACAGCTTGGTTATTTGGGGGCACTGTGCTTCAGAACCTTACCTTGTAAAATCACAACAATCAAAACTTACTGATAAGGAGCCCTATTTCAGAATATTTCTTCAGACAAACTCAAGTAGTAAGCTTTGCAAGATGTAACATTTTAGAATATGAAGTAAAATTGGAATGATGCATCATTTGTTGAAGTAGCTGGTTTAAAAGCAGAGCAAAGAGTTGACCACAGATTACAGGCCTTTGGTAGACCCCATAATTGCTGGAAAGTGAACTACACAGCAATAGAAGCAGACTTTCTGTGGTCAGGGGAATAACTCGAGATACACAGTAGCTGATCTACTGTTTACCAGCTACAAATCACTGATTCAGAACCACAGAATGTTTGAAGTTAAAAGAGGCCTCTGAAGTATGGATAAAAGTTACAATGGATTTGTGCTCAGTGATTCTCACTTCCCTCTACATGTAGAGACTGGGAACCCAAGGCAAAAGCCAGAAGCAGGCACAAAAACTTTCATTTACATGATTGAGATATGTGCTAAAGTGAGCATTTTTCAGCTGCATCATCAATTTTCTACCACAATCCAGGGTGTGGAAAGCTAATTTCACATCTCTATAACATTATCTCAAATCAAGGTACAAGTCTACTTCCTTTTCCTCCTCCTTTTCAAATAACCACTTCACCTACCTGTTGCTTTTGCTAATCAAAATGCTTAACTGAGAAAGAAAAAAAAAAACCCTGTATGTGTTGTCACCTGACTCATCCTTAAAACACATGATGCAATTAAAATACCCTGTGGGCTTGTCTTCAAAAATGGAGGAAAGGATCTACTATTAAAGAATATGGAGTTTTGCTTTTTGCTACCGCTGCAAGTGGGAAGTTGAATTAATTCTCTCCTAATTCCCACAGGAGTCAGGACACAGAGGGGAAGGGAGAAGAGTTTAGGTAAGGTGTGTTCAAAAAGACTTGTAATGGAACTGGCCACATCACAACTGGCATCCAACAATTAACAGCAAAATCATTATTTAGTTGCATAGATATGCAAACAAAAAGGAAAAAATTGTTGTTTTTCAAGAGTCTCTACCCACCTACACACAAAGGCAGTATTTCCTTTTATTTGCTAAAGCAGACCCACCTACAGTGCAATTTACAGCAATAAGATACAATCTCTCATAAAGTATTGAGTATAATTAAAGTGTGTCTGTTATAAAGGTAAACAGAGTGTACTAGGCTAAGCTGTTCCAGATGTCTTTAGTGCAAGATCTGGGACAAGATCAAACCTGCAGCTGCACATTTTCTCAGGGGTTATTATGGAGCTTTTTAAAAAAAAAAAAAAAAAAAGAAAGGAAAGGAAAAAAATCACCTCTTGGTCCTGAACTCCAGCAAAACAAATGTGAGTAGAACAAATGTCACTGCAGCCAGTGCTGACAGATTTTAAGCCACATAGAAGTTCCATGTTCAAAGGTGCTCACTCCAGAGTGTAGTGTTAACCATGCAGTATCAAAGAGGGTTAGGACCAAGTCTGCCAAGTTATCTGTGTCACCAGAAGTTACAGCAACATGAACCTGTTCTACTGCCTAAGCAAGTTTCTTGCTGAAACACACCTACGAATGATTCAGACAAGGTGTGGAAAGCCAGGTTTATATGTTACACAAAAATGCACTATTGTATTTTTCCACTCAAGCACATTTTGTGTACAGAAAGGAAAGTCAAAGCAAGCAAACTTTTGGGAACTGCCTTATATATATTCTATTTGCACTATATTTTTTGAAGTAACTTAAGTCCTCTTGAGCTGTAAGTATCATACAAATTTATAGAGTTACTGTCTCAGTGTGATATTAAATAAGTCAAGGAGCAAAACTACAGAAATCAGAAAAAAATCATAGCAAATCACTTTGTAATCCACTAATTAGGCTCATCTGGAAAAGAGTGATACACAACAAGCATACATGTTACATGAAAGATTTTGAAGATTTCAGCTGACTTTAAGAATAGCAAATGAGAAAAGTTTTTTTAATACACATTAGAGCAGTGAATCTCTGTAGATTAGAACGTACCATGTGAAGTTTGAAAATTGATTAGCACTGCTTTATTAAGCAGTACTCTTACTGGCCTACTCTTTTAAGGCTTAAGAGAAACCCAGAATAAAAGCAGACCCACCAAAACAACCACAAGTCAGGTCTTCCAAAGACTTACAGCATCACTTCAAATAGTCTGGTATCATACATAACTGTTTCAGAATTATGGGGTTCCCATTTCAAATGGTTCAAGTATCTTTTGGGTTAGCTTAAAAACAAGCATGAAAAGTTGCTAGTGATTTCGAAATGAAATACAAAATTAAAGTCTGTTTCCTCTTTCAAATCCATTCAATCTCGTTCACAGGCTTCACCCTGAGAAGCCCCTGCTCCCAAAAGCAGCACCTCACCTGTTGAAGAACCCGGTCCAGTGGTTCAGCTTTGCCCAGTCCCTCTGGTGTTAAGCCACTGACTTCACGACACTGGTCACTTAAGTCCAAGTTGTCTGCTTTCACCAGGGATTTGTGCAGTGTCCCTACCTAAAAACATTTAAGAAATTACGGGCAAAAGTGAGGAACAATCGAATTAGCTCTTTAAAGCAATATGTTGAGAACTGCAGAAAAATCAGAAAGGTGCAGTATCACCTCCCAATAAAGGCCAGGAGAAAACGCATTTGTCTATTTCACAAATCGAAACCTTTGGCCGCGGTTTCTCTCCCTCCCACCCCGGAGAGCCACGCTCTCTGTTTCGGAGTATCCGAGTCCATTTTCATGGGAGGCCTTTTGCAGTCAGCACCGACTTTTGCGGGAGTTAACTGCAAAAGGAAGATCACTTAATATTAAGGGAGTTTCATGAAGCCACTAATGAAATTGATAGTCCTGTTTGTTTTATCAAAGTCCTTCATCTCTAGGGGGTTATTTATGATAGGGCTTTTGGGGAGAAAAAAGATTAGAGATGACTTTTAGGTTGGCCTAAAAATTAAAAGAAGTCAATATTCTCTCAAAGGTTATCCAAACATTGGTTAAACAAACAAAAAGCAGGCCCAAAGGGTCCAACGGTGACCGTGAGCCAGCTCCCAGGGAAGCGAGCACGCTCGGAGCCACCCGGGGCAGCTTTTTGTTTTAAAGCTTCAAAAGTCGGTAGACATCCTCGAAGCTACACATGACTTAAGGCGGACGGGGCAGTGGGGTGTGGAAGCGGCCAAACTTTCTCTAAAAGTTACTTCTTCCCTGAAGACGGAACAAAAAAGAGCTTTCCGAGAGAGCGCCCCGGGCAGCGAATGACCCCCGGGCACGGCCGGGCCCCGCGCCCTCCCTTCCCTCGGTGCATTTGTGAAATGAACAAACGGCTCCGGGCAGGCGGCGAGTGGCCGGGAGAGCCCGCTCGCCCCGCGCCGGGGAACGCGCCCTCGCCCCGGATATCGAAGCCATACCTTCTTGCTGTGTAGATCCACAACTTGCCACACCAAGAGAATTAGTTCCCTCTCATCCGAACCCAGTTTAGCCCCATATGCACCAGCTGTTGCCCCAAACAACACCACCAAAGAGTCACTGTGCGAAGCCGTCATGACCACAGGGGGAAACAACTACAATCAAAAGCAGAGGTCAAAAGAAAAAAAAAAAAAAAAAAAAAAGAGAGAGAAAAAAAAAAAAAGAAAAAGGAAGGCACAAACAAACAAACATAAACCCCCCCAAAAAATTCCACAAGGCTCACCCCCTACCTCCAAGTAATCAAAGGGAAAAGGAGCGAAAGAGGAGTCACAATATAACGAGGAGAGAAAGAGCTATTTAGGAGGTTGGGTGTTTGAGAAAAAAAAAAAAAAACATGGAGAAAGCAAGCTCCTATCTCTACCTGTTCCCGGTGATCTCCTTCCCGGGGCCGATTGGGAGGTGAAATTAGCAAGCTGTGGGTTTCTTTCCCTCTGACATCATGGCAGAAGCTCAGTCTGGGCTTGGGCTTTTTTTTTCTCTCTCTTTTTTTTTTTTTCTTTCTTCCCCTTCCCCTCTCCTGAGTTACCTGCCCTTGGTGCAGCTCATGTGACTCTAGTCAATCTCCCAAAGGGACAAGGCCATTGGGCCTCTGAAAAAGGTGTAGGAGGGACGGAGGAAGAATCAACGCCTGGCTGATCTGGCCTGATTGGTTTTTGAAGGAGATCAGAGGCAAACTCCCTTTCTCTCTTTAATTCTGCCTGCAGGAAGTGCCTCTACCTGCTTTCAGTTCTGCGGGATCCCGCCCGGTGCTGGGTGCGGACACTGCGCGCCGGCGAGCGGGGCATGCGGGGCTCTGTGCGCTCAGACCCGCGCCCGTTTCGGGGGGAAATCTGAAAAATGTACGAGTACAGTTGCTAAAACACAATTTATGACTTAGCGTTGAATTCCACGAAAGAAAAGTCTTTACCTGGTTCTGAGTAATTGCCTTTCGTGCAAGTTGCTCTGTGTGTATTCAGCTACCGACGCCAACGTTAATGTGTAATGAAAGTGTAGTATTCCACAGGGATTTTTAAGGGATATTACAGGCAGAGAGTACTTTTCAATTTAGGTCCTTTTCTTCATAAAGTTTTTAAAGATGGGATCTAGTAAAACGATTTTTTTTCTTTGAAAAAAGATGTATCTATGAAGTTTTGCAAAATAGCAATATAAGGCCCTGCATTTTCTACCCTACAACTGCTCAATAAAGAACTATCTCCAGGGCATTAACTGCAGCCCAAGACGGGCAGCTTTTCTGCCCTCTTCTCTCCTGTTTCTCTGGTGAAACTACAATGGGAAATGACCACCTTGTTTAGGTGCTATGAAAACACTTCTGCTCAACAGCAGCAGCAATAATATTTGTAACATCAGGAACTGAGACAATTTTCAGATATATTGTCAAACTCAAATTGATTTTAAAGCAGAAAAGAAGATAAAAAGGCCTCTAAACTCTTTTGAAAGTTATTTTTGCTACTGCCACCACTGATGAATTACTAGTGATTTTTGAAGGCCAAATGCTGCAAGTTGGACTAGTAATAATTTTTCTTTTGTTTAATTAAGTCTTCAGTTTATACTTTAATATTAGTGTTGTGTTGAAATAGAATTTTTACTGAATGAAAATTGTTGCTGCTATTTATCCACTGATGTCTATCCTGGGAAAATGCAGAGCTGGGCATTTAACTGCGAATATCTGATGGTTTAAATTATTTAATCACATTTTCTCATCTTCTTTTAACATTCTATTTTTTTAATTGATTAATTACAGCAGTTATTGTGGTCCTCCTTCTGGCAAACACTGATTCCCCACGCTAACACCAGCAGCAAGACTAATTCCATTTATTTCAGTGAAAATAAACAACAGTTCAAGGATGCTGTCCTATGTGAAGTATCTTAGAATTCATGTGTTAAAAGTAGTTACCTGACAGAGGCCATGCAGGAAGCTTTGCATAGGTGCATCTCACTGAATATCACAAGACAGTTGAACACCTCTTAGGTGTTGTCTTTGCAGCTCACGCAGCTGCCTGAGAAGCAATCCTGAAAATACATTGTTACAGAAAGGGCAAATTCCAGAGCAATCAGAGATGAAAACTTTAATCTGTAAAATGTATATATTTATAGAGTCAAAATGATTTCAGCAGTATATTTTTTAGCACTGGTGGAGTTATGTCACAGCTATATTTTCCTCTGCCAATGCATTTCTAGAAGTCCTTGGTAGAATAAAACCCCATTTCTATTTCTTTTGTGGTATCCTTTGGATATAGTGGTAATGAAACAGTGTACCAGACTGTGATTGAGTATGGGATGATTCTTATCCCTGCAATCTGAAATAAGAACCATAAAAATGCATTAACTGCAAGTGTGAGAACTGTTCCTATCTTCCCAACCAGTTCTTCCCCTCCCAAACTCACACATATATATGGGGGTGTTTGGAGGGAGGCAGTGCTTGTACGCATAAGTGTAAACACAGATTAAGTGCAAATACAGATTTTAACTGTAGCTACATTCACAGAAAAAAAGTATCCTTAGCTGCCTTCATGAGGATGTCATTTTGTAGCCCCAGTATGTGAGTACTTCATACATAATGGGATTTTAATTAGTAGATTTCTGTAGAAGATCATACACATGATAAATTCTTGGCCAGGTTGGCACATATGCTCACAGGCTCCAGAGAATCGACACAGAGAATGCCAATACATATGTCCTTGTCTTTGGGATCTGAAGTGAAAGAAAAAGGATTATAATTCACTTAGAGCAACATGTCAGATTAAAGAAGTCCTCCTCAAATCAATGCCAAAGACCCTTGAAAATTTACTTGAAATCTACGCATTGTATCAAAGGCTGGTAAGCCCAAAAGCTTCTATGCTTTTTATAATTACATCAGCTCATCTCATAAAATGTAGCCTCTCTTCCTAGAAAGCCCATCTGGTTTCTACTTTTAGACTATCTTGACTCATAATTCTACTATTGCTAATTTATCTGAACTATTCTAGCTAAATGAACTTAAAACATATACTAATTTTTTTTCAGAAAAGCCTTAAATAAATGCTGGCCTTCCTGCAATCACACATTTCAAAGTATCAAATTATGCATCTGGTTTCTTGTTCAGCTTTTACCCACAACTCTCCCATTCTCTACCCTGAATTATACCAGCAATCTTATTGATCTAAAAAATATAAAGGAATGACACCGTATGTATCAAAAGAACAGCAACAGGATCCGGTTCCTGAAGAACATGTGGGATAAGCCCTTGTACACTGAGCATAGAAAAGTTAATTTGTAACCAAGATCTTGCTGAAATAAAGAGTTATTGCTCACCTTTAGCTTTAATCCTGGTGAGCATATTTATAGAGGTACTTGTTTGTAGGCTCCACATGAGGATAGTGTCTCATAAATGTAACTGGGTGGAGAAGAAAAGTTTTAAAGACGGACATTCATTGTTATGCAAGCTTAGTACTGTGATTATTTTGTTTCTTATTAATCAAGCAATTAAAGTGGAAAATATATCAGTTTTACAGTTGGATCACATGAGAACACTGAAGAGAATCTTTAAATGCATAGCGCTTGCAATGGATAAATCTGTATTGCCATTTTCATTCTTATTATACAGGGAAGAGAAGAGAAGAGAAGAGAAGAGAAGAGAAGAGAAGAGAAGAGAAGAGAAGAGAAGAAGACCACCTCTGTTACTACATTATTAAAAATTCCTGTGAACTGAATGTCCTGATGACTGAAGTCCTTTTGTTAAAGCCTAATAAAAGGAGTAAGAAACTTTTGAGACATGGGATCTGGAGTAATATCCTGGCTGCATTTAGATCTACAGAAATACCTCAATTACCTTCCAGGGAACATGGAAATCAATCTTCTGTTCCGAACTAGTATGATATTGAGAAATTATTTGTCCTCATGAATATTTTACTTATCAGTTAAAAGGAGGAAAATGATGATGATATTTAACCCTGTCAAATGGTTTGAAATACCCTGAAAAAAGTTAGTTAACTTGGAAGTTTGGTCTAATTTCAATTTCTAATTCTAATTTCTATTTTTTTTCTATGATTTTGAGAAACAGAGATATTCAATTGAGTAAGTATTGAGCCTTGGTGTTACTCTGCACAATAGGGAGAGTGGTAAATTCTCTGCATGCCTGAGCATCTCCAAACTGAACTGGCACTGGAAGCAAAAGATCTGTAAGTGATCTTAAGCAAATGTGAGAAGACATTTAGATTTCATATCCATTCAGTCCTTGGCTCCTGGATTGGATTATAAGATACTGCAGGAATATTTGCTGAAGGAGGAGCTTACTGTAACTCCTGAAACATAAACCCATAGGTAAAGAATTTTCTGGCATCCCTTCTTTAACAGCACATCAGTGAGAAAAGGCATGGGAACAAGTGCTTAGCAGTGTTCTTTGATTGCTGTCCAGATGTTTGGAGAGATCTGATTTTTTTGGTCTGCCAGGTAGGTCTGCCATGATTACAATGCACTGCAGAAGCCTTGAAATAATTTCCATTGAGATATCCACAAAAGCTCAGCAATCTGCAGAAGAGCTTCAGAACTGTGGTTCTGACGGATTGGTACCCTGCAGATACAGCACCATCAAGCCACACTGGAAGCATTCACTTAGAATTCTGTATCAGTTGGAATTCAACTTCTGTTGACTTAAAGGTAAATTAAAACATAACATTAGTAACTAGCAAGGGAAATAAAAATGAAATTACATCCCCTATTACTTTACATATCTTCTTTATGGAATGACAATCAATTCAGTGGTTTAATCCTACAAAGGTTTTACCCATGCTCGGTTCCCTTTGTAGTATTGGTGTGAGCTGTTCAGCCATATTTCTCCAGATTACACTTATCAGGCTTTTGAAAATCTAAGCATTTACTTTTCTACCAAACTTATGGACAAATAAAATACACATGCATAGTAGTGTCTTTCATAGCATTATTATAGATTTACATCGAAGTTATCAGTTCATAACAAATAAACTGAATTTCCTTTATTTTTCATTGGAAAGAATGTTGTCCTTCAAATAAGTGACTAGACAATTTTCTGGATTTAGAATCACTGAAATGATTGCTGACAGGGACCTCTGCAAATCCTCTTGTCCAACACTGGATTATTGCCAGCACTACATTGAACCAGCCAGTATTTTGTCCAGCTGTGTCTTGGAAAGCTCTATGGATGACCAGTTCCAGCGCTGCACTGCATTGCTGATGTGAAACTTTCTCCTGGTCGCCAATCTGATCTCACTGCTAAATTTTTTAATAATTCACTGCAACTAGTTGAGACAGGATCTTTAAGCTGTGGACAGTTAGACAAGCCATGTGATACAATTTCTGTTACCCAATGAGATGAATATGCATGTACTTTCTGACATTTTCAATCTTCCCTACCCCTGATGGAAAATCGACTTTGTGTGAATCTTTATTGCCCTTACAACCTGCCTAAATAAATTTTTCATTGCAATTGGTTACTTTTTCTACTAGTCTCAGGTACGGTATCATATGAGAAAAGAGGTTCAATGGAAAATACTCTTTTTGTGGCAGGATTTTAAGCAACACTGATGTTCAGTCTTGGATAAAAACACTTCTATATACTAACCCATTCTCTCTTTGCCCATTGAAAGGATATAGCAGTTTACAAGTCTGTCAGTGTGGCAGCATATCCAACAGTAAAAAATTTGCTTTTTAATTATGAAGTCAATCTAGTGAGTTATTTGTTATAGTGAGATATAAAGGAAAAAAAATCCACTACCACCATCCTTGCTACCATCGTTAACACCCTAGTGAAAAGAGTAAAATCATAAATTGATAACACAATTCACTGCAGTAGCTAAAAGCCAAAATACTATCTGTTATTCACTGTATTTACCTGCAATTAAATAGAATCTTCTTCTTAATTTATAAGTAATAAAATCTAAAATTACACATTTACAGTTCAACAGGATAAAGTTATATCCTCTCAGGAAAAGATTGAGATTTCAACTCCTCATAATGGAAAACAAGAATGACCTGATGTCTACATAAAGCATTTAATTTGGGGCCATTTTGTACTTTCCATTTAACAGACCAATTCAGAGACTTGCAGTCACAGGAGTAGCAAGTCAGGAAATTCAGTAGTCCTTTACTCTTTTCAAAAACTTTTGTAACACTCCTTCAATGAAACAAAGATATTCAGCCTGTCATATTCCCACACATAAATGCATTCACACTGCATAGCTAGGAAGTTCTCAGAAGTTCACTGAACCACAAAATCACTGATGTTTTGAAGTGAGAAGTGGCCATAGACATCTGGAACACTGGATTCCAGTCACCCAATTCCAGTCACCTTTGCATGTAAACATAAAAACAAATAGACAACATAAGAAATGTAAAGGCCATTATCTACATCAAAAGATCTGCATGCTCCTCAGTGCTCTCACTTACTGCGAGTTGATAATCAGCACTGCAATGTAGCAGTGATGAAAGAACTGATCATCAAATACAAAGGACTGTATACTGGAAGTCCAAGTTATTAAATGAAAAACGACTGCAAAATTCACACTATTAATAATTAATTCATGCAAGTTACATCTTCTCAAGCTTTACTGACAACTGGCTGGCACTGGCCTCATGAGATTATCTTGGCAGGAATTACTAATCTCGGTCTGTTTATTCAGATTGTACCACAAGATCTCAGTTGACATAAAAACCTTGATAAAAAAGGAGGGTGTGTTCCTATAATATTCCATTCTCATTTGATTTAACTCCTCTGATATTTAACCTGTTTCTTCATTAGAATTTAATTAAACTTATTCCACATACAGATATGCTAATACATTTCTTTTTCTCACCACAGTATAAACAGAAGTAAAATATAAATGCAAAACATAAGCAAAACTTAACCACCTGTTAAAGTACTTAGGCTTTAAAAACATTTAATCGAAGCATTTCGTATAATAAATTGATGAATGCAATTATGTGCATCCAAAATAGACATGATAGGACCTATCATTCAATGATTTCCTGATCTTTCATCTTGTTTATGGTTATTTTGCTCCACTTCTACCAACTGTTGTTACATACCTAGGATCTGACAGGGACTTCAAACACACCCTGTGTCCTATTCTATCCAACACAAGGATGGGAAAATTTCCCCAAAGAAGCAGCAGACCTCTGATACAACTTTTTTTTATATTTCTGTTTTCACTGTCTTGTCTTCAAAGTACAAGACTCTAAAAAGTCTTATCTGACTCATTGCTACTAGCCTCTAGCAGAACTAATGCCAATTTCTAGGAAGTTTAGATGAGTTTATTTTCTACTCTACCATTTGCAGCTTGACAAGGCAACTACAGCTTTTGCAAAACTAATCTGATTTTTTTCTACAGTGCCTCTAGATGCAATTGCTTGCATGGAAGACTCTCGTTCACATTCAACTGTAGTATATAGTTACAAACATGTCATCAAAATCTCACTCAAATAAACTTCCTTGTCCTATTCAACAAGTCCTCTTCTCACTTTAACCTCTGTGCATGATTAAACAAATCATTCTTCCTTTGACCTGATGCTGGATCTTACACACTGTGGAATACACAGTGGAAATAGGATAGAAGCAGTGTCCTTACAGATACATCTGGCTGATATGAGAGAGTGATATGGTTTCCTGAGAAGAAGCATTCACGAGTAGACATATTGCACAGTTAGTAAATGTATTCAGACAGAAGGAGGACAGGTATACCTAGATTATTCTTTTTGGCATACTGTAGAAATTTTATATTTAAGACACCATATGATGCAATTCAGTGTATTTTATCACTTAACAGCTAGAGAATTGCTTTATAAGCACAGATAATAACAAAGCACATGGCAAGCAGGTGCAATTCCCTTCCCAGTAACTTAGAGTTATGATAATATACCCTGACAGAGCTGTTTCATAAGTGCCAGTACTACCTCACCTCCCTTCCACAACCCTCTGCTAATGTGGCACACCCTTGTTTGACAGGAAATGGCACCTTGTGTTCAGACATTCCTTGTTTTCTCCAAGTAATTATTTCAGTCATGGTGTGACACAGTTAACATAAATTAAGATT
>VZTN01014365.1:106270-178123 GCA_013400515.1 Erpornis zantholeuca
TCTTCAAAACTCTGCATTGCATTCTATGTATGCAGGAATTCCTGTCAGAGGAGGTATAAAACATCAAGTTTTTGATAAATTATGAGTAAGTTTCTTCTTTTCTCACCCCACATCTTGCAAAAATGACTTTAAAAAACATTTTATATTTTGCACTGCTATCCAAAGTGCAAGATTTATCTATCCAAACCATGTGAATCTGTGTGGTTTAGGGGAACAAGGTGAAGCCCATCGCCTTCAATCAAAGATTGGTGCTTTAATCAAAGAGACGTGAACAGTTTGCATTCTCAGCTTTTGGTTTCCACAAAGCCTGTTTGTTTTACTTAAGGCTAGCAGTCCCTGTTGCCAAGGAATTGCTAGGGAGCTAAGCCACACCTTTATGAACATACTTAGCACTTCCTGCTCTGTGCAGCCTTAAAAGCAGTCTCCTCTACTCCAGAGAGAAAATTGGAGGGTAAAAAAACATAAACATCTACATCTTAAGATCTTGCCTGGCTGGCAAAGCCACCTGTCTTTGTGCTCTTGTTAAGTAGTTCACACAAGGTCTTGGGGAAGGGTTTACCATGAGATGTATTTTTCAGAAGAATTCGATGTTTGCTATGGTGATAATATGTTTCTTACCCCTTCATCTGTTTGAATCCAGAGCTTCCATTGGTGCCTGCTTTGTGACTAGAAGAAAATGAATTGCTGGGTTCCTCTGAAATCCCTCTGGGCTGGTACAGATGCTGTAGGCTGACTGGTAGCTCCAGCACACAGGGTAAGGGTTCATTATTTGTAATACATGTAAACAACCCTCTCAATACTCTGAGACAGCATCATGGTATAATTGCTAATCACTTGCATCCTCCTTTTTCTGCTTCATCTGTAATTTAAATTATTATATAAAGGATCTGTCAGTCCTGTGATGCTTAGTATTTACATCAATCTCAGGAAGCTGTGTTTGCTATTTGTTTGGGGTTTTTACCATAGTTTACTTAAAGAAACAACTTTTAAACACACACACATTCAGTACTATAAAACAAATCCAAGCACAGAACTTAATGCTGAAACTTAGTCTAAAAATGCCTGAACATTCATGTCAGAAACCTTCTTACTGATTAATCAGTCTCACAGTTTCATAGATCTCCACCTTCCTTTATCCTTCCCTCCGATGCAGAATATAAAACTATCTTTTGTTTTATTGTCACTGCATTTGTCACTGCAAATGGGACTTCAGGTTGCCACTAAACATTTCTTACAGTTTACATGATGTGTTACAAATGGCAGCAGCTTCTAAGACTTGGGTGGATAGTGAGGATGATTAATAAGATATGGTTACTGGCACAGCAGTGAGGTGGAGTAGGTGTCAGCAATTGTACTCTGTGGGAACTTAATCAGAACTCTCTGGCTCATGGGTATGTATTTTGTATTCCTAGCATTTGTAAGAAAGGATAGAAAATCAACAGCATTTTAGTGCAAATTTCCTTCAGAGTATCTATGTAGAGGAAAATGCAGGCAACAATAGAAAACTAAAAATTTGGAATCAGTTACTTCATTGCCACTTTTGTTTTTCCGAGAACGAAATCTGCAGTGCACATTAGAATGTTGTAGACTCAAATGCAATGGGAACTGATTCTCACTTACAGACTTAAAACTTGTTGCACAGGCCTAAAAGCACTACAGGGGACAGACAATGTATTTGAGGATGCAGCTTCATTGCTTCAAAGGGACACTATTCTCCATAATAGTCCCAATATATTATTGGGGGCAGAGAAGGAGGTTGTGAGCATACACATAATGAAACAAAACTAGTTGGTGTAAAATAACAGCCAGTTTCATTTATTTGCACAGTTTATCTATAGTAGCAACCAAACCCCTGGTAGGCAAACAGCCTGGGCAAGTGGTGTGGAGGAATGGAGGAGGAACTAGTGTGGAGCTCTGCAAGGATTTCATGTGAAGCAATACCCTCTGACTGGGATTAGTTGCCTTACTCAAGACCAGGCTCAAAGGGATTTACAAAACCACTATATACCCTTATTCAGTGTCATACAGTAACTTCTTCATTGTTGTGTGGACAATATGCTGCTTAAGAGAAACTTGGTTTTTTTCTGTTATGTAGAAGACAAAACACCCTTTCCTTAGAAAATTCATAGGGGACTGGTAATATGGGGATTAAGCAGGCAGGATTACACAGTCTCAGCTGAAAAAAAAATAGCATATGACAATTGACAAGAAGTGTTAAGTCCCTTTTAGGAAAAGGTATTATTAAGACAACAATTCTGCAAGTCAAGCCCACAGCTCCTGGTTCTTGGGCAACACATATTAATTTCAAATGCTGCTATTTAATATAAAACGTGCTCTCTTTAGTCTTCATTTGCCTTTCTACAATACAAACAAGGCTAGATGACAAAAAGCATTTGTCACATTTCAACTGGGAACTTGGTTTGGCATTGGGCATGATGGTTTGTACAATGGTTTAGGAATAGTGAGGGAAAGGATGTGCAGTGGAATGCTCTTAAACTCATAAAACCACAGTCACCACCTTTATTATTAATATGAAAAAAGAAAGTGTGTGTATCAAGATGTTGTAATGTATCAAGAAAAATTAATATGGGGATGAAACATTAAGGAGTTTAATTGATCTACTGTCCTTGAGTGAGACAAAAGACAGTAATTTCAAGAGCATTATTTATACATGAAGGAAAATCAGAGCCCAGGGATCTATTTGTTTAATTTCTTTAGCCCTTCAGAGAATAAAGACATAGACTGTTTGAATTGCTTCAATTATTTCAACATCAAATTTCAAAGAATCAAAATACAAAAGTTTAGTTTCCAATCCATTTCCTCGATAAAAATACCTCTTTCAAATGAGGCAATATTACATCTTTCAAACAAGGCAACATTAACATTTGGATAGCAAGCTCATCAAAACACATGATCCCACATTACAGAAAAATATGGAGTATAACTACCAGGACATACACATAACTCCTTTGTTACATATTCATTTCCATTTCTCACCTTTCTGTTCCCTCAGAGTTTTCAAGTTTGGGCCAAAGGCATACACTTGATCTCTTCCCCTTTAGCATTTCTGACTCCTTTAATCTTCTTTTAGTTTATATTTTTCTATCCTTTCTCTCAAGTATCTGAAAATGCAGCACATTAGCTGAGTATATAGCAATGCAGAATAATTAAATGTCTGTAGAGGTCACAGGTTTCCCACAATAGTCTTACAAGTATAAATTGAATACATAATTCACACATCATTCGCAACATAGTTATTACTGTCTCCCCCTGCTCCCCAGTGAAAGGAAGCAACACTTCAAAGAAAAACTGCCTTAGTAGTGTGAAATTCACATTTTTTAAGGCCATTATGCACTTATTTTCACATTTGATTTCAGTGTCACTTTCCTACCAGCAGTATATATGACCTTTTTTAGGAATGATTGCATAGGAGAAACATGCTCCTTTCACATAAGCGACTATTTATGATATCTCTCCTCCACCCCTCCCAGCAGTGTCTTCATGTTTCAGCAGTTCACTCTGAAGTTACTACAGCTATGCAATTGTTGCTCATTGTGTAGCCCATAATAATTGCTTTCCAGTTGGATAATACTGTTGTCATACACTCTACATAAGGCTACACCTTAAACACCTAATAAAATGAAGTTCATGTCAGAACAGCAAGGATTACTTCTGAACTGCTTGACTCAACGCAGTTTTTCCATATATTGGTTATGAATAACAAGTACTGCATAGGAGAGGTGTATCAGCTCTTCTCTTTTTCTCCTCATTAGTCCTTGCTCTGTGCACACAAACTTTGCCTTCATTTTCACTTTGAACATTCCAAAACTGTGTCCTCTGCCCACTGCTAAAGGGTAGAATTATATTAATGGAACATAACTGCCATTTAATCTCTGGAAGGCCACACACTAGGTATGCAGTCAAATATGCTCTAGAAACCTGCATTTCTGTTCAGCTGTATAACTATGAACCTCTTACATGAGCTGCTCTACAAGATGGGAGTGACACAAACAGGAGTGCTCTGCAGTTACTGTTTCATCTTCAAATCAAATGGTGGTATCAACTGAACAAACGTCTCATGCTGAATTTTTTTCTTCTGTACTCATTCAAAAAATAATCCTTATCTGTATGTTCTTCAAGAAATAGCAGAAGTAACATTAAGCTGTACCTTGACTACTTTTATGGTTGCACCACTGATCTAACACCATTCAGACTTGCAAAATCAATCTTATATGACAAACTTCATGTGAAGAGGTTCTAGCTTTTGTTTGTTTTACAAAGTATAATAAAAGAAATCTCTACTCAGAGTTGCGCAACATCTTTTGCCTCCTTTTTCTCTTTGCTTCCTTCAACTTACTTCTCATAATTCTCCTTAATGTCTTGGGAAGATGACAATGATTAGACTTTTCCCCTTCCCTCCAGATTTGTGTGTTCTCTGGGCCAATTTGAATTTTTTACCCTGCAGAGGAATATCAAAACAAGTAGATGTATCTAAAATGTACAGTAGGCATGTTCAAACAGTAATAAGTCTCACACTTCTTTTGCACTACAAAGAAAACCACAGGATAATAAACTCATCCAATAAAAAGTATAAAATATGTATGTTTATATACATATACTAATGACATGTGGGAATCTGATACAAGACTTTCATAATATAGAGGTGATAGACAAAAGCCTCGAAGAGCCCTTGGATATTCTTTCCCTTTCCCTTTCCCTTTTTAAACAGGCATTTTTCTTTATAGCCCACCCAGAACTAGGTCACCATTGAAAACGTTCTTGGGCAGTGATTGCACGATAAACCCAAGGCAAGAGGACAAACATACTCCTGCACCACTGTACAATTTGTCTCAATGAAGCAGTGGAACAAAATAATACTTTAATTAAGAAAAGAAAAAATCTGAATATTTTCCTTTAAGTACAGTTCAAAAAAAAAAAGAGGAACATTCAGCAGTGTTAATAAAAACACTACATTCTGTATGTTAAATGGTAAATGTCCATTTATTTGTTCAGTGTAGCTTTCATCATTACTACATTAACCCTCACAGCTGAGTAATAGAGCATCCTCTGCTTGAATATTTTCTATTATGTAGATCATGTAGTCAAGTTATGATCCAGAAGGAAAACACAATTCAGCTCTCATGTGGCCCACAGCTAACAGTTTTTCATATTTTGTGTGACTTGTACCTAGCTAACACAGAAGTATGTTTGAATAGCTGGCCTGGCAAAGACCTATTCAACCTCAGAGTAAGGAAAACATTTCCAGACCCAGTACAGACCAACAGATTATGTGTGACAATGTATTCAACAGTCTCAGCAGCACTGCTGAGAGAAATGCTGGACTAGCGTTTATGAAACTGCTAAATTCACAGTGAACTGATGCACTGCTCTGCCACTTCTCCCCTTAGTGGGCCCTATAAGATGACAGCAAAACTGGCTGAGGGTGTTTAAGTCTCTTTGTGTTTTGTTTCATTGAATCGTAGAACCAAGAGAAACTTCAAAAAATTTAATATTGAGATGATACCTAAGCCTAAAACTTAAATGGTTTGAATAGTTAACAGAGAACAGGCTCACATGACCACCTGCAAATTTGAGTTGAATTCTGAACTTAAATTCTGTTCAGAAAAATCTGAAATTTGACATATGCCTTTTCAGGTAAAGCTTCTGAACACAACTTTTGAAGTTAAATACTACAGCTAAGCTGGTTTAACAGCTCGGAATTGCCAGGAATGGGAAGCCCTTGTTGTTTCCTCACACTTCTTTTTCCCAGCTTCATGTATCCCATCTCTTTGTACCTGCTGTAGTTGTGGTCAGACTTTGGCTGAGCCAAAACCACTTGTTAATTCACCAGTAAAACCCCTTTTAATCACCAACCAGGCTGACTTAGTTCTGTTACTGCCAGAGCCTGCATAAATAGAGGGGCCACAGTCAGGAGGGAAAAAGAGACTCCTTTCAGTAAACCATGAAACTGGCCAAAGCCATGATGCAGCCTCCCTCTCATCATTTACTCAATGTAAAAAGCCAACTCTGTGTTTGTAACAAGGAGTTTAGAATTCATTTTGGCAAGTAACTTTTTTTGGGAGTTTCCAGAAGCCTTGACTCCATAACTATTCTTCAGCTAAACTAAGTTGTAGTTTCACAACTTTTTTCTTTTTGACAGTTGGTCGGGGTCAGAAGTGCCATTTTAACTATAAGCTGCTTTCACAAGTACTGCTTTGAGTCATGATATCATGCCCTTACAGGGTCCTTCAAACAAATACTTTAGTGTGACAGTAATGTAATCACAGACTTCCTTAAGGAATTCCTTGACTAAAGTGCTGGGGCATACATTCTAGTCAGTTTAGTACAGACCATATTGGTCTAAAGACAGAACAGTAATGTACTTCAGATGCATGTACAGAAGGAGAAAAAGCAATAAAGTGACAATAAACAGTAAGCAACCAAATTCCTCATTAGTTAATGGATCGTGCACTCATAGCTACTTCATATTTTGAAATACCCACAGCAACTACTTCAGCCTCTGGATCTTTCAAATTTCAAATTTTACATTTTCAAATCTTCTGAGAATGACAGCTAGAGCACGGAAGAAGGAAAAAGCTGAGGAAAAAGAATAGTACAGCACTGTCCTTAAACTTTTTATACCATCAATACCTGAGACAGAAATTGATCTTGAACAAGAATGTCAGTGTTTGTTTCCCAGAATATCACAAAAACCCAATGGTGTGGAGGACAGATATTTTCAATGTATCGGATGCACAACCATATGTGTTTTGAGCGCTCCTTTCAGATGGTTCTGAACATGCATCTATAGCAGTTTGAACAGACATAACCTTTTAAACAGTTCATTTTTTTTAAGTGTAAGTTTAATCAGCTACGAAGTGGTTCAGGTTTTCAAGAAAAGACTCCAATCTGATGGCTGGAATAGTAATTTTATAAATATCCTGTCACCATTTGTTAACCAGCTTGGCTCATGAATAAATACCATGCAGCATTTTTCCTCCCCATCCCCACCTTTTAAGAACAAAAGCAGCCTCAGGCCATCGAGTCTTCCCCATCACCTCTTAATCTCTGAGGAACAGATCTTTCTCAAATGCTGTTGCTTAACTAATGCAACATTTAACACTCCAGATGAATCAGCACTGAGCTACAAGTAACCTTCTGACTACTAATCCTTCAGGTCCACAACGCTAAATTTACTAATGAAAGTGTCTGGACTTGGTGAGCTCATTTTGGGAGGTCATTCTAGAGCCCACATTTGCCTATGATGCTTTCTCACCTCCTGTTCCTTTGAATGTGTCTCTAGATTCCAGTACATGCAATTAATTTATGTGATGTGGTGCATTCTGATTATCAGCACTCATGTCATTTGTGTAGTTTTTGCTCTTATCTGGGCAGATCCTAATTATGTTTGAAGTTTAGGGGTTCAGGGTTTAGTACAATATTTACAGAAATTCCCTGTATGACCTTACAAAAGGTCAAAAGGAAACATTGTGTTGGTCGAGCTATTGAAGAGACAGCAGTTCCAGTTAGCAGGAAGTTTCTCTTTCTCATGTGAACTAAACAAGAAACTCGAGTGGATGACGGAAACAAGAGGATAGGTTTGTTACAGAATCTTTCCTCAACAACATGAATATGTATCTATATGTACACACATATTTAAAATGTAAATTATGCAAGTATGTATAAACACACCTTTTTTTCCCCAGCAGTTATTCATTAGGGTGGACAAGGATGAAATCGCTTTATATTTTTGCTGGAGTTCTAACTTGTTCCTTTGTGCAAATTTTCTTTCTTTCCACCCCTCAGTTTCATCAAGCATAATGTCCTATATGTAATAGAAATAGCATCAGTCAGCGAGATCTTGTCTTCAAGCGTTAACAGTTTCAACTAGCAAATAAAATGACCCAGAAATCAGAAAATGTGGGTTGGTTTTGTTTGTTTGTTTTGTTTTGGTTGGTTGTTTTTTTGGTTTTTTAAAAAAATGTCTAGTTTTGTATTTGCCCACTATCCCATCCAAGAAGAACATATTGTCTTTTAGGCGAGTGCTCTGGGAATGTTTTCCCTCAGCCGTACACACGATCGCTTCCACCCTCAAGAGGCGAAGGTGGGGCTGTGTTTATTGAGCAGCCTCTAGTGGTTCCCCAAGGAGCCACCTTTGGCTGTAACTCTGTGTGCAGCACAGGCAGCAGGTACCTGCTCACACCTTGCACAGAGAGCAGCTCAGAGAAATGCCCTGAAATTGTCATCTTGCCTAGAACATTGAGAAAACTGTCGGGCCTTTCTTTAGCCATCTCCAGTTTAACAGAGAAATTCTTCTAGCAATGAAAAATCCTTATTTAGAAACCAATCATTGGAATAAAACTTCCTATTACGGAGAGATTAATTTTAAAATTAATTTTATAATTAATTACAAATTATTTTAAATAGTTTCTATTGTTTATAATTGTGAAATTAATTATAAAGCCTTTATAATTATTGCCACTGTTTATGTTTAAATACATAAACTTGATGCTCTAATACTCCGTTAACTTGAAAACTTAATGTAAAGAACTTCAAGCTGACAGAAATTTTGGGCTCTGAAATTTACAAACCTAACTATTTTGTGATGATAGACTGATATTAAGAACTTTTTCCAACTTTTAGTACCAGCTTTTTCCACTAAATATCAAGAAAGAAAGATTCAGCAGCATATGTGTTAGTTCACACATAAAAACTAGTACCATCGCAGCAAAAAAGAGCTCTATTTAAAGTATCTATTTAGTAATTCCTCTGGCAACCTAAAACTTTAAACTCCAAAAAGCTCCAGCCGCTTTTTTCAGCCTGGGCAGGATCCTGAGAAAAGATTTTTCAGCTGATTCTCTGCATTTGCATCCTAAAACTACTGTTGAAGCTCTTCCCAGCAGTAATTAATTACTCAGTGCAACGGGCATGTTTTCACTGCAGCCTGAGATCCACCAGCCCTGCCCCGAGGGGAGAGCAGCTGCCCCACCTGTCAGCATGCAAATATGTTTGGTATGCCCAGCCGCATTCACGGCGAAGCCTGCGATCCCACCAACACAAAGATTAAGGTTTCCTATTACTTTGAGGCACGTTTTCAGGAGATCAAAACAATGGACTAAAGGGATATCGTGAAACTGGGAAACCAAATTTGCATGATTTTACACTTCTACCAAGATACTTTGAATCCCTAAAAAAAATGGTCATCTTTTTGAGTTTCTGAAACTCAGTACCGCCTGGGCTTTGGTTTTTTTTTGTGGCTTCAAAATTCAAAATTGCTTTTGGGTGACAAAAGCTTCATGATTTTAGATCATTTAATAATGTTCTGAAATAATATCTCATAAATCCAGGATCATGAAATAATTTCAGAAGTCTTATTTGTGCTAAATTAAAGAATATTTCCATAGTTATTGCTTTGTTCTTATTTCTTGGTATCCCAGGCTGGTAATTTGGGATATCCTCACAAGGTGGGAAGTGCTAGGAAAATTTGTCATCCAAGATCTGAGAAACAAAATGATTAAATATCTGAACTCTCAAGAAATTGTGGGATGCAAATGGGATCGTGGAACAAACAACTCTTCAGTACTCTTCTCTACAGAGTGGTGGTTGTCAAGGTTTTGCATCCTTCTAATTTGGGCAACACAAGAGTTCACCCTCCAGAACTTTGTGGTTTGGAACAAAAACCCCAAAATATGCTTGTGTCCTTTGTTTATTTGGCCATGTTAAAATTCCTTTTTTTTTTCCTTTCTCACTGCCATTTATCCCCAGTCGAACCACATCATCTCCATTCTTCTTCCTTTCCTCCCAGTAAAGATGAGGGGGAGCATGGGTAAGATAACACATGCTGTGACTGCAAGCATTACTGTTGTTCTTAGGATAATATAGGAATCTGCTCCCAGCCACCACAGCTTGGTTAGTGCATACATGGAGCCTTTACTATCAAAATGTAACTTATTATACATATTTTTTTTCCTACCCTGAAGACCTATATAAGAACGTGCTTTTCAGTGGTGTAAAATTGCATTCTTAAAGGCTGAATCTGTCTACAGAGGAAATAAAGCATAATGTGTAATAGTCCAGGCTGGATTTAACTTCCACATCCTTTAAGCTTCATCTCTCTGCTGGTGCTGAAAACGAAAGGGCCAGTTCAGACAGATATTTTTTTCATCAAGAAAACTGAAGTGTGAGTGATATCTACGAAAAATTTTTAGTGACACACTGGATTGTAATCAACTTCATAGTTTAAAACTGACTAATTCCAGTTAGAGAAATTTTCTCATAGCAATGATTTGTTCTTATACTTCCTGCCCTTCAATCTGGTGGACTGTTACTTGTGATGAAGATGAAGCGTGCACTTAAGCTTCTGAAAAGAAAAGATATAATTTTGGAGGCCAGTGGAAAGAAACAACCTGTAGAACTACACCTGAAAATGAGTATGGCCTATTTGCAAATATAGAAAGAAAACAGAAATCTGTAAGAAAATCATGCAAGTAATGTTCCAGTTCAGCTTCTTTTTCTATCGTTACCTGATTATCATCTTGATATCAATTTATCAATTACATTTATGACTTAACACTCCTGAAATATCTGCTGCTCTCTAGTGGCTTCCACAGAAACAATAAAGAACATTTCTACACTCAAAAACTGTGAAAAACAAAAATCTATGTTTGAAACATTTGAAGGAAGGGATTGTCTTGCTACTGTGATTTCTGTAGCAAAGCCTGTCTCAGGAGTTCCCTCTCCCCATTTTGGGCTTTGATACAATGGTTCACACAATTGCTTGTGGGGCTGCATAATGAAACATGCCAAGTAACTGATCAGTGTTAAAAACCACCCATTTTCTTAAGATATTAAGGGTTAAGTTAACCCTAAGAAAAAGGTTATTTTAAAAACAGATAATTTCCCTGATTTGCTGAATGGATGCACTATCACTACCAGGGACAAGGATGAGGTACAAAATGAACAAACTTTGTAGACTGTTTTTGTCACTGAGAGAAAAAACTGCATCCATGGTGCAAACTCCTGATTTCTTTAATATTTCTATGGAGTGGCTGTGCACAACTAGCTCTTGCTTTGGCAGCAACCAGAACACTACCAAAACTAACCAGAATGGTACAAAACCAATTTATACACTGGTCATACACGTTTTAAATTAAATCTTTCAGAAATGCTGTAAAAATCAGTCAGAGGTTCTGTTAACATCTTTCATTTTTTTCATCTTTTCATTTCTTAACATCTTTTCATTTCATCCTTACATTTACAAGCCTCAGTGAGGTTGGTCCTCCACAGCTATTTTCACCTGTCATCCAATTCTTCCAGCTAGATGCCAGGTTTTGCTGCCTGTTTATTTGTGCCCAAACCTGTCTTTCCCACTATCCTCTAAATCTAGAAAACCTTGCTCAAATTAATTAGTATTCATCTTAAAATCCAACCTCAAGACCTGTTTATATTTCGGTGTTTACAGTAAACTGCCAGTTAAGGTGGAGAGGAAGGTTGAATGCAGGGAATTTTGATACCATAAACACTGTTTATGTTCCAGCTTCAGGAAGTCATCTAAGTATGCAAATAACTCAACTTCTTTCTCTGTGTCATTTCTTATTTTTTCTACTAAATTAGCTGCTGCAGCTATTGCAATATACTGACTGAAATAAATCTCAATGCACTGTTTGAATATAATGGGACAGAAAGCTGACTATTGCTGGACCTCTTCTGTTTGATACTGTGGTTGTATTAAGTAATTTCCATGTGCCAGGAGCAAAGCTGCCTATCAATATTTATACTCAGGTAGCACTGTACTCAATTTATCTTTTAAAAATTTTTTAAACCCAAACTGATTTTAACTGTATTTAGAAGCAAAGATGTTTTCTTCCTTAAGGCCATTAGTAAGATAGAGTAAAAATTACATTTATCTGCCTTACTTTGGCAAAGAATTTGAAAGAACAAAGTTCACTCTTCAGTCCTCACTCCATATCCCAAGGGAAAAATTCAGTCACCTGTAAAACAGGAAAGGAAATGTAATAGACCAAACTCCATTAGATCAAATGAGCTTCACCCTAATAAACTCACGTGATTCTGTATTATATTATGCAAGAAAGAAAATCACAAATACCTGAATTTTAGAAGCAGAAACTCAGTTTATATCTGATTTCTAATACATTTTCTGTGCATAGACATACACACACATGGAAAAGGGCTGTTCCTAGCAGCAGTGAATCTTTGATATTTCTGATCTAGTCAGCAAGGGTTAAGAGACAGTTTACAATAACAAACTTCATTATTGCAGTAGTAGCTCTCACAATGTTAAAGGGCAATTCACAGACAGTCACAAAATAAATTCATTATGTGTTTAGAAAGACTATTCACTTTATGCATGATGTCATGCATTTATGAAGACAAGAGTCAAGAAAATAGAGACATAAAATACTGAACAGAATTAATCTGCTCTCTCACGGTGTAGCCTCTGTTGTCAAATACCACATGAGGCTGTTTTCATTCACAAGTTCAAGTAATGACAGAAGGAAAATTCATGGGATAATTTTACAAGACACAGGGTTAGCAGGACTTGTGTTAATGCCTCACTGCTACAGTACCTCAAACCCATCTTTCTTCCAATATTTGATATTGTGAGTTTCCTTCCCTAAGCACCAATATGACAAAGGTACTGTAAAACCTCTCGAAGAGGGGACTTGAATGACTGAAACAAGTGGCTATGGAAACAAGGGAAAAGAGAAACAAGAGCATGGATGTAGAAGAAAAAAAAGTTTCAAACTCAAAATAAGTTTCAAATATGAATGTTACACAGAAAGCAAGCAACTCTAAAGAGAACTATGTTGTCCAATAGCCAACAGCATTCACAGAGGAAATTTCAAGCCCATGCAGCCAAAGCAACTACAGAAGAATGCAAACACAATTCTGCAGCTAGAAGAAGACTAATAATGAGAACAAAAGATATATTGTTAATACAAATGTTGGAATGGGAAGAATTATAAACAAAGCCATTCACTGAAAGAAAACATCGAATTAAGTATTGAGTTAGTTAAATAATTTTTTTTTTTTGTTTTTAAAGCCCCACACCTGGAAATGTAAACAAGAGGAGTAGAGAGAGAGAGATGCCAAACAGAAAATATTAACAATGCAAAAAAAGTTATTGAAAGCCATAAAATATTTTCCAGCTTGCTGTGAAGGTTTGATTTAGAGTAAGGAATATGAAGGCAGGGTATTTATACATATATGTACAAATATGTATATATGTACAAATATGTACAAATATGTATATATTTATACATATATGTAGACATAAAGTTAAACCTTTAGTTTAAGAAAATAAATTGGGAAAGTATTCTCCTTATTTTTAAGTATAGCTGATAGACAAATAAGACCTACACCTAAACTG
Source organism: Erpornis zantholeuca (assembly GCA_013400515.1). Taxonomy (NCBI): domain Eukaryota; kingdom Metazoa; phylum Chordata; class Aves; order Passeriformes; family Timaliidae; genus Erpornis; species Erpornis zantholeuca. The sequence goes on from VZTN01014365.1 coordinate 119,661, forward strand.
CTTCAGGAACTACTTACTTCTTTCTACAGATTAAACAGGGAGTCCAGAGAGCGACAAGTGGCTGAGCCAAATTAACAGTTCTTGGAGGGAGGGCATCGAATCCTGTCCCCACCTTTCCAGTTTACCTTTCTTTTTTCCCACATCTTTGTTGTGTTGCCTCTGAAGTTTATCTGATTCATTTCAAGGTCAGACAACAAAACTCACTAACTTGGCCAAAATGTACACTTTGGAACGTGGGTAAAGGTACTTTCTGTTGCTTAATCAGGTTGAACAACCTGCAGCCAGATGAGCTCCAGAGGTGGCTCAAGGTAAGCAGGGGGATCATGTAGCCAAGAGCAGAGAGGGTTCCAGGAGAAGGGCACAGGGAAAAGGTAAGTGCTTCTGGCAACAAATAGCTTTTAGCTGAAGCCATAGCCAGTTTCATAACTTAAGCACCTTAGTTAAACACATGAAATTAGATGGAGGGAACTGTGCCACTGCCATCCTTTATGTACACAGAGGAGGTGCTATTACTATTCTTGAGCTTGTATCTTCACATTCTTAGGTCTCTTATTCATGTTAACCAAATCACCTCCCCAAAAGTTTAATTAAAGCTGAATTAGGAATATCCTCAACTGCCAACCCCTCCTGTATTATTCTGCTCCACAGCACTGCTTTTTTATTATAGTACTGTAAGTATGACACTCTTTCAAGATGAAGCTAGTATTTGATTTACACACTTGTAGGTTTTATTGCAAATCTCATTAATCCTGTTGAGTTTTATTTTTAGCCTCAAAACTTTATATTGTGCAAATAGATTATAATCTGCATTTTCAAGTTTTCATTTCTCAGTGGTGTTCACTGTTTTCTTGTTTACAGAGCCTTTGGTTATATATTTAGAAATCCCTAATTCTTTAATATACCTTATATATACTTTGATATACCTTAGTCAGGAAGGTTTTGCATGGTATTCAGACTAAATTTAGCCAATTCACAACTTTTTTTTCTACTTCTAATATCCAGGCTGCTTGCCCCCATTAAATTAAGTTTAAGCAAAAGGTGAAACAAAGATTCTACTGCCTGTAGGTACAGATGTACAAACAAGCTACTACAGGGCATGCCAGGGTGTGAACACACAGCACATCACATGCTCTGCAGAAGCTCTGCAACCCATTCCTTCTCTAGTTTGTTATGTTCACTCACTGCACAAAACTGGACTTTATGATACCTTGTTAGCCAACAGCAGTTTGTTATATACTTATACATCATATACTTATTCAGGCTAGGTGACCATGATGGGCCCTTTGTTCTTAATATACAAAATTATTTTCTTCTGGGAGTTACAACTCTTCTGGATCTTTAGACAACAGATGGATCTCATATTTCAATCACACATGCAAATGGCAATAGACTACATGCATAAAGAAACTGTTGTAGACATCAGAAATCTCATCAGGAAGAGTAAATACACTTTAGAAAACCCTTCCAAAAGAAAAAAAAACCCCTTGAAACTAGCTCTTTTGTGGGAAATTTTTAAACTCTGGTTCCTTTGAAAATCTTAAACATTCAGCACATACTTAATTTTAAGCTTGGGAGTGGTCATATTAAAGTCAATGAAGGGAAATAATGCATGCAATAGTTTTGCAGGACTTGCACATTAGGGATTTTCCTTGCTTTTATAACAAATGCATTTGATTGACTTTAGTAAAACAATCTATTTATACTGTGAAAAGACGACACCTTCTGTACACCAATCTCTCCCTATATCCCCCAGAGTCTCTCCGTGCACACAGATGTGCACACACAAAGACAAACCGTTCCTGTGTGCTGACTGGCTCCTAGTGTCGCTTGAGCAAAAGGTTAAATGATCATTTGTTAGCTCATCAAACCTTTTCTGAATAGGTATCATTTTTCTCTGTATTCCAGTGAATATGTAAACACTGTAGGTTCTAAAAGAAACAAACGCCAGAGGCACCGAGGTAGGTGTGTTACATAAAAGTGAAGCTCGGTGAAAAGTCGTGTGATATCTGCAGCACCCGCCCAGCCCAAGGTGCTGAGTAAGAGGGTGAGAAACGGAGAGCGGCAGGGACACGAATATCACGGCAGCACGAATAACTAACACAGCAGCACGGATAACTAACACGGCAGCACGAGTGCATTCCCACCGGATTGTGTTTTCTATATACAGGGACGCATAATGGGCAGCTCGAGTTGGAGATAATGTTTAAATTCCTGAAGAAAGCTGTCTATAATAAATCCCTGAATCAAAGGCAATACCTGAGATAAGTATGTTGTAGACGGAGAAGGAAATGCATTTTAGATGAATGTATAAGAGATGCGGCCTTCACCTTGTTTGGCTTCTCTGAAGTACAATTTGCCCCAAATTAAGCTAATCTACAAAAATTCCGTACTGTGCTATTGCACATATTACATCTATGTGGAAAATACACAATCATTTTGAAGCATAATTTTAGGGATCTGATGCTCAAATCACAAATTATGACACAGCATACCAGAAAATATACTTTCAGAATGTAAAAATCAGAGATGATATAACAGGGGTCTTAAAAATATTAATAATTCTAAAAAGACCTTTTTGATTCTTCTAAGACATCTTAGAGTAGCCTCTGGGCCCATTCCTAAAAGAAGGGATTACTTGTGATGAACATAAACCAAATATTTGTATATGATCTTCCCTGTGAGCGTAAGAAATAATCTGGGATTCCAGTCTTACCTCTGAGACATGTTTAAATCAAATACCTAAAACATAGGTGTTCACTCTGAAAACTGTTATTTTTTTAGTTTCTGCAAAATGATTTTTCCAGATTCAAATTGCTGTTTTAGATTGCTTTTTGACTACATATTCCTTGCTTTTGCTTAAAGCATCTTTAGAGACTTTCACAACCAAAACATAAAACTTTTACTTTAATTAAGCTCTGGTGAACTTTATATATAAAAGCAATTATTCCTATCTTTAATATATGAATAATTTCAGTAATTCCAACTGTACCCTGAGGAAATGTTAATTTTTAAACTTTAATGTATTATTTTAATGTAACTTTCTCTGTTACTATTTCTGCCTTATTCTCAATTCAGGAAGCTACTTGGAAAACCCTGCTAAAGTAAATTCCATACTAGTTTAAGAAGTCTACCTTCCTTGAGCTATGTACCTACCCAAGTAGAGTAAATGCCTATAGAATTTTTATCAATTTGATTAAAAAATCCAAGTATTTTGATAATAAAATTTTTGAAGTGTTTTGCCTACCTGTGCCATGTGATGATAATTTTGTTAGACCTATATTAAACTATGGTAATATATTACTGCACTTATCTCACAATGACATTTATTGTGTAGCCTTGTGTACTCCTTTCACCTTCTGTTTTCCTGACTGTAAACCAGGAACAATAAGAGCACAACCAGGAGTCACACACAGCCTCTCTGAGCTGTGCCGAGGGGCTTTGTTGCCAGTCAGGTCATCAAGGCATCCCCTCTAACCCATTCTTGCCTTTGGCTTTCATTTTGAGGCATAATGAAATTTCTACAGGAATGTTTTATAATAAATACAAAACTGCACCCCTTGCCCAGTATCACCAACCATCTAAAGTTGCTAAGAATGTGAATTCTACTCAGAAAAAAACACAAACAGAACTCTTCTTTTGAGATGCAGGTAATGTTGGGGCATTAAAAGGAGTGCCCTCCTGACCCCCGCTCATGTCCTGAGGCAGTAGATTGGGTTACTTGGTATCATTGCCTTGGCTTGGATAACTACTTATAAAGTTACAGAGTTTTAAAATTCCTGCAATATCACTTATTTCCACAAGCACCTGCAGCTCTGGTTTCTATAGGCCAGTTTTAAATTTAGTAGAGAGATATTTCTTGACTTTTATTGCCTTTCTTTGTAAGGCAACCCCCTAATTTCTTGTGGGCTGAATGGAGTCTTACCAATTCTGTTAACCACTGCAAAGAAGCTAGTTTTAATTTCCTGAACTTCTTTTTGCACAGATTAAAATCCTTCTCCCTTAAATAATAATATTTTAAAAAATTAATGCTATATTATTTGCTATCATGTAATCATTAATTACACATCCAGAGTTAAGAGTTTAAACAACAGATTTCAGAGATAAATTAACTGTTCAAAGTAGTTCATGATGTTATAGAAAAAGAGATAAATCCTTAGTTTTTTCTGGCATTGGATTTTTTAGTGATTACTGTTTATTTAATACTGCCCTTTGAAGAATTTAACACACTATAATATTAATCAAAATATAGGAATTTGCTAGCTTAAGATGCTTATTTTTATCTTCTGATCAGACACATTAAATTGGGTTTCCTGTGGGGTTTTTTTTGCTTGTTTATTCACTTAATAGCAAAGTACTGATCTAAGGCACATTTCTACATCACATACAACCGTTTACCAGTGATCAGATACATCATACTTCTGCTTAAACAGGAATGATGGTGAGCTACTTTGTGGATGGAAAGGGGAACAAGTAGAAAGAAAAGGAAGCGGTTTTGCCTCAAGCAGCCAAGGTGAAATGTATGTTTACATTTACCCTGAAAGCAGGAAACTTCTCTTCCCAAGCTTAGCAATGCTACACTCTCTGTGTTTATTTTTGCCTGTATGTGTAGAAAATGAGATAGGATTTCCTTGGCACACAAAAAGCACTGGTAAGGTGGGAATTTGGATGTGCATCCATTCAGTATTGTCTCACTGTGCTACTCTGACATGCCGAAAAAGGGCTGGCAATGAACACACCTCCCATGGAACTGCGGCGGGGCTGGGAGGTCTGGCCCGGGGTGAAGCCACAAGGGCCTGGCTGGGGCAACAGGGCCCCAGCTCCTTCAAAACAGTGTTTCCAAGGTGCCATCCACATTTAGGAACTCAAAAACTCCAAGAGCAGCTGAAGCACAAGAAGGGATGTTATGTCCCCCGCTGTAAGGAGGAATGAGAGTGTGAGGAAAGCACAGGACAGGTCACACTGCCATAGGTCAGCTGGAGTAGAGGCTCACCTCCCACAGCTCCCTCACGCAGGGGAAAATCCACAGCAAAATGCTCCCTGGGTTCTTAAACAGTTTCATTGCCTTGGATACACTTTAGTACTTTAGGATAACAAGAGTAATTTAAAATATTAAATTACACCACCACCCCTGTGTGAAACTATCAGTGTGCCTACAACTATTTACGTGAGTTAAATTATATACCAACAAGGAAACAAGTACTCTATAGCCAATGCAATATGAATTTGGTGCTTGGGAAATGCATCATTATGTTTTTAATCACATACCAAACATTTTTCTTTTTTCTGCTGTTGTGCTTAGGATGCTAAATATTTAACTTTATTCAACCAGTGGTATTACTGAAATGAAATGAAAGATCCTATCACATGGTCAATCCAACAGTTACAGGGGGCTATTTAGCTGCCTGGTTAACTCAAGCCAAAGTTCAGTGACCCACAGCAGGTGAAATTCTCAGTGCAGAGTGTGATAACATCTATGTGATCAGAACAGCATATGCTTTCCTAGCTCCTGTAATCATAGAATTTCTGTGTATTTCCAGTGGTAAAATGACAAAATTTTCCATATGTTGGAGAGAGCAAAGTATCTTGCTGTGTATCAAATACAGAAAAACTGTGATGAGACTTGAAGAATCAAGGGAAGAAAAAGGGTTAGATGTAGGAAAAAATACTCTGAAGTTCTTATATTATAATTCTTCTTCATTTCTAATATTAAAGGAACATAAGTATAAGTGAAAAATCTTGAAATGTTGAAGAGTAAAAGCAACATCATTTTTTCTAGGAGGCTCCCCCAATTTTACAAAGTTGCTAACTTTGCCATTACATAAAATGGCAATTGGGGCTTATGGACATTATCCCATGAATATTCTGCATTTTCCTGTTCTTGTTCTTTGTGTTTCCATTGCTGCTGAGAATGTATCAGCTGCCTGAGTGCACTAATAACCCTTAATGACCCTCCACTCCACAGACCCTGCCTATACGTCCAGGAGTCCATATAAACTCAGGCCTGGAACTTCAGCCCCTACTTGACCTGTGTTGTTGGGTTGCCTGTTTCAGTTCTGCCCTGGCTGTGCCTGTGCTTGCCCATGCAGCATTTTGGTACAGGCCCTGACCCTGGACTCACTTCCTGACATGACCCTCACTGACCACTGTGTCCTGCTTGCTCACACTGGCTGTTTGTGGTGATGCTTATTCTCAATGGGCCTGATCCTGATCCTGATCCTGACCTTGACATACAGATTGATTCCTCGGGTTCCTCCTTGGGCCAGCCCCATCTGCCCAAAACCAAAAACAGGAGCCTGGAAAACCAAAAACAGGAACTGAGAGACAGAAAATCTTCAATTTTCATTTTACTTTAGTTGTCACAGAACAAAATAAGGTGTGTAATGTAAAATGGCTGGGTTTTAGTGTAATATACAATGCAAATCTTGGAGTAGAATGGCTGTTTAGGGAAATGGTTATTGGGTGGAAACCACTAATTCATGAGGTCTTCTTCCTAGAAGTGCTATGAGTTCTTCAGCAAAATCAGTTTCTTCTGATTCTGATTATTTTAAAAGTAGGATTAATCAATTAGTGTAATGCTATTCAACATGACAAATGTAAGAGGATTAACCCAAGGCTTGTTCATAGACACTAAAAGCATTACATACAGAAACTAAACATTGCAATAGAGAAAAAGGGAATTTGAAACCAAATCTATTTATTTGTTTTCTGCTTTACTCCTAACACTTCTCTTATTTTCTTAAAGGCAAAGCTTTTGTGATTTCTTTATCATGGATATCTTTAAGACTGCAAGAACCATTTCTAATTTTAACCACAAGGAAGTCAAAAGTTTTTGAAACTTTTTGAGAGACTCTCAAAACTACCAAAAGCCTAGAAATCAATAATATCACCTGGCAGGAGATGTGAGCTACTCAAATTCGAGTCAAGGTCCGGACCAACATGCTTTTTGATGGTTTTGTTGGGGGAGAGAAGGGGAAGTTATTTCCAGCACAGACTTTTCACAAACTGGCACGAGGCATTACAATCTGTCAAACATTCTCATCCTGCCTACTTTATGCAACACTTGAAAAAATGTGGGTTTAGGCTCCTGAAGAGTGAGAAAGAGATGAACTAAATCACTCTGAAATGAATAGAAGTTGAATGCTTAATACATTATTGTGAACACGTCTGTCTCAATGACCTGAGCCTTAAATATGGATCACAAGTGAAACAATGAACAAAGTACTTCACTACCTGTTTCAGTGACTTCCAGAGTATTAAAATTAAGCCTCACTTTTTAAAATGGAAAAGCCACATGGTGGCAGGAGAGAACAAGGCATGTAAAAAACCTGCCCTGCTAAAGCTTCCCTCAGTTTTAACTACGTAATGTTCCCTTCTACAGCACAGCTGAAGGTCTGTGGCTGTATTTTTAAATCTAACAGGCATTAATGTAATTTATTAGTTGCAATGTTGAAAAAAGTGTCTAATAACTTCTAAATTTTTGATACTACTCACCAAGTTCATTGTTAATGTTACAGTAAATGTTAATATTAATATGTTAATATTACAGTAGCTTTGAAACTGTGTAATAGATTTAAGATATGGAATCTGCAACCTGTTTTCAGATTGTTTACACTGCCATATATTCTCACAGCATCAGTGGATACAATGACTAGAAGTGATCTTCACATAGCTATTTTCCTTTTGTGGCTCTTATGGTGACACTACTAAGTTAATGACAGGCTATAAATACTGCTTCAAATTCACAATTCTCCAAAAATGATATACTTAGCCCTTAATTTTTCATGGAACATGCTATACCATGAACAGGTCTGCTATGCAAAAATGAAAAGCCTGATTTTTCAGTTTAAGATCTAGTAAGAGCAGTCTAAACTTCTAATCCTCTAATTTACAACCATCTGGCCATACCCTTCACTTCAATCACAATACACTGATGTCTCAGTACAGTTCACACTGTTTTCTAGTTAATGGCCAGTGGAAACAGTGATGCACTTAGCTGCACATACTGCTAGTATCCACACAGGGGCAACCAAAACTGAAGACTGACCAGTTACTTTAGCAATCAAGATATAGTTCTGATAGCTGACATCTGTTAGATAAAGAATAAGTGGATTTTTGCAGTTTAGCAGATGTATAACCAGGATTATTTCCATAATTTAAATCACTGACTTGATATATTCCATAAAAATAATTTTCTGCTAATCTAAACATTTCTTCAATCTATTTTAAAATGTTGAATCTTACTAAGAACCACCCGCAGGACTTTTTAGCATATTTGATTTAAGGGGAAAGAAGATACAAAGGAATCCAATAGTATATGATTCTCTTATCTCCATACCTATCAGGTCAAGAACTTTCTTAGGACTGTAAATAGTGTTGTAAAGTTTCTGAAATCCTGGTGTCCCTCATCATAGCCCTGGTCACACCCAGCTCTTAAGGCTAACGGGAGCAGCAGAAGTTACTCACCCTCTCAGAGGACAGGCTTATGTGTCTCTAAACTCTGTTTTATTGGAGTTTTTTTTCTTTAACCCATTGGCCATCAATAGAGATCACACTGAGAAGTTTTCTAATAAATAACAGTTTTAGTGGTTAACTGATCTGACAAGAAAGCATTCACAAAAATCCCAAACTTCCTTGCAACTAAATAGTTTTCACTTCCCTGTCCTCTTTTAGTATTCAGCTTTCATGGCTGAACTTCTCAGTTTCATTCTAAGTCCATATGTTTTTTAACAATCTTGACTAACTTATTTCTCATGGTTTTTCACTCAGAAAAGCCAATAACTTTTCCTTTGTCTTCCCTTTTCCCAATATACGCAGAAAAGGGAGGAATACAGGAGCTGTATACTAGCCTGTAGAGAAAACCTTCAGCACTGTTAATATTTGCTAATTCTGCATCTTCTAAAATATTTATTCTTTATCAGACTCTTGCTTGAAAGTGAGAGAATTTGCAGCACTATGTTGCTTCTGTGCCATCTGTTAGCTTTCAGGTTCTTTCACCCTTTTCACCCAAGCACTGTGGGCAAATCTTTCCTTTAGTCCTGTTAATTGAAACCCTGAGAGTTCCATAACTGCAGCCTTAACTGTCTTTAAAATGTCTCATAACTTTTGCTCTACTTCTTTCTAGAAAATGTTCTGGTGGTTTAAAAAAAATATTTTTTTTCTTTAGTATAATGCAGTTACTCTGTTTCTGCTTGCAAATACAGATCTCTGATTTCCCTTGTGCTAGTCCTTAAGTTACGAATTGCTTGTAACCATTCACAAAGCTCCATTGGTTTAATCCAGATATCTGTTATAGCTCTTTTACAGTGATGCTTACAGAAACATTTTGATGTCAACAGGCAACAAGTGGTGTAAGGCTGATGCTTTTTCTGCACATTCTTTTCTATCCTCCTTATATATCAGCTGTAAGAACAAAAAATTCCTCAGGCTTTCCTTCAATCCATTTAAAACAACATGAATTCACTTCAAGCAGCATGATCCTAGTGCAGTAAATGTGAAAAAATCCTGATGTAAACCCACGGAATGTTCACAGCAAGTTTCAGGCTGGGAAATACTGAAAAGTTAAGAGATAAATGTGAGGAGATTATTAATTTTTACAAATGTGAGAAATTCAAACTACCTGGTCACCTCCTAGTACTCAGTGTTCTAAGCAGTGTTGCATTGACTCCACATCATGTTCCCTGTGTTTCAGTGTAGTCTGAGGTGATTTGACTCAGGTGACTGAAGTGGCCCTCTCTTAGCTCAGCCTTGCTGTGTCATGAGAAATAGCTGGATGCTGAAACCACAGAGCAGACTTCATAAACAAGGGGGAAAGATGAAGAAGTAAGAAAAAAAAAGAGGAACTCAAATGACAGGAAGACTCAGTTTTCTCAGGAGAATTTCTGTGTCAAGAGTTACTCGGAAGATTGATCTCACCTCCAAGTCACTATTTTGATCTAGCTTGAACAGATAGATGTGAGAGTACATTAGCACTGATGAAGTGCTAAATCTGGCTGCATTGCTAGGCCTGATGTGTACCTGCTCAAGGAAGCAGCAGAGAGCAGCATCAGCTTGTACTTTTAGGTTAACTCTTATGGTCCCAGTTACATGACTGTTGTGTTGACAAAAATATTACATCACTGGAGGTTTTACCTGTGCATACCAACATTGGCAAGAATTAACTCTATTTACTCTACATAAAAGTGAAATTAGTTAAGGTTGCTGTTTTAGTATCTTCTTCTCAAACAGCCTTCAGAAGAAACACAGTTCTTAGAGATGACTGTCTACTGCAGGCAGAACCAAGGCCATTAATAATTAAGAGGGACAGCTCTAACTCCTTCGTGGACCTCATGTTTTACAAGGATTTCAGTACCGCAGTTGTGAGTAAAAAGCAGTGCAGAAAATGAGAAAAATTAATATCGAGGCAGAAAATTCATGCACAGACTGATAGAAAGGAAAATTTTAGCTTGTACTAAAGTTTGTTTGGGTCTTTTCCCACCCTGTGAGTTGTGAAATGCTTGACTCCTTGCGGCCTAGAAGTTTAGTTGCAGAGCTCATGTGCTCATGAGATAGTAAATCTCATCTGTTCTGTGTTGTTGTTGAATAGTGAGTGATTGCTATCTCAAGAACATATTGGGAAATACAGCTTCACTTTTTTATGAGTAGATAACTGAAGTTGCTGCTTTTTTTGTGAGATAATGTCACACTGCTATACTGAAAGTACTATAGCAATTAAAAGCCATTGGAGGGGTGAAAAAGCGTGGTAAATAAAAGATGGGGTGAAGTCTAAAGGGTTTCATCTGTTGCTTACTATGTGATGCAAACAAGATCTTGCTGGTTTTCCTCAATTTTAGTGAAGGAGACCTATTGAAGGAAAACCCACTATGCTGTGGACTTTTCTCCTATTCTGGAGAAAAAAACCCTTTTTAATAACAAGCAGGAATAAAATTACATATGCAAAGTTTAGAAAAATATTCTTCCTTTAACAGCTAAGGATTTTACTTCCCCATGTTTATTTCAGTTTACAAGCTAAATTAATACAACTCAAATATCCTTTACTGTGACACAATCAGACTTCAAAAATTAACTTCCAGTTAGTATTTGTAATTTCTTTGTAAAAATGAGTAATGTAGCTATTTAGCAGCTGTCCAGAACAGGGTATATGAAATCACAATATACTTCATAATCAGTAGTTATCTTGATCTTATTACAAATTATTGACTTAAAAATTAACAAAAGTAAGCATAAAAATGTTAGGCACAATTGAAATAAATAAAACTTCAAACGCAAACACTCGATGCCATGCAATTTTCACAGTGAGCGAAATTTTTTTCACAGTGAGTTTGCACACATTCACAAAACTGAAGACCTTGCAAATACAAGTCTTATTGGTTTCTTATGGCAAAGTCCACTATTCTATAAGAGAAGAAAAAATACTGCTTTTATTAGCAAGGCGAAGTTCTTATGATATTAGACACTTTGTGGTGCTACCATAATTTTCCTACACACCAACATAATACCAGGGATCTCTCCTTCCTCCTCACCTGAGCCTGATCCAATTCCTCCATAATTTAATAGACATCTTGGAAGCTTAACTTCTTTGAATCAAAAATTTTGAGGATCCTCAAAGTATATATACTTAATACATCAATAGTTTAATTGCCACTGACACATGCAATGTGTTTGACATCAAATATAGCAGGCAGTGATGTTAGCCATACAACACAGTTCTCATACCTCCTGCTTCTAATGGAGGGATGTCACACTCCGCATTTGACTTGTCCAAACCTACTACCCCAAGATAGTGCAGTAAATGAGCTTGACTGTGTAAACAACCTGAGTAAACTAATGAATAAAAACACCTTTAGATTTTCTATTGAGCCAGAAGAGTTTTGTGTCATTAGTACACTTAAAAACCATTCTTACCCATATAAAGAATTTAACTTCTTAAAACTTTAGATTATATAAGGACTTTTGAACATGTAGTAATTTTTTTTTTGAAGAAAAACTTAGTTTTAAGCTTTCCAAGTCTCTCTTTTCCACATGCAATTCTTTTCTGTTTTCTGCACACAAACTTTCTAGAAATCAGAAATTATTTTAATGAAAAGTAAAAATGCTGCATACCTTACAATTTGAGCTTTTAGCCACCTTGCTGAGGTTCTCAGCAACAGTGAAATAGTGCTCATTTCATGATGGAAATATAACCTTATGAACTTGGTTGTCAATGCCAATTGTTATAAAACACACAAGAAAAAAAACCCAAAAGCTTTCAGATTTCCCTGAACTGCTCAATAAATGAAACTGAGAGTATGAGGAGAAAGAACTGCTGAAGGAATTATACAGATAATTAACTGAGTTCCTTGTTAGACATTTTCGGTGCCCACCAAAGGATCTTCATGTTTGGCTACAACCAGACTTCTTTTCTTGTCTTCCTCTGTCACAGTGTGACTGATCTGCTCAAACAGCTTTGACATTTTGGCAAACCTCAGGTGGTTCTGAAACCTTCGTGCAGCAAAAGCATAAAGCAGAGGGTTAATACAGCTGCTGATGAATACAAGCGCTCCAGAGATGTACACTCCTTTATCTACAATTTCTTCCAGTGCCAAAGACATCTCCTCATTAGAGAGTTCTATTTCAATTGAAATAATATCCAGGATGTTAAAGAGATGGTGAGGGACCCAACACAGAATGAACGCCACCACAATGCTGGCAATGAGACGTTCTGATCGCTGCTTGGATTGGTAAGTCATTCTGCTTATTCTTCTTGCAACACACACATAACAAGTGCAAATAATTAAGAAAGGGATTAAAAAACCTGCAAGGGTCTCCAGCAGAAGATATGACGCTTTCTGCCTGTTAGAAGAGTAGTTGCGACACGTGCATAAAAGTCGACCGTTAGTTTCTTCTGTCTCTTGAAATGGAATGACAGAAATGCCAAAAGCAATAGACAGGAACCAAATGAGGAACACGATCAAAGAAATGTTTTTTTTTCTTCTGTATGTTTGAATTGTGAAAGGGTAAAACACAGCCATTAGTCGCTCCAGGCTGAGTGCTGTAATCAGAAATATACTGGCATACATGCTGCAATAAATAATGAAAACCAGCATTTTGCAGAAGATGACCCCGAAAATCCACGAGTCAGCAAAGGAGTAAATCCAAATTGGTAAAGTGATCAGCACAAGGACATCAGCAATGGCCAGGTTCAAGATCAGCAGGACTGAAACAGATACTTGCTTCATTTTTGTACAAACAGTCCAGATGACGATGCAGTTTCCAGGGGTGCCAATAATAAATGACAAGCTCAGTATTATGCAGACTACTGACCTCACAGTATTCCACGTTGAGTCGACACTGCTTTCCCCAGCCTGACTCATTCTGGAAATTCTTCTGTTCTTGGTTGCTCTGCACTCTGCTTTATTCTGAAGGTGTTGGTGAGCTACTTGAAAGTACTGCTCTAACTGATGTTCTGAAGGCTAAGGCAGACTATGAGCTCACATCCTCATGCTCACTCTTACAGACATCTGGCCACATATGGCAGTTCCTGTTGTTTAGGCAGATGGGTATTTTTGCATACAAAGCAAACATAAAGATACAGTGCAGGAACTGACTTTGCTGTTAGTTATACATCCATTGTGCTTCAGCAAATTTTAAAGCATGTTGCTGGTCTTTCTAAAAGTGTCCATATTTGAAGAGACTTTCTACTCTTGTGATCTTACTGATCTAATCAATAGCTGTGAGGAGAAAGAAACCCTTTTCATGCTATTCTATTCTTGCTCCTATTAATAACTCAGCAGTTTATTTTATAAAAACAAAAAAAAGAGGTGGCAGGTAAATTACAAATGTGCATTATATGTTTGACATTAATTTTAAAGCACAAAAAATTGTGCTTCCTACCTTCATGTCATCTTTTTTTAATGCAGCAGAAAACAGTCAATCATATTTTAGAAATATCCTGGCATAAAGGAAATCAACATTTGTCCTATCTGTACTGTACTGGTACAATAAAGTGGGTGGGAGCTGTATTTCTAATTTTCTGGGAAATTGCAGTTCTTTACCAAACAATAACCAACAGAATATTCAGTCTGGATGTAGACTTATAGGAGGAAATGCTCCATGTCAGAGAGAAAATATATGATTACATTATTGTCCTGCTCTGCCAGCAACGGGCTATGACTTTGTGACTTTTCCTAGGAAACTTGGTAGCCAGTGCAGTATTCAAATCCTAAATGAATTCTAAGTTCCTTAGTGTCTAGACAAAGAGTATGAAACTATTTTGTTATTGTGATCTCAAAATGTCTTTTGAAGTTCATTTCTAAAATGTTAAAGGAGGAACTAGAACAGCAGAGCCAACAGAAATATTCAAGAAGTGGAACTGGAAGGGTATTTACCATAAAAAAAAGGATTCACAGAAACAAAGGAGTTATTTATAGCTTTCTTAAATTTAAGAATGTGTTACAGATTATTTCCCTAATTTTACAAACCTGGCAAACACACTGCATAGTATTGAGTCAAAATGCACTGCAAAGTATTAAGTCAAAACATATTTTTGACCACGGAAAAGGGATTGTAACATCAGCACCCCCAAAGCAGCTTAGCTGGTTTTGCTCTCATAAGAGTATAATGAGATCAAAAGCAAATCCAGAATAACCACACTGAAGTAAGTATTATATCTTCAAAATACTATTTCTGCAATAAAGATTTTAATTGGGATTTAATCTGATAAGTGATTCCAGTTCCTTTTGTTTTTAACTACATTTAATGAGTATTTGGTAGGGGAAAATCCAAAACAAGTTGTTTGTATTCTGAAGGGAATTTCTGGAAACCACTTGTGAAAATTAACTAATGGGAGGAAGTGCTGGGCAGTATCTCTTCTAATGAAATCACATTTACACACATTATTTCTCCAGAAGTACCTTCCTAGACTATTTTTAATTTACTGCCAGTGGCATATCTAGATTGAACTAAGTTGCAGATTTTTATTGGGAAAACAGTAATCAAGGAGAGATGTTCAGTACCTCTTGTCACCCAATGCTACAGGGACTAGAAGATTCTTTAAGTAAAGTCAATCTAGATTATGATTGCTGTGTCACACACTGATTATCAAGACTTTGACCTGAATTGCAGAGGGCCCAGGTGACTAAAAGCCTACACAACCAAAGGCTCTAGATAGTAAAGAAAGCTACACTGATTACTAGAAATTCTGCTTTACTGAAAGCTGGGACAATTGCTAAAAATCCTGTGTAGCAGTAAGGTACACTAACTGCTAGAAATGGTAGATAACAATAAGGTATGCTGATGAGTGAATTTTTGCATCATAATAAAGCTCTAATTGTAGCTACAACCTTGTAAAGTCCTCACTCTACCAAGGATCCTAAAAGCACCTGTATGTTCTCTACCATTGAGTGACACCTCTGTAGCATTTTTCCTCTGTAAAACTTTACTTTTGGTGTAAAAGAACAGTTGTCTGAACCATTGGCATGAGTACAGTTCTAATCCAGTAGTGTATGGATCTGGTTGAACTTCTGGAGCGTCTGGCCTTACAGGTTCCAGAAACACATTTCTCCACTTGAGTTGAAGTTTGCTTGCCAGACAGCCTCTGCCTCTGGCTGTATCTTTTAGTTAAACAAGAAAACAAATGAATCTCTGAATTGCAGCCGCAGCCTGGAACTTCTGTTTAAAAAAAATCCCAGAGAAGTGTTGAACTGCTAAGATTTCCTTGAGAAAGACTCTGAAGCCAGGCTATTAGACTAAATATCTTAGACATTAAAGTTAACATCAGCTCAGGAGCATGTTTCTAAGCAGCTCTATGTGACTGTTGGATCACTATGAAAACTTCAGACTGTAAACTGCCTTTAATAGTCTCTAAAAGTGTCTGACTGTTATTTATCAAATTTACATTAGTAGGACACAAACTACTTTATGGGCAATTTAGCAAATATTTCCATTAACAGGGGGAGCAGTAGAGTGTAGTCAATAACATGCTAAACACAACAGTGGCTAAACAATTCATTATCTTACTCTAGTGACCACATGTGGGTGAGCTCTAATGACCACATGTGGGTCTGCATTCAGACTTCTGACCGCAGAAGTTCTGGTCTACTCCATCACAGCAGTGAAATTAGGCTGCATCTGTGTGTTTAAAAAAAAAATAAAATATGTTTTTTGTGTACATGCACATTATATGCAGTGCAACAACTCAGTCACCAAAATCTGCTACATTTAGATTGGCAAACAACTTCTGAAAACTTTCCAAGCTCAGAAAGTCTGTGCTACTGCTATGAAAGACTTTGAATAGAATTTGCGTCAGCTTAAGTATCAGGTATGTGTTTCTCTCAACCTTCCAATTATTTATTTTACTCTGAATGAATGCATGAGCTTCCCTCTGGTGGATGCTCTGTAGTTTACACTACCCCCGAGCATTTTCAAACAGCTGTGTTTGTGCCCCTAAACGTAAATTGTAATTGATATTTCCACCTTTTGCATATTTACTCTGAGAATCAGAGTTTCACTTCAAAATGCTGAGAGTCTGGGCTAAGAGCCTCTGCCCAAAGTGTATCCATCCCTCCATGCAGTAAGAGCATCCCTGTAAGGATTTACAGAGTAGCTGATGCATGGCAAATTCAGAATGTGGAACTTGTATCTAGAACTCTACCAAGAAGACTTGTAAAATCCTCTTTACATTTTGTCTTCAGAAGGATCCTCATGATGATTGCCTAGTAAGTGATCACAGAATAATGATTATCAAGTCTCATGTATCTGTCAACACGCTGCAAATTGATGTTATAATTTCATTTGCCTGTGAATGTCAACAGGAAGCAGTTATTAGTCTGAACCTCCCATTTCTTCAGCCATTGAATCAAGGTGTATTTGCAGGATTCGTACCAATGTCTTATAACAAACTCAGTTCCATGTGCTACTGAGGACATTGTGGAAGTTCCACACTTCATCTTGATCAGAGAACTATGGGCTACATCACAGTTGATCTAAATATTGCTTTCTTGATTACAGGAAATCTCCTGTATATCTCCTACATAAGTGGGATTTCATGGAGGGGTGGAGTAGCTAATAATGTCTCTGCTCTGCAGTAACTGCAAAGGGAAGTGCAGTGTAGGAAAACACACACACCAGACATTTCTAAGGTTTTGTTGTGTTTGTGACAGCAGCCCTTGGGGCAGCAAGTACAAATAAGAACACTCCCAGTGCTGCTTTATCAGAGAGAAAATAACTTAGGAAGAACTTGGGATCAGTTCAGAATGTAATAAAAGATGTGTACTTTGCACTATAAAGTTTGAAATGTTCTGTTCTGTGTGCATTGTTGTAATAATATTCTAATGTTACTAAAAATCTATTTTCCTTACCCAGCTCAGTAGCAAATAACAACAGTTTTATATGGCTGGCTAGATAAAATATTTCCTGTTTGTTATGTTCAGGGAAAACTGCTTTAGGACTTGTGACAAGGAAGTGCTTCCAAGGCACCTGTTGTATGTGCATCAGACACGCTTACATATCAGCACCCTTCCTAAAAGACTGATCCCTGACAATCAGAACATGTCCCCATGGCAAAAATCACAGAAAAATATTTTCCTTGTACAGACATACCAGGTGCATTAGATTAGAGGTGTTAATGAAGACAATGTAGAATTGTATTCATAATTGTGACTGTAAGCAGGAATATGAAAAACAATTATGCAGAGATTATGGGAAAACTTATAGATACCTTTTCTTGACATAATGAATGTATAGTTTTAGTGTCCTGTTACAGTACAAGCTTTTGAACAGTAAATATATAGACTTGTTACAATCAAGGGCAAGACTGGCCTGTTCTGTATCAGCTACCACTAAGTAGCTATTTGTACACAAACTGTTGCTAGCCAAAATCCTTAACAATACAAACATATCTGGCACTACAGCTGCTAATGGGTAAATCAAAACATGGTTTATATGCTCTTCCTTTTGAGTAATAAGTTCCAGATGACAAATACTGCTTGGACGACTTGCTGCCAAACATTACTTGATATTTTTTTTTTATAATTTAGCCAAATCTACTGCCATTTCTACCTTGTTTACTGGGATTGCATGTAGATATTATTTTGCTATATGATCAATGTCTCTTTTTGTTATTCAGCAGTGATGAAAGAAAGTTTTTAGTGGAGTATGTCTCAGTGAGAGACCTGTGATTGAAAATCCACAAACAGATATTCTGCAGTGCCTGAGCAGCAGCACCAGACAGCATCTGTTCTGCCCATGTGAAAAGGGCTGTCCGTGCACTTCTGTGTTTGCAACACAGGGCGGCACTGGGAAACCATCCCTCGGTTTTTGGCTGAGCCTGCGGGCCCCGAGGTGTTGCCTTTCTCTGCACGGTGTGCACGGCGCTCAAGGCCATGGGTCTCCAAAAAACTGATTCTTTTGCACAAGATTAGGCAATTGTGACTAAAATTTCAATAAACTTACAGAGAAAAATCACAATATCTTTTTTTTGTCTTGTACATCACATTATTTTCTAAATACTCCTACTTCTAGCTCTCTCTTAGTTCTGTTTTGATAAATATCCATTTCCAGTGCTACATCCTCTTTTAACTGATACGGTAAGGAGAACTCTCTCTGTAACAAAAAATAACATTAATTTTAATAAAGAAATTTCATTTTCTATGCCTCTGAAGGAACAAAGTTTGGAAAGTTTGGTAATTATATTAACAATTGGTTCTTCAGTGTAGTTTCCATTTGTGTGTTCTCTCTGAAAATAAGATCACATTGTGATCTCTTGGGTTGTTTCACAACCCCGTTCAGCAGATTTGAGTGCCTTTGAAGACTTATTTAATTCCTTTGTTATACATGCCTTAAGCTTGGGTCCCAGTGTGACATGAAGTCTTGATTTTGTGGCCTTGTGTCAGGAGGCTGGTTAAGTGTGCTGAAATTAGAAAGACTGTACTGATTTTATGGGGAATACAAAGATCTTTCTCCTGCTCTGTGGCAGCCACCACAAGTGCGTTAGGAATGCCTGTGTGCTCAGTCACTTAGTAATTAGCATACCTGACATTCTGTTCTGCATAGCCAGAGAAACGAGCACCCTGTGCCACACTGCTCTTCAGAATGGTCTTGTCCAAGCATCCTCAATCTGAAACAAAAAGCAGTCAGGACTGATTCTGAGATGCTACACAGAGCTACAATAGCAGCTATTTAGCAAACACACACATAATATATTGTATGGAAAAAGTGTAAGATATGCAAACTTTGGGCACATGTAATTTTTTATAATTCTGTAATGTGAGCTATTGTTTCTGTACAACTTTTATATAATATTAGAAATGACTGTGAACAACGATAACTTCTCCATTAAATGAAGCAAGTGCTTTCACTGGAAGAAAGTGGTAGCACCATTTTCTTAGCTAAAAATTTTAATTATTTATGGAATTTAATAGAATGTAAAGCTAATAGAGTATAAAATCATCTGATGTCATCCTTTTCCTATATTTGACTCTTGAGCCTAATTACATGATCTGGTTTTAGGAAGAATTATTTCTTATGTTCTAGTGTTGAGTCAGATGAAAAAGCACTTTTAGGCCAGTATCTTGTCTCTGGTAGCAGCCACAAGCAGGTGCTTAGAGAAGAATATAAGAACCAGCCATGTCTGTCTATACTTGTCCTACACATTCTCTGGCATTCAGTCAATTACAGCTGAGGAGTTTCTTGAATCAGGGATGGTTTCTGTGTGTCTAATAAAGCCTTGTGAATATTTATTCTGTAGACTTCCTAAGCCTATACTTGAACTCATGTGAACTTTTAGAGCTGCAGCTTTGATCCACACTGTGTGAAGAACCACCTCCTCTTGTTTGTTTGCTGGTCTCCTGTTGGCTCCAGCTGGCTGCCCACAGTTCATATGTTGGAAAAACAATGAACAGCACATCCGTGTTCATCCTTTCCACAGTCCTTCCTCGATTAAACCCTACATCTGTCAGTCATTTCTTAGTTGCAGACTGAAGAGTTCTTACACACAGATATATACCTATATGCCTCCCCATACCCCGTATAGAAATTGTCCCATGCTTTTCATCATCCCTTCATTCTTCTCATTGTCTCTTCAAACAGGTATTTTAAGTTTCTTTCAGACAGAGGAACAGACAACAGACTAGTTCTGAAATTCAATAGTTCAATTGAACCACAGCATGCTGATGAGGGAAAACAAAAGACATCGAGACATGCAGAGGTCAAAGTTCCCTCATCTCCAGTCTGTCTCAGCCTGCTGCAGTGGAACAGGGCTGGCCATACTCCACTCAAACATGCTCTGTTTTTTCTTTTTTCTTTTTTTCCTAATTGGGGATTAGTTTAGTTTACATTCAAACCACAAAAATAATAATTAGCTTTTGTCTTTCTCAATGCTGGTCTGTGCTCTAACATTTTGAAGACTTTGTTCCAAAGGTCACTGTGTCATTCTTCCTTCATTTACTCCAGATGCTCCTCAATCATAGAAATCCTCATGTGATGCAATTACCTTGTAATCCTTAAACCATAGGTTATCCTCTAATTGGTAGAGTTTTGTATCTCTGCTGTGTCCCCTATTCTGTGTTTAAACCACCAAAAGTCAAGTATAATCTAAAATTGCCCATTATTTGGTATTGTATGAAAGGCAGCTTTAATTGTATCAGTTACTTTTTTTCTTGGTAGCTTTGTGTCTTGTTATGTCTGGCTGTGTGGGAAGCACTTAATCCTCCATGGTATTGAACTGTATCTCTTTAATATCTCTTTGGACACAGCAAATGTGTGACTCCTCTTTCTCTCATGATTGTTGTTTTGCTGTCTTTTGAGTTTGTTACTATTCACCAAGTCCTGTGGTACCTGACCACAGTGTCACTGAAGCTCTTGCTGCAGCTCTGCTGCCCCAGCTCCCCTCGGGGTTAGCTGCATGTGCCTCATGTTCGCCCAGCAATGCATGTGCAATATACCCTGATACACAGGGCTGGTTTTTGGCCATTCTGAGGTCTGTTAGTGAGTGAAAAACAGACAACATAGTATGGAAAACATATTAAGGCTCTTGGTAGACACTGCTGTTGAGTATCCATTGATCAAATTACTAGGGATCCCCCTTGGCATGACAAGTCACAGATCCAGTCACAAACCTCACCCATGTTCTAGTCCTCTGATTGAGGTTTTGAACAGTGTTAGGCTCAATTTATAATTTAGGAGATTTGCTAGGTTGTTGTCATTACATAATACTAACTTATATAAAAGTTTATACAGATATCAAGAACACACATTTATAAAGAACTCACATTTTAAACACTGTTAGTCTTTCTGTGTTATCTGAGAACAATCATCTTGTGTAAACACAACAGAAAAGCATCAGTACTGTCTAGCAGATTGCCAAAATGAGGAAATATCCAATAAAACAGAGTAAGAGAGCAGCTTTGAGAGAACTGTTTTCTGCAGCTGATCAATGCATCTTTGCAGCACACAAACATAGCAGAACCTGTGTTACACGTTTCACATGTTAGAATGAGGTCCAAGTAGAAGAGCTGAAATTGCTTCAGTGGTATAACCTTTTACAGGAACATTCACGTATTTCTCGCTTTCAGCAGAAAATTTGTTTTCATGTCACATGATAGCAGTACCCATTTTTTACTGCTTCTTTGGCTTGTAATCTGAGCAGCTTCACTTCCAGCTGCCAAGCACTGATAGCCAAATTAATTTCACCACACCATGAAGAAACCCTTATGAGTGTCATTGTAGCATGGCAACAATATTTACAACATCTCAAGCTGTCTTTGGCATACTAATTAAAAAAAAAACCAAATTCCCACTAAATCCATCTTCTCAAAGACTGTGTCCAGACAGCCTTTGGCAAACTTTCCCTTTCTAATATGTCCACAAGTGTCTCTAAAATATCATTATTCAGGTTAAAACATGACAGGTCAGTTCACTGCTGCCTGTTTAAAATGTCCTTTATTCAGTGTTGTTACCAGGAATGTGTTAAAGGGAGTGGTGGAATTTTATTAGAATTTTCATTTGATATTCACTTATTTGCCCAACAGAACTATCAAAATAATTGTCCTGATCCAAATTTGATCATAGCTTTGATTTGAACAAAGAATTAAAATAATGACCTTCAAAAGTCCCTTCCAACCTTAATTTCCCTGTAACTGTGTTGCTGCACTGACATGTTTGATAGAGCCTCACACAATGCTACTCATGATGCTGCTGATTCAGCCATTGCCCCATGATTAACTGTTCCCAGCTGCCTGTGTCCCTCTAGAAGAGAACTGTGCCCTTACAGGAATCATCAAGCAATACTTTCTAATTTAATCTGCCCAAAGGATGGGACAGTAAGTGCCTGTGCATTTGTAGCCTATCTCTTACTTTAGAACATGGTATGAGCAAAACAGCAGATCAGGCATTTATTTTTAATTTCAGTGGCTGTGAAAACTCAGATCTTAACAATTAATTTTATTAATCTTGTTCACTTTGTTTTTAATGTTAATCAAGAAACTTTGGTAAAATGTGGGTCTGTCCTATTTGGTTTTTAAGTGTAGTCAGTTTTCCTATTCATATCTAGTTTATAATGTGATCATCTGGATTTAAAGGATAGAAAATAAATGGGTGGTCTATGGACATGACATCTTCATATCTAAGATGACATTTGCTTAAAAGATGCTTCTTTTGGATGGGATTGCTTACACATTTCAGAGCCAAAGAGACATAATTATAAAATGACGAAAAAAACCTTTACATATCCTTTAAACTCAGGCAAACTCTCATTTTTTAATGCACGAACTACAGAGGAACTCTCAGATGGGTTCTTATAGGCTGAAGGGAAGTCTCTCAACAAATGTGACTGGGGTCAGATGTTTTTCCATCCTTCAGTGCTGGAAAAATTTAGCACTGAAAATGAGTGAGTGAAACCTTATGGAGACTTGGCAAAGACCAACATCCCCTTCAATACATGACTAAATTACTGACACCAGTTTCAGTTCTTCTGGACACACTTGTGTTTGCAGAGATGGATTCGCTTTTGTCAGTAATCCATCAGATTCAGAAGTAGCAGTGTTGTGTCTCTTCAGAAGTAGCTCTGAGCAGGCAGATTGCCTAAGTCCCTGTGACTTCCCTGACACCCTATCCAGCTGGGATATGAAACATGTGTGACACTGGATGAAACTGCTCATTAAACAGTGGGCTCTTGCCTTTTCATTATATGTGGACTAGAATCCTGAAATGCTGCTGCTTGACTTGTGTCACTGTGCCCTCTCTAACCACCCTCAGTCTTGTAAGACTTATTAAGCCTTCCAAATTCTGCTTTTTCTCCAAAGCTCTTCACAGAAAAAAGTACTTTGTCTCCAGATTACAACCACCTTGTCAGCTTTCTATCTCAGAGGGCCTAAGTTTCTCTGCACAGCAAAAGGTGTCAGGTTCTACCACTCTCGCAATGTGCTGGGAAGTTGTTGTACTTTGTGGGAACTTGTGCAAGACATAAACTGTCCCTGAGGGTTCAACCTACTCAGTTTTCATCACAACATGGATTGTATTTTCAACACTTTTCCTCATATATTCATCCTACACAAAATTGTATCTCCCCTTTTCATCTTCCCATGTCACCTTTTGTTTTTTAATTTTTTTAAATTCCATATATTGCCTAGCTCAAATTTCAAAATTCTTCAGTGATCAAACCAGAATACGAACTCTGAGTAAATCCTGAGTAAAAGTCCCACTAGTTAATTCTGAGCATCGTTGCTAAAAATTTCTCACTCCCAGATTCTAACAAAATTCTCTTTGAGCAGGAATTCTGAAATTCAGCTTGCTAGTAATTAAATCCTCGCAATTTACTAGGAAGCTCTATTACATGGATGGTTTACAAGGACAAACTGATTTGCTTTAGCAATACATGAGCCAAAGGAGTAATATGATATCTATTATATGGCTTGAAGGTTTGAAGATAGGAGAGATGACAGAGACTGTTAACTGTTAATTGTGGTTATCCTAACTTGGCTCTGAGCTTGTGGGTTGATGTTTATGTAAGCCTACATTTCAGTATTGCCACTACCCAATTGCCCTCTTCCCTTTTTTCCAGTCCCAGTTTGACACTGTAACCAAATTTAGCCTGAAAGACAATGAGGAACACAAGTTTTGCTTACTGTCCTGATGCTACTGAACAGCACCATGGGCGACAATATGGAAGTGGATGTGAAGTGCCGAGGAAGCAGGGAGAAGTGAAAGGAAGAAGTGTCTGCAGTGCTGGTTCAAATACATGTCAGACTGTGCCCTGGGACTGCACTACTGCGCTGAAGTGCAAGGACAGAGTGGATTTGTGACAACGCTTTTGGTTGTCTTCACATCTTTCTTTGAAACTGGCTGTCTTCTGCTGGTGTGTGTAACTCAGCACAATCCTGTTTCAGGGTATTTGAGCCAATACAAACACCACTTAAATGGCAAGGATCAGAGGCAAACAGAGAATTCTGTTCAATCAAATAAAAGACATTTAAGCAAACAGTAGATTTCTGGAAAGGATTGTTACTTTTAAATAACTAGTGTGCAAACTCATATCCAATTCACAGTTTTTGTCAAGTTGCCAGTGCAAAACCTCAAAGAGCCTTAAACAAAGATAATGCTACTGACACTGTAGTTTCTGGTGTTTAATATAACTTATTTCTATGGTGTGGGTTTTTTGGAAGAAGAAAAGAGTATTTTCTTAGAAGATGCATTATGCACATGAAAAAAATTTACAGCAGTAACAAACTGGTCTCTGAATTATGGATAATGACTTTTTTTTCACTTCATACATAAGCGAACAAGACACAGTACTCCTTTTATCAGTAGTTCAACTGTAACAACTTCATTTTCTATTTCTAGACAGCTTTGGATACAAAACATATGAAGGAAGCAGTATATAGAATGTATTTCAAAAAATAATAACCTGGCTGGCATTTTACTGGCAGTTCAGATGTGTGGTTGGTTCTGTTATTCTTCGAATCTGCTTTGGATGATGACTGGTGGATTTCTGTGTGGCTACACACGGTCACGTTCCTGAGCTGCTGTTCATCTACAAATGCCCTGTTGTCAGGTCTTTCTCTGGGGAGAAGGAGTTGGATTGCTCTTCTAACAAAACAGCCCCTGGAAATAGTTACATTGACTCAGTTAATAGCAGGGTACCATCAGCTGGAAAGCAATGCCGTGTGTCCGGGTTCCTGGGTTTGTTGGTGGGAGTGACAGTAGGACCAGGCATTCAGTGTGAAAACAGAAATTTGCTGTGAATATTTAAACCTTAGAATTTAATTTGTGTTTGAATGTAAATGGTCCTGATCTCACAAAAGGAGACAATAAAAGAAAAAACTAACATACACTACTTGATTCATCATCTGAAAGACCGTTATCTACAGAGCCTGGGCTTGCAGGAATAGCTATTATGTGCTTAGAAGGCTTTTCCTGGAACAGAATTAGATGGAAAGTATTTTAGTGAAGTGTGAAGACATTCCCAAGTGTCAAAACAAGACAGAGGAAATATTAAGGAAGGATATAAAGGAAATATTAAGATTGATTTGAAGACATCCTGAATAGAATCAATGATGAAATGGTTACAGAAATGATACCTATGTGATAATCAATAGGAGCACTTTTATATGCTGACAAATGCAAAGTGTACATGGAGCCCAAAAGGCTGGTACTCCGAGAGGCCTACAGCAAGGCACAGAAAATATGTCCCAAGATGATGCTTTGATGCCACCCAAGAGAACCCACAAGATGTAGAGGACTTGACAGGTGTCATTCCTTGAACCTTGTGTCATAGTACAAGTGATCCCAGCCAGGCTATTTGGATATGTGCATTTTGGGGCCTTTGACTATGAGAGAAAACTGATTTCAGACATGGTCATTCTTTTAAATACTGTTTCATGCTCCCATAAGGTCTTTGCTGCATTTTGTAACTTTTAATTCATACACCATGTTCACTGTTGCAATCAGTTTTAGTGAGTCATACTTGTACACCCTGTAGTTTGTTTCAGTAGGAGGTCATTTCATGTCAACACTTGCACAGTGACTAAGCACCTGTCTTTGGGTTTGTTGGATGTAAACACGCAAGGTGTGGCTGCTGCCTAGAAAAAGGCAAGTCTGGATTTAGCCTTAGCCTTACCTTCCTTGAATGATTTGTTGCTTTTTCTTCTCCTATTTAAGGAGGAAGCTGCATCCTCCTTCCATGTCAATGCCAAGACAACATAATTTTTCTAAACTCCTCTCAGTAGGCAGTGTATCTGATTTACCAGATTCTGACTTCACACACAGATCTCTGACATGTCTCTCTTCAGAGATCACAGAAGTTGTTGAATACTGAATTCAGTGAGGCAAGAATTTCAATTTTATACCTCAGCTGGTAGGCGTTACCAAGTCACTGAGTACTAGTACTTCTACTTCTACTTGTCTTTCACTCACGTCTTCACTTGTTATGTTGTTCATGTCAGTGTATTAACCATTCAAGGTAGGAATATTTCTGAAAATTAGTAGACCCACTACCCACTACTAGCAGTGCCCCTGTTGCAAAATAACCTTATCAGAAATGGCTTTATCCTGAGCACAAATTGATAACATCTGGCTCAGAAAGTGTGTTTCCACAGCAGGAGTAGATATATGAGTGAATCAAGGAAACCCTCTTCAGCCCATCAGCACAATCATTACTGATCATGAGCTGTGATTACATAGGTTCCAAGTACCATTTTTTTCTCTGGTTTCTCATTCTATGATACCCTTCCTCATTCCTCTCCACACACAGACATCCACCAAACTACCTGTACACCAAAGAGAGCACGTAGCCCCTACTAACTGGTATTGCTGAAGCACAAAGGCTTATAACGCTTCTGGTTCCAAATTACTGTAATTACAGGTCTGCCTGTTCTTGTTACATGTTTAAAGGTCTAATGATTTTTTTTCCCTCTCAGTATTGCCAAACGCCTGATCTGAGGGCTCCTGTGTACCAATTAGCTCTCACGTTAGTCGGGTGTTGCCTGAAGTGCAGGTATGCCCATGAGCTTCTATATCAGATACCCAGTCCTTTGACCGTGTAATACTAAAATTCCCAGCTCTTCCAAGTACTTTGGCTTTCCCTTAAACCATTCTGACCACGCCCCTTACGCGCTACGTATTTTTAGACATGTTTTGCAGCAAACGCCCATTACTTTGCTTTTAGAATTTATCACGACTACACAACTGTAGACATAATAATGAGAGACAAACGCTCCTCAGCACGTCTCCCTTCTAAGAGCGTTCTGCCGGTCCCAGCCGGGACTGCGGGATGCCGTCCCTACCTGTCCGGGGCAGCTGCCTGTGCCTACGGCCGGGGCCGCCACACTGACAGGCGGGGGGGGCCCCGGGGGGCCGAGCTCCCACAGCCGGGGCCGCCACACTGACAGGGCTTACCGCGGGGGGCCGAGCTCCCACAGCCGGGGCCGCCACACTGACAGGGCTTACCGCGGGGGGCCGAGCTCCCACAGCCGGGGCCGCCACACTGACAGGGCTTACCGCGGGGGGCCGAGCTCCCACAGCCGGGGCCGCCACACTGACAGGGCTTACCGCGGGGGGCCGAGCTCCCACAGCCGGGGCCGCCACACTGACAGGGCTTACCGCGGGGGGCCGAGCTCCCACAGCCGGGGCCGCCACACTGACAGGGCTTACCGCGGGGGGCCGAGCTCCCACAGCCGGGGCCGCCACACTGACAGGGCTTACCGCGGGGGGCCGAGCTCCCACAGCCGGGGCCGCCACACTGACAGGGCTTACCGCGGGGGGCCGAGCTCCCACAGCCGGGGCCGCCACACTGACAGGGCTTACCGCGGGGGGCCGAGCTCCCACAGCCGGGGCCGCCACACTGACAGGGCTTACCGCGGGGGGCCGAGCTCCCACAGCCGGGGCCGCCACANCCCCGGCGCTGGCACCTCGGCCCGGCCCAGCGGCGGAAGGTCCGGGCCGGGGTATGGGCCGGGGGGCGCGGGCGTGCCCGAAGCATTGGCTGCCTTGGCCTGTCAGCGGGCGGGGGACACACGTCTCGCTTTAATACGCTTCGAGCTCATTAGCTAACACCAGAGCATCTCTGCTTAAGTCTTTCCTCTATATGAACCTTTACCTGAAAGAGGCTGGAATCCGATGAGGACCGAGGAGTGACTGGGTGCTCCAGCAGTCGAATTACAAAATTCTTTTATAAATAGGCTTATTTCGTAATATGACGTGAAAAATGAGTATTCGTTACTGGTCTGTGGTTTCACCTGTTA
Organism: Erpornis zantholeuca; assembly: GCA_013400515.1. NCBI lineage: Eukaryota > Metazoa > Chordata > Aves > Passeriformes > Timaliidae > Erpornis > Erpornis zantholeuca. The sequence continues at coordinate 147,869 of VZTN01014365.1, forward strand.
ACACAAAATAGTTTGTAATTAATATGCAGGCAATATTCATATAATAGTTAATAAGTAATATTCGTTAGCTGCTTTTTTGTATCCATTGATAATAAGACAAATAAATTTTAAATGTTTCAATAATTTGTCTACTGAAACTCTAATTCTTAAGCATCCCAAGACAGCAAGTGCATTTGGTGACAGTAATGTCAGTAGCCAGTCCTGTGAATACCTTCAGCATGCTGCATGTTCTTATTGTTTAACCTTGATGGTCATGGGGGAAGAAAAACTATGGGAAAAGGCTAATCAGTGGCATGTTTTTCAGTTCAAGCTTCGTTTCTTGATAATAAGTTAGGCTCTGATGGCAACTTTGTTACTACTTTTACAAACTTATGATTTAGGAGGGCAAACTCTTAACACAGCATTTTTAAAACTGTTCTTGTTATCTCAGGGAACACTGTGTACAAATGCACAGTTCTTAAAAGGCCACAGAATTGACTGACAGGCTGTGGATTTGAACATAGGAACTGCAAAAGGATGTCCTGAGAGGGAGGAGTTGAAACAGGAAAAGTTCTTTGAGTTCTGTCTTGGAGGCTAGAAACAATCTTTTATGCCATTTTTCTCTCTGTAGTGCTGGGATTTAGGAACAGGCCTTGGCACTTGCTCCAGTGCAAGCTTCTTGATGACAGAGATGTTTTAGTTGCTGATCTAATATTGAACTCTATCTAGGAAGGAATCAAAGATTTAAAAGCAACTGGGAGAAAGGGCTACTGATTGTAGAAGTGTGGATTTATTGATGGCTCTGCTGTAAGTATATATGTTCCCTAAGGATGGTTTTAAGAACTGTGGCTGACCTACATTTTCTTAAGAGACATTCCAGTAAATACTGTGTGGCTGAGCACACGCTCATCCGGAGTGGTTTACAACAGACTTTCTTGCTGTTACAGTGAATTTTCATCAAAGGCTACAGAACATGCATCTCTTACTGTTCTAGTCAGTGTCTGCATTTTAAAAATTGCTGGATTTTTTGCTGCCGAGTCCTCATTCCTTCTTGTATATGTGATGTATCAAGATAAGCTTTTTAGAAATTACTGTGATGGGGATGGTGGAAGGGCTTAGGGGAATCATTTAGGGAAGCATTCTAAGTGCTGGCTTAACACAGGTGTTTGGGGGAAGGGAGAAAAACTTACATCACCTGGATACACAAATGAAAAGGAGATTCAGAGGTGCAAGGCTGCATTATACAGGCCTATACAAGCCTAAGATGAATTTTGAGCCCATACCAGCTGGGAATACAGAGTTGATCTTCCTGATTTATCAGACTGGCATCTAGACTCCTAATTCCTCATGTAACTTCATTTTTTGAATAAATTTTTAGCTTATGGTAAACAGGGTGTCATGTTCAAAGCACTCACTCTTTATCTGTTTGGAAGTTAACACATTTCAGTAGAAAGGGGAGTTAAGTTTGGTCTTATTCTGTCTGTGGCAAGTTGGCCACCTGATGCTAAGGAATAAAGAAAGAAGGAATGCTGTCAACATAATGATCACTTCAGAAATGTTTTAGGCCAGTGATGGTCACAAGACCCAATGTAGCTTGCTCTCAAACCTTTTGTGTAATGACCATACAATTGCAGTTGCAATCTGTGCTTGCCCAAGTAACATGGGGGAAGTAGAGCAGAATCTTGCAAAATATGGAGCATTACTCCTATAAGGGTAACTTTTGTTCTGCTGCCCAGGTCCTGACAAAACTACAGCTTAGAGGAATCTCGCATCTGAAAACAGCTGAGTTGCATGAACACAACCTTGTAACTCTTGGCTATAGTTGTGATGGCAACAGCTCTCAGATTTGGAGAGCCCCCAGCTGGCTCAGGTGAAAGGTGCTTCTGTGGAACAGCTGTGCCAGTCTAGCAGCTCATTAGTGCTCATCCAACTTTCCTTGTACCTGTTTGTTGGCCACTTTGTGGAGTGCTCTGTCTTGCTAAAGGTTGAGGAAATAACCTGGTGAGGAAGAAGTAATCAATTTTGTAGTTGAATTACTTTAATGGAGGAGCTGGCACAAAGAAGGTGGAGAGTGGCACTACACCATTTTTTACCCTGGTCTGTGCATCCTCAAGGTGCTTTAGTAGCAGGAGTTACTATGCCTAGAGCTCATGTTTGTTCATACTAAGGGAGCAACACCAGGGACCAAACTTCCATATGTAGTAACTGACACCAAAATCCTGCAATTCAATTGCTGAGTTTTCTCTGAGATTTAAATAAAAAAGTATTGAAGTGCATTCATATAATAGTGATACTAGAGAAGAAGAAGCAGGTGAAAGTCAAAACCTTACTTGCAGAGCCTGCTTGAAGGCCTGATATCAGGCACAATGCACATTAAAATCTAAGGTATTTTCTTGGATTCCTTTCCCAAGTGTTTTTGGGGAAAAGGAGACTAATTATGATGCTTACTTGCTTTTATGCCTTTTATAAAGTGTTTTCTATTTAGCCAGAATGATATAATTGTACAGAAAAATCTTTAAGAACCAAAATAACGCACTGAATGCTTCTGTTCTGCTGACAATATAAACTAAAAATGTATATTGTGTATATTCTGTGCCATTACTTCTGAATATCTGTTTCATATTTAGATGAACTATAATTTTTTTCACTTCTTTTATCAGTTTGGTGATGTTCAACAGGCTTGTCTTTAATGCTCATGGCAAGCAGTTTTTGTGGCTGTTCTTCCTCCTTCATTGTCTCATATAGCCCATCAACAATCACTGCACATTATCTCGTGTCTTAGAAATTTTTGGAGCTGATAACCCATCCTTATAAGATCAGTGTCAGATGCACTGAACTCTTTACCTTTTAGAGCTGACTAAATACAATTACTATATCAACGTTCTGATACCTTCTGCAAACAATTTGTTAGGTACTTGGCTAAAGTTTTCTAGAAAGACACCTAAATGAAGTTTGTTAATAATTGATTTACATGCAAAAGAGCTTTGCCTGTGAATTCCTGCTGACTGCTAGTTGAGCTGTGTGTGTTTGTATGGTCAGCTGGCTAGATGTCAGGAGTGATTTAAATGTTTATGCCTCATGTGATCCAAGGTATCTGGAAGTATCATGTGAGACGTTGTTTGCTTTCTTGTTCCTAATTTTAAACACGGGCCTTTTCTGAGGCAGTCCATGGAGTCTGTGAGCTACTTCAAGACATTCTTCTTAGAGGATTGTGGTCAATTCTCTAAAATTAATTAAAATTAATTTTCCAGGAAAGTTGAAGGAAGACTAATTTATAGAACCAAGAAGACAACAGTTATTTGAGGAAATAATACTGGTCAAAAAGTACAATAGTTGATAAATAACCAAAAGCATTTGCATTTCAGATAAAAGTAGTAAAAAAGTACCAACTGCTGGCCCTCTTTTTTTTCTTTTTCCCCACATAAAAATTATCCTGGCTTCCCACCCTGTTATTAAATAGGTACCTGGTTTTTTTTTCTTAGGATCCTCATATTTGAACATTTGTTGAATGATCTTTTTTTTTAGTTATCTGACCAGTCTTAAGGCAAGTCTCTTTCAAGATGCAATTTGCTTATTGTCTCTTGGTGGGAGCTGTGAATCTGTCATTAAGACTAAAGGACAGTGATAGGCAGGAGTGGGAATGTATCCTAAAGCTAATTGCTGCAATTCACAGTCAGTTACCTCCCTTACAGTCTAATGATATTTCTAAATGTGCTTTTCCTTAAAGTTTCATCATACAACAACACATCCCAGAGGGACATCTACTAGTCTCGTCAGGGAAGATGAGACGCAAAAATTAGCCAAGGCTGCTATAATACCGGAAGTGAATCGGGCTCATCGATGTGTTAGAGTGAGTTCTGTTGGGATTAGCATCTTGGTGAAAAATGCGAATGTGCTAGAACTGATAGAACAGGAAATCTAATGGGAACACTTCTTCCTGCTGAATAAGAAATCTCATTTTTCCAAATGTTGCAGTTCTGAAATTAATAGAGGAATTACATAGCTGCAAATTAGGGAAGCAGGGTACTGCTGAAGATCTTGTCTTGGACATCTGGTCTTAACTAGTGCTGATGTGTTTTGCAGAACTTCACAAGCAAGTTATTTTGGGGTCAGTCCGCAGGCTTTAAAACAATAACAACTCTCTTTACTGTTTCCAGCAAAAAGGCTTAGAAACTACAGATACTGGTAGATGAGAGGATGAGGAGAAAAATTGCATACAGATTACTCTGCCCACATGTACTTTCTCTGTATGCCCTGAAAGCAAAGGGAAAGATGTTTTTCTGCTGATTTCAAATTTGACCATAGAAAATTTGGAAAACTGCGTTCTTAACCTACAGAATTAATCTTCAGTGTGATATTTTTTAACCTGTTACTTATAAAAACCACTTAAGTAGTTCTCCAGCCAAAATGTAAATCATTAACACTGTTAAACTGGGTGGGTTGAAGACTGAAGATCTTGCATGTTTTTTTTCAATAATCTCTAAAACTGAAATTTGTGTTTCATTCCTTATAGGTTCATTGTGAACTGTCTTCAGTTTGCAGAGTATACTTTACAAAATAAAAAAACCCCAAGGTGTGAATGATAGTGATTAGCAGTTTCACTGTTAATATGGAAATGTAAACATGACAAAACCATATTTGTTAATCCCTGCTTTACAAACAAACAGGCATCATACTTGTACATGAGAATTTATTTTTTAACTACAGCATGTATCTTTGCACGGTAGGACTTGTCCCCAGTTGAAAAAAATTGCCATTTTTCATCTTGTTCCTTATCATCCCTTGAGTAAAAATCAGTATGTCATGTTTCTCATCTTGTATCCCGAATTGGACACAGGAGCACAGCCTCTATCCTCCAGGAGCTTGAAGATAAAATATCTTAACTAAATGAAACTTGCAGTTAATCTAAGATCATTCCATTAAGCCCAAGTGGGAGTTTGTAGAGTTTCCTGCTTTCAGTGCTTTTGTTGATAAGTGTATCTTGATCATAATCTTAAACTTCTTCAGTTGTGAGTTTTCCTACACTGAGCAGGAGTGCTTATGGTTGAGTGCAGTTTGGAAAACTCAGCAAGTTCTCCAAACTCCAACACCCGATATGTTTGCCTAAGTCTTTGAAAGGTATCTTTGCTGGAAGAACTTTATTTTTACCCAAGGAAGTGAGATTCCAGGATAGAACAAAATGTCACTCTTCTTTGTTTTGCATTGAAACTGAGGACAAAATCAACCTGTTCTGTCCTTGGCAGATCTGCTGCTGAAACTGGCAAGTCATGAAATTGATATAAATAGAATTACATTCTGTTCCTTTTCCAATTAAAAGCACTGATACGGCAGAGGCACGAGACTGGAACAAGTTGTTGCCTTAGTTTTCTAAGCAATAACTAAGTAGGATTGTGTGAGGTTACAAGACTGAACTTCAGTAAACTCTTTCTAGGTTGTGATGCAATACTGTAATCTCCCTTACTATGCTTTCCAGTATATCAGAGTCCTTGAAATATGACCTAAAATAAACCATGGTCAGCTACTGGGCCTTTTAACGTTTCACTTAAGGCTACAAAAATAAAGCCCCTAGAAACCTAATGAGAAAGTAGAGGTAGTTAATAAAGAAATCCTGAGGTATATCTTGTGGTGGGGCATAACCTCCAGTGGTTGGAGGTTGTAAGAGTGTGGTTGTCTGAAGTTCTGGCCTTTTTCAGTTCTGCAATAAGTTTTTCTCTAAAAGTACATCTGGTTTTGCAGTTAAATTAGGCATTCCACTAAAAGATATTATCTCTTTCCTTAAACCATTGCTAACTATCAGTGTATTATAGAACTTGAACTGTTTTGATTAAATAATTTACTGGGGAATGGGGGAACAAATGTGTAGGAAGATCTGCATTAAAAAACTTCAGAACTAAACATTGACAAGTAAATAGGATGCAGCACACCCTAAAAAGAGGGCTTTGTGGAACTGAAAGAAGTAGAGGAAACCCTTAAGTGCCTAACTTCTAATTTTTTCTAATACAGAAAAACTTCTCAGTTACTGAAATGTTTTTGCCTCTCTGGTTCTTGAGGAAAAAATTACTAAACATAACAGAGTGTAAGAAGTTTCTCTGAAAACTTGATGCTGTGAGTTCTAAGAGTGTTTTGTTAACACTAATTCTGATTTGGAAAAATATTCCACTTTCCATTTGGGTTTAAAAAATAATGAAGAATAAACCTTAGTCAAAGGAATTTTGGCGTTTAGTATATACCTTAAGAAGGTGCAGATACCCAAGACCCTTTCCTCACGTATTACTGATGCAAGGTATCCAAAGGAAATAAAAGTATTACTGTTGTAGCAGCCAAACCTGAATGTAAAAGATATGAAACTGCATTTTTACATTGTTAGCCAAATATGTCTTGTGTTGCAAAAGTGTGGTCTTATGTGAAGAAGGGCAGATAAATAATATAAATGGATCTTTTAATTTCTCATTTTAATGTTGAATTAATAGTTTGCAGGCAGCTGTTTGAAGAGAAGGAAGACTTGCATGTACAGTTGTGGTGCTCTGAAAAAAAAGTTCTTTCAGNTAATGATTTTTGAAAATATAGAAATATTTTCAGTGGAAAATGTATATGTAGTACCTTCTTCTTATGTAGTATTTTTTAATACTATTACAAAACCTAATGGTGTCTCTGGATGCAGTGATAATGCATATAAGGGCTACAGTATTTAGCTGTGTATACTACAATATGAAATGTAATATAGTTTAATTAAGTGTCTCATTTTTATCTCTGTCTCTCCTTTTTATATTTTTCAGTTCCAGGGGACTTAGGTAATCAGTTGGAAGCAAAGTTAGATAAGCCATCAGTGGTGCACTATCTCTGCTCTAAGAAGACAGACAGTTATTTTACACTCTGGCTGAATCTAGAATTGCTTCTGCCTGTCATCATTGACTGCTGGATTGATAATATCAGGTAAGGTCAGAAATGTTGCTCTTTGCAATTTCATCCTTTCCTTAGGCTGACATGCAGAATGGCTGCCTCTAAATTCATTTTGTGATTCAAGACCAGTGAGAGAAATGACTTGGAATTCTGCTGGGTAGGCTAACAGGATGGGTGTGAAGATGTGACTCTGATGCATCTGAGGTAGATGTTTATTGCTGATGAGGAGCAGAGGCTTTCTTAGTTTTTCACTTTCTACCAGTGAGGTTTGAGCACTTATTAGTCTATGTCCTTGTCTCAAGGAGATTGTCTTCTGCACTATTTAGAGTCAGGCTCTTCTTGGTGTTGCCTGGGAAGAAACCGATGCACTGGAAGTTCCACGTGAAATATTTTGGTTTTAAAAATTGCCTGATTTAAATCTTTCACACTATTACATAATTCAATCTGCTTTATTAATGTTCCTGTAAAAATAATCTAAATATATGTATGAAAACAAGAAATAACTAGATGGTGCAATTAAAAACTACTGTATTGGCACGTTACTCTTTTGTGAATGTACTGAGCTGTTGTAAAGCAGTCTGCTTTGTCTTCCCCTATGCCTTATGGAATAGAGAGATCTCTGTTGAGAGAAGATTTGTGCACCAATTTAGATTCTTAGACTCTGTCTGGGGGTAAAAACTTGCATTCAGAAATGGCAGTTGTATTGATATGGTATTAAAAAAAACAAACTGCTGACTATAATAATCAGGATGATTAAGGAGATAAACTCCTGACTCAGTGCTCCAGATTCTTCACATCCTAAGCTGGTTTGAAAAGTTTTTAAAAAAACACTCAATACCTGAATATATTTCCTGAGGTGCCAGTCACTATTCATTAAGAAAATGTATTCCCTTATGCTGGTATGGGTGTTTCTAGTTAAATGGAAATTAATTATGTTTAGGTAGGATAACATTTTTGATGTCTGATTTTATAGGTATTTTATGTCCTATTGCCACATTCTTAAGCTCTTTATAAGTTTTTTCCATTTTGTGGCTTGATGCAAAGTCAAATGGTACAGAACCATAAAGTAGCTTATATTTTAAAGATGAAGTTCAGCCACAGTTCCATATACTCAGTTTTACAGAGATGAAGAGTCTTAGATTCTGCATGTAATGTATTAAAGTAATTGTTTGCACTGTATAACCTCTTAGCCATGAGAGTACTCTGGCCATGTCTGCTTAGGTTGGGTTTTTTTCCTCCTTCTGAATAACAGCACTTAAAGTTCTTGTACTGCACTCAGAATGTAAGACCCAGTGTAGTTGAGGGTTGTCATGTGGCAATATAACATGTTTCATGGGGTTTTTTTCATTGATTTTCTTCCCCTCCTCCCCAGGCTGGTATATAATCGAACAAGTAAGGTTACAGAACCACCAGATGGAGTGGATATCAGAGTCCCAGGATTTGGACAGACGTTTTCCTTGGAATTTCTTGACCCAAGTAAAAGGAGTGTTGGTATGTACAAGCTGTGTCTGGAGTGCTTTCTCACTTGGAGGGTTTTTTTAGTTTGTCTTTATGCAATGAGCTGCTGAAATGTGATTTCAAATTACAGTTCCATGAGCTCACTTTGCTTTTAAGAGTTTTCATTGCATTGTATTGTTTCATTTGTTGTGTGGCCTGACAGATTGAGACAAGAAGATTCTAAGTTTGCTGGATGAAATCTGAGTAGGCAAATTGAGGACAAAATTTCAGATGCTTTTTGAAAATGAGATGGGTTGAGTAGAAAATTCTGTGGCTGACATTTGACAAGGAAAACTGAAATAAAGCATTTCAGCTTGGTTCTGAGTAAGATGTTCTTGGGCCTTAGTATGGGTTAATGGGATTGGGCTATATGGTACCACAATCTGTAGCTGCCTGTATTTTGTTGGTGTCAGAATAACGATGTAATTGCATTTGTGCTGCAAAAGATTTCTGCATTAATGTGTTTGCAGGGTTTTTTGTTTAGTGTTTTTGTAGAAGTCATGTTTTGGAAAACACTGAGTTTGATAAGCTTTTGTGAGTTGCTGTTAGCAGTGGCTGAAGACTGGAGGAGTTGAATAGTTAGCAATGCACTGAGCTTCATGTGCTTCTTAACATTGATCCGTTCTTTAAGGGCAGTGATGTGCTTAATGATCTGCACTAGATCACTCTTACAACTAGAACAGGTTTATGATTAAATACTCTGCTTGAAGGAGTAAATGATAAATGCTCAAGACTTCACAAGTGAGGTTCTGCTCAAAACTTAAATATGACTCTGATGTTCAGTAGAGTGTTCTGACACTTTTACTGGAGGCATGAAGTTGTGGTAATACTTAAATCCTATGTGTCAAACCTTGTAATATGTGACATCTTTCAGTATGCAGTCTGCAACTGTTTCCTTCTTTGCTATTAAAGCTTTATGTTCAGTTACTTAAGTCTGAATCTACTACCCTAGATATAGAAAAACAGTTTTGGGGTAGTTCCCAGAGTTCTGCCTTGGGGTGCACGATAAGCATTTGTTTCCAAGAATAAATGTTGGTGAAGTCCAAGCCAACCTTTATACCCTACCTGACATTAATTTGCAAACAACAAAAGCTATGACTCTGAAGAAAACCCCTCAGAAATCATTATGTTGCAGTTCAAGGGTAAACTTTCCTCTGCTGAGTAAAATTTATCCACTTCGTGTATACTACATTTTGCTGCCAAAATGTTTGAGAGATCAGACAACTAGTAAGAAGTTTTAATAGCGATGTTCTCTCAGTTTTGGGGCATAGTGAGCATAACTCATTTTGTTTAATATGTGTGCAGCTTTCTAGACTGTTAAAGGCAAACTGCAGGTTTAATATCTGTCCGTATGGTGTCAGAGATAATGCCTCTGAAACTTTGTTTTGCAGTGGTGTCTGACAGCTGTTTCTCACACTAACCTTGCTACTGTTCTGCTTCTCTCTTATCTGATGTTTACAGGAAGTTACTTTTATATGTTGGTGCAGAGTTTAGTAGACTGGGGCTACAAACGTGACGAAGATGTAAGAGGAGCACCTTATGACTGGAGAAAGGCACCAAGTAAATAATATACTATTACTTACACAAAATTTTGACTCTCAAATCCAGCAAATAATGTATTGAATTTTTTCTCCCACCCTGTAGAATTATACTTAAAAACTTAATTTTGATTTGTTCTTGGGGCCTGGGTACTCCTAGACATAGATGCAAGCTCAGTGTTGTGGTTTCTTTTTTTTTCTTCTTTAAACAACTTGCCACTTAAAACTTGCTTAAAAACAGAACAAAACAACAGAAAAACCTCTTTTCACCAAAGCACATGCACACAAAACCCCACCTCTTCCATTTAATATTGGAATTTCTAAGCTCTGAATTATTAATTCCACAGACAGTTCAACACAATTATTTAAAAGCTTATTTTTTTAAGCTTAGCATTCACAATTAATAATTATCACCATGTAATCTGTTTGTTTTAGATGAGAATGAAGACTATTTTGTGGCACTTCGCAAGATGATAGAGTTACTGTACGAGCAATATGGAAGCCCTGTTGTCCTAATTGCCCACAGTATGGGTAACATGTACACCCTCTACTTCCTCAACCGACAGCCCCAGGATTGGAAAGACAAGTATATCAAGGATTATGTGTCATTGGGTGCTCCGTGGGGAGGAGTGGCTAAAACTCTCCGTGTGCTGGCTTCAGGTAAGTAATTTGAGGCTTTATGCTGTATTTTGTGTGTAGTGCACAATAGTAATGAGGCTGTTGACTGGAAGACTGCAGGATGAGAGTAGTTTAAGGTACCATGAAGGTAAAAATATTTTTTGTAAGTGATGACAACTTGATTTTTCAAGCCTTGCAACCCAACTGTTCATATTTGTTGAGGGTGGACTGAGTTTTCTCACATCCTGTAAAACCAGAAGCTTTCTCCCTTCTTGACCTCTCCTGACCTCTTTTCAGCAGATTGTTGTGTCATCTGCTGTTTGGCTCGATGCCTTCTATTTCTGTCCCTTGTGCCACCAGCCTGATTAGTCTCTATTCAGTATTGCAAGCCTACCAAAGGCTCCAGAGCATTCAGCAGCTTCCTTTGATTAAAGATCACACAGCTTCTTGACGTTAACATTAAAGGAAGTTTGTAGACAGGGTGGGGAAGTGGTGTCCACAGAGTAAATGTCAGGTGAAAGTTATAACTCTACAGGTTAGGAAAGTGAGCCTTTGAGGACTTTGGGTTTAGCATACTGGATATGCCAGAGACTAAGAAACAAAAAAATTGAATGAAGCAGCAGAATGTATTTCACTAAGAAACTGAAAATGACTAATGGAAAATGTTCACTTACCCCATCATGTGCTTTGACATTTATTTCATTGTTTCTGGCTTGGTTTTGTAGCTTGTTTCTGACTTGTTAGCTTTGGATAGCCACTATCTCCTTCCTAATCAAAGCTGACATCAAAAATTGGACTTCATCAAAATGCAAAACACACAGCAAGAGCCAGCCATGCATGGACAGAGCAAAGAATACTTTGCTTAGCAAAGGCATTTGATTCTGAACAGTAGTGCACTACTCCATTACTAATTAGAAAACTTGACTCAATACAGACACCCAATTTACACATTGTTAAAGCTGTTGAAATGGCAGTTGAAATTGATTTCCCTTTTCCCACAGGCTTTGTCTGACATATTTGCATGCTACAGAAATGGCAATAAGTGTACAATGTTAATATCACCTTCATAAAATTACATGATTATATAAATTTCCACAGTCCCATATTTCTGTTGGATTAAACTTTTGTGCTTCATACCTTGTCTACACTTCATAATGCATCTCAAGCAAAGCAGCTTATTCTGCTAGTGCATAATGAATAGCTAAATTTCTACTAAAATATAGTTAGTCATATTTTAATCTCTGTTGTACTAAACTTCATGTTTTTGAGCAGAAATTTAAGAACCATATGGGAAAGTTAAATGGGCAAACATAATGTCACAATGTACAGTTTTAGGCTGTTTCTGTCTCAAATATCTGTAGTAAAGCAGCACTATCAGCACTTGGATTGCATTAGTCTACTTAAGAGTTTCTAAAGTTATCAGGGTTAGTATGCAGAGGAATTGTTACATAAAAAAATACACTGCATTTCAGCAGGAAAGACAAGGCACTCTGTGAATGCATTCTTTCTGCTCCCATTCCTGTTTGTAATATTAATGCCTAGGAACTTCATGCCAAATCCACAGTTGTGTTATCAAAGTGTTAAACAGTACACGGATGGAATTGATTTCTGTGATACTTTCAGCTACATGTGCTTTGCTGGCTCCCACCACAGTGGGCAAAGACACAAAGCTCACAGTGGTTTGTTTCTGTTTTTGAAAGGTTGAAATGTTAGCAGTGTCTTCCTTAGACCTGGTGTTTTGTTGTGAGTGTTGTGTCTGCAGACTTACCCATGGTGTTGGCCATCTGGTACTTCTTCTCTTATGGAAAAAGTAAAGGATTTGAGAAGCACTTGCTAACAGTTCTGTAAGAGAAGGCTGGAATAGTCAGGTTCTGTGTTTGGTTATTCTACTGGAAATAAATGTGGTACACATTCCTTTCATTGTTGAGTTCAGAACTGGGGCTTTCTTTGCTGAAAGCTGCCAAGCAGTATTCAGTAGCTTAGTGGTGAGAGTGCACAGTGAGGTGCTTACACCACGAATATCATGAAACCCATTTTTCAGGACCTTGGTGGTTCTTGCTGTGCATTCGAGTATTCTTTATCCGTTTCAGACTAACAATGTCTCCATATAGTCCTCCTAAAGATGGCAATACTGTGCTTTGTGTCTCTTTGCTGAAGCAATAGTGCCACCCCATGGAATTGGAATAGCACTGGAGTATATTTTTCAGGAATAGTCGTTTTGGTTGCAGCATTTCAATTTTTATGGCATGGTTGACATGCTGTAACCACCTGGATCTAATAATGGAAAATAAAATTGAAAGTTTAGCTGACAAAAGAACTTAGGTGTGACAGCCACTGCAATAATGAAAACAAACAAGGAATATAAACTTGTGTCTCTCTCAGGGGTTTTGTTTGGTTTTTGGGTTTTTTTTTAAGTAATCACTATATTGGCCATTTATTAAGCAGCTTTTAATTTTGTGAAGGTGCAAGAACAATTGTTAAAGATGCATATAAATTGCACATCACTTAGTCATGTGTTAGTTTAAGCCATTTCTTACAGTCATTCATCAACTCATATTTAAAGTTTGGAAGTTATTAAAATTCAGTTTACAGAAGTTCATTAACGAGACAATCATAAACGAGGAAAAACTTTTCAAATTGTCATTGTGAGGCAGGGGAACGAGCTTATTATTCATGTTATCACCTTGAGTGCTGGTAGCTGCGGCTGCTGAAGATTGATGCTTTGCTTTATGGATAATGAAATCCCACTTTTTTTCCTAAGGTGACAACAACAGAATCCCTGTTATCAGTTCACTCAAGATCAGAGACCAGCAGAGATCAGCAGTTTCCACGAATTGGATGCTCCCCTACAACTACACGTGGCCTCCAGACAAGGTCTTTGTGAGCACCCCCACGGCCAACTACACCCTGCGGGACTACCGGAGGTTCTACAGGGACATTAACTTTGAGGATGGCTGGCTCATGAGGCAGGACACGGAGCCCCTGCTGTTCCACATGGCACCGCCTGGGGTGCGCATCCACTGCCTCTACGGCACCGGCGTCGAAACCCCCGACTCTTTCCATTACGAAAGCTTTCCTGACAAAGAACCCAAGATTTTCTACAGCGATGGGGACGGTACAGTGAACTTACAGAGTGCCTTGCATTGTAAAAAGTGGGTGGACATGCAGAAACAGCAAGTGGTGATGTTTGAGCTTTCAGGAAATGAGCATATTGAAATGCTGTCCAATGATACTACTATCTCCTATGTGAAAAAGCTGCTCTTTGATTTGTGATAACCTTGTGTTGGTAGTTATTTTCCTCACCTGTGATGCCTTCCCTTAAATATGGGGAAATGCCTTTTAATCCCTTGATATTTAGATATTTGAATTATTTATTTTGCTTTTTTAAAAGGTTGTGTTCAAGTTGCTTGGTGTCCTAAACAATTGTTTGTCTCTGATTTGTGTTTATGATGCTTCATGGTATTTTCACATTCTGCAGATTTTGTCAGATATGCATTTTGGTGCCTCTGATGTAGTGTCAAATGGTCATAGAGACTTTGCTTTGGAGATTGTGTAGCCCCCTGCACACACCATGTGGAGTCCTAGATCCCAGAGCTCCTGTGTGTGGTCTTTGCAGATTTGGAATGGAAAGGCTAGGAAGGATGGCAATTTTGGGTGCCCAAGGGAATGGTATTAACAATTTGGGAAACACAGTAAGCTTTTTAAAGGGTCTTGCGTATTCTGATCCACAGCTCCCAGTGGATTAGTTCGTAAATGTGCATATCTACTAGGTAAGATAGGGAAGAGGTCTGCCTGGGACTGTGCTACCAGTGTTGCAATCCAGACTTTTTTTTATTACAGCCCGGGTTAAAAAATGATAGATGTGTGAATTACTTGAAGCTTCTTTATTAGGTACCCTACTGGGTTATTTTAGAAAGAAGAAATTGTTTGCTCATCAACTTCTAGAATCCCTGATTTGCATGCAGTCTGGAGTCTGAGGAATTCTCAGCCTGTGCTTTACTTATCGGTGAAGGAATGAAGCTAAACTGTGGTTGGTGCTTGTAATAACTGTAGCAGTGTGGAGTAGCACATAAATCAAAGCTAATTGAACACTGGCAAACAATCTATACAATGTGAATTGCATTTCTGGGTGAAAAACAGTGGAAATTATAATGGATGGTGGGCAGTATTTAAAAAAGAAAAGTAAACTTCTGAAGTGGGGTGGGGAATGGAAGCCAGCATAATGTCATATGAAATATAAACCTTGTTCTCAGTCAAGTACTTTGGATCTGACCCAGTTACCTAAGCAGTGATTAGATCAACATTGCATTCCTCTGAAAAGAAATGTTTTAAGACTAAAAGTAATTTCCCATAGATTACAAGTTTCATTTTTGCTGTTTTGAGATGTTGGGATATGAGGTTCCTTAAATGTTTCTATAAATTGCTGAATTCAATTCTGTAATTTCCTGCAGTATTGTTTTACTCAATGTTAAAATATAATAATTTCAACTCTGACCTCCACAGAAGTGCTGGCCTAAAGGCCATCATGTTTCCCACCTTGATTGCAGAAGTCCTGTTGGAGAAATATTTTTACTCAAAAATTCTCTCTTGCTTGCTTTAAACCAGTCACCCGGTTAGACTGCACTAAGTTTTCTAAAAACACAGTTTTGAATGCTTTCAAAATACTAGGTTCTCCAAGAAAAATGTTTTAAGAGTTTCAGAAACTCATCAAACTATTAAGGATTCATTACTTAAGAAACTGACTTAGTCTAAAGGGTAAAGTTTTAAGTATTTTGGTAGCATGTCTAAAATGTTTTCTGCCATTGGACATATCAATAACGTGTTGAACTGAAGAGTTGGAACTCTTGCTGTTGTAGAATGGAACCAGGAGGTAGTTTTTAGCTTTAATTCAGAAATCTCTTGTTAATTCAAAACAACTTGAACTAGGGCCATCAAATATCTTCCTAGGTTTTAACTTCCTTATGTAGCTTTATTTCTCCCTCTGCATTTTTTCCTAGTACTTATGTTGAGGGAGTGTAGACATTTTCCTGATTTTTAAAGTGGATCATTGATCTTGTCCTCCCTTGCCCAGGGAGCCTACAGTTCAGCAGCAATGTTGCCTAGACTTTTCCAGAGTAAGTATTGAGTTGCCCACAGCTTTTGTAATGTGTAATGGTTGAAATGAAAAAAAAAACAACAAACAAACCCACTACCACCCAACCTAAACAACCAATGCTCCCCAAAAAAAACCTCTACAACAATGGGGTGGGGGGGAGCCAACCCCCCCAAAAATCACCACAAACAGTTGCCCTTTAGCCAAGTGATCTATTTTGTGCAGGGCTTGTCAGCTGGATAAGCTTCAGGCTTGTGTTCCAAGAGTGCTTAAAGATGATAAAACTCTTCCTTGGTCTGACTCAATTTTTGAATAAATTGCATTTGAATAAATTACAGAAAACAGCTAGTCACAATCTATATTTCTTGCTGAAGGAGAATGCTTGTTAATAAGCACTGGATTGAGTGGAGCTGGAGGCTGTATTGCAGGATACCAACATAGACATCAAGGGATGAAAAATGAGAAAACAATGTAGGTAAACAATTCTTAACCTGGTCTGGAGAATGTTTCTGAGCTTCATTTGGATCCTTACCCATTGGTCAGGAGCATTTTCAGTCTCATAGCAAGAATTTAGCTTCAGGGGTTTTTGTAATTTGAAGTTCCAAAATACATTATTCAAAAAATGCTTTTTTTTCCTCTTTTTTTCTTTTCATACTTGTAAAATACATTTTGTGACCCAAAAAAAGAGAAAAAGCACAACTCTTTTATTCTTTTCTAATTTTGGCAACCAAGTACTGTGTTTCTGAGATTAGTTGGCTGTATCTTTTAACCTAAAGATTTCTAAACCTGTTTTCTGTTAGTAGACAAACCCTAGAGTGTCTCCTTAGACTTGTGTTAGTTAATGTGGTAAGATGAAGCTGAAGGGTTTTCAAGGCTTTGTTTATGTTGTTTGTCACTATAAAGCCTTGTTGTAAAGAAATGGGTGTGCCTGAGTCCTTAGTATTGAGTGAGAGCAAGCACAGTGCTTCTGGTGTTCTTGGAATGGATGAGCTGGATCTGCAGGCTATAGTTTTATGTCCAGAAAATGTGATTTTGTTGTGGTTTTTTTCCCTACCAAATGATCATCAGCCCTTTCATCTGCAGTTTCTTGCATATTAGGATGCAGTTTTCATTGAAAAGTGAATGCATTATTCAGTTGCTGAAATGGAACCACTGCACTCTGTGTGTGAGGAGTGGCTGCTCTCTGCAGCACCATCCTCTGCAAGGACAGAACTGAGCATTACTGTTACAGACCTGCTGCAGCCACGTGCATTGAGCTTTCTAGATTCATGTGGGGAGAGAGGTCTGAAAAAGAAATATTTAAAGAGAATGTGGCACTTTGATAAGAGGATTAACTCAGGTGCTTTGCCACGCTGCACAGTGGAAATGTTTGAATTCACTAATGTATCTTTGTTATACCTAAAGCATTAATTATGTGTCTCTTTCCATAATTTTCACTTAGTTTTATTCTTCCAGGATATTTTCAGAAACCAAAACCAGTCTTGAGGACCAAATATGTTTCTTATTTTTGACAGTATGTATAGAAAATGCTGAAGGAGCTTTCAGCTGTCATTGTAGTACTTCTGAAGAGGTTCAGAGTCACTATGTGATTCTGTATAAAAACAGAAAGTTTCAATAACTAGCAATAATTGCAAAGCATTTGCAGACCAAAGGAAGGAATGTTTGATATTAAGGTAGTTCTTGGAGCACAGTGTGTTCAAGGCCCTCTTAAATTCAGGGAATGTTTGGCAATGACTTTGCTGCTCTACACTAATCAGTATTTTGTACAGAACATGTTCTGAGACCTGGAATTTTATATGTTCTTGTGTATGAATGTGTTCAATAGATTTTGAATATTTTATTGTCAAATTTGATAATATAATAAAGTTGATCTAATACAGATTGTCTCCTGTTGTGGATAATGTGCTTTCTCAGTTCTCAGAGGAAATGAAAACTTGGTGCTGTTTTTCTTCCCTAAAGATGCTTGGTGTCTCTCAGTTATTACTTCATGGTTAATCTTCCAAATGCACATACTGTCTTGTGGTACATTTGGAGTTCACTGTTAATTGTTCTTGAATTTATTGAGGTGTGGGGCTGGGACTACTCAATTTCCTTTTGCTTGCATCTTACTTGCTCATCTTGTGTTTAAAACAAAAATTCTCAGGATGCCTTATATTCTGCTCAGGTAATTATTTTGAAATTAGTTCCTCATCCTGAAGTGTTTTAAATGCCTGCAGTTCCCTTTATACTGTTGGTTTCCAAACTGATCCACAAACCTGTGCATGATGACCATACAGTTTTATAGTTGTATAAAATAATCTTTTTCCCGTTAGAAATAGTGCATTGTGGCTTTGAAGAAGCTGTAATGCTAGACAGTGATTCTGCAAGCATCTGGGGTTTCTTTTTTTACTTGATAAAGACTGTAAGACAAGTTGAGTGTTAGTGACTGCTCTTCCTCTCTGTGCCCTAGATGCCAACTATTTGGACATCTTGTCCCAGTACAGATCTTGTTTGTGCCTGCCTCAAAGTTCACTGACCCCATATGATTGCAGGAAGAAGGGGAATGTGGCCTTCCAGCTCCCTGTTAATGTGGGGAAAGTCCTGCACTAAAGCCATGTGCCATTCTTGCAAGAAGCTGGGAAGGCTGAGAGCACAGGGAAGAGGAGGACAGAATGATAATGGGTCTGGTGGAGTGATGCAAAGCCATGAGAGATGTGTGGTCTAATGGAGTATGGATGTAGCCCTGGTGCTCGCACAGCTCGTGCACCCTTCAAGTAACAACATTACAGTTGCAGATTGTCTGATGCTATTTTGCTGTGCCATCTGAAATGATTTCATTAGTGATGGGATTACAGTTTTGAGAAATGATGTTGACTTTCTCTTGCTTGAGTTGTGGTTTTCCTCCAAAGTTCTAGCTTAATAGTTCACTTTGGTTTAAGACTAATGTCCTTTGTGGTCATTCAGATCAACAAATAAGTTAAGTGGAATATTTAGCTCCCAAAGCAGCATACTTTAGGTATAACCAGAATGCTGTATGAGTCTGGGAAATGCAAGAAATTACTATACAATTATACAAAAAACTAGTATACAGTTTTACTAAAAATATTGGTGTTTTGTTTTAATAGTTTCTCTCTCTCTCTCTATGTATATATGTATACGTGCAGTAGAGGGCAGTAGTATATAAGTTACAGAGGTTTTTCAGGTAACATTGAATGGCATCTGTGTGGATTTCACCTGAGAGATACAGGATTGCAGGGAAGTAGAGACCTAAGTTTGACATCCACAAGATGTTTCCTGTCCTGAAGCAATTGTACATATGCAGACTCTGCTACCAGAGGAACTTTTTTCTATCTGAGTTAAAAAGCAAGAAACTTCAGCTTGGTTCAAACTCATGAGTAAAAAAAACAAGCTGAGACACGAATTGTTCACTTCCATTTACGTGCTTAGATTAAATCACAAATTGGACATTACAAATACATGGAGTGGATTTGGGTTATAGTACTATGATGTACAAAAAGCATCTGTAAAAAGAGCACTGTAAAGAGTGCTACAAGTACTGTCAGCTCTGTCTTCTTATTACACTACTGAATAATGGATAAATCTTGTACCTCAAAGTTTTCACTTTGCTTGTAACCACTGACTCACACCTAGTAACCTTTCTGGGAAGGCACATTTATTGACCAAGCTGCAATTCCATGTATAACTAAAAATGTCACCTTATGTGAGTACATTCATCAAGACATATGGTAAGTTTGATTGCATACAGATACTGTGCCTACAGATTAAATATTTTCATTACCATTAGTGTTTTTGAGCTTGTATTATGTGTGAGGTAGTTGAAGAAGGATTCTAGTACAGGTCTAAACAGGCTAAGATTAGCCAGGAGCACTGCTGTTACCCTAGCTGTGCTAGCAGAGATAAAACTAACACCAAATATCCCATTGAAAAGTTCCTCAGTCTAGCCCTAATCCACAAGCCCTTTCCTCCTTGCCTTTGATCCAAGCCTTTCCAACCAGGCATTTGTCATTAAGCCCAAGTTTTTTTCCCTGCTTAAATCTCAGCATTTTATTCAAAAATAAACTTCCAGAGCCAAACACAGCAGGAAAACCTTCCACACAGACAGAAGCAAATTGTCAACAATCAAATGTTATATAGAGTCTCTTTTTGGAGAGAGACCAAATGCTTCAATAACGGCAAATTAGCTAAAGAAACCCATGTTTTCTTAGCAGGGATGCCTATACAAAGATAGCATTTAGCTCAGAGCTTGAGGGTGTCAGGAAATCAGAAAGGAGAACTGAAATGTCAGGCAGCAGGAAGAAGTGAGAGGCTGGGCTGGTAAAATGATATCTGTGGGGCTATGATGTATTTGTGTTTGTTTTTAAAATCTACTTCATCAAAGCAAAATGAAAATTCTGACTCCATGAGAGAGAAGGAAAAAATATGTACCTAGCTGGACTGCAGTTACTGGGATTTGATTATCCTACCTCAAAATCTACATAGCAAGAGCTAATTTAAAGCTCCCTGTGTTCTCAACCGGCCAGCAGAGAGTGATGTTGGATTGCTAAACAGTAAAGACTGCAGATGTCTGGGAATCCTGAAGTCATCAAATATTTGCACATGATCTATGTATAGATCATATGTCTTAAGAGCATGTTTCCTGTGAGAAGCAGCAAAGGATCTGGATTTACAAGTGGAAATAGAAAACATTGTCTCTCTTTCTCTATCTCCACTTAGCTAAAAGTCATTTAGCACTGCAGCTTTCAGAGACCTCTACTATTCATGGTGAGTGACTTGCCCAGCTCTGGTCTCTTCTCCTCGGCTCTGAAGATGCCTTAGTTCCTAACTAAGTAGTTGAGACACCCAAGGGCCACAAGTCTTGCTGTATTTTGCCATTTTTTCATGTCTTCCATTTTAAGAATACAGATCATAGTTTACTTCATCTCCTAGTTCAGACCAGCCTGTGCAATAAATTCAAGGTCATCATGTTATTCCTTTTCCAGCTGTTTTTGTTATTAACTTTCTGAAGAGGATCACTAATTTATTACCACTGAGACAAGGACATAAACACAAAAGACAGTCATATACTCTAAAACAGGAGCATCATCTAATTTACACATGAATTTGTCTCTGTTGCAGCTTAAGAGTGTAAAACAAGACAAGTTTGATTACATTGATCATAAACATATGAATTGCTTAGAAGGATTCAATTTATAAAGTAAAATTATACCTTTTGTGATGACATCTCATAGAGTTTAGGTGAGGAAATCATTTGGTCCATAGCAAAAGTTTGAGAGAGTTTTACCAAATTTATTTGAAAAAAAATTACTAGGTTTTGTTAATCCATAAAATAATTCCATTTTTCAATGTAATAATGACCTCCTGGGTGTATGCCCAAGTATGACCAAAAACTAGCAAGTGTTTTTATCAGAAGCATAAAACATTGAGGTGTATGAGAAGAAATACTGCTGCTATGATTCTTTGCTTCTAGCCCTTGTTAAATATTTACATATTCAAAATTTTATTTAGTTTTTCAGCTAAATACAGTCTTTGTCATACTTCTTAAAGTTTAAAGTAGCCCTATTTCTGTACAATGAAGCAGCCAGGATTTGGGGTCAAATCTACATGAAAAAGTCTTCTTATACTTAATGTAAGGCTGTTCTTGGGAATAAGTATTTAGCATCAGGCCCTTAAGAAGCAAGATACATTAATGGAATAAAGTAAGATACTGTGCACTTACTCCTTTCAGAAAGGCTTTTGTAAGTGCTAAGTGTATGCTCAGTCAGTATTGTTTCCCAAATGTTGGAGATCAATAGAGTAAACAATTTAATTTGTTACTGTTTTTTGTTTGTTTCTGTTTCCTGTACACCAATTAGTAAATTGAGAAATTAAACTGATTTGTCTGGTTTCACTAATGAATAGAAAGGTCAGGCTCAGACTGGCGTTCCAGAAATGTACAAACACGTGATCCATAAACATACTCTTTTTGCAAAGAAATGTCAGATTGAAAACAGGAAATGCCATATTTTTTTCTGCTGAAATTAGTCAAGTTGTGATAAATAAGAGCAATAGGGTTTAGACCTGACCTTACATTCCCTCTGTTTTATTGTAACACCTCTGAGTTCCAGTTGCAACTAGGAACCAACTGACAGAACCAAACCAGGCTGGGGAGGCCTGGCTGCCCTCAGCAAATAGGAACAGGCTGTGGAGTGTCCTGTAAGACACAAAACTGAGTGAAGCAGCCCAAAGTAAATCATTGAAAGCTAGTGAGACTTGTCACAAACATTTACTGATAAGCTAGTAATTATTCCTTTGCTGTTGTCATGTCATCTTTACCATAATTCTGCTATGAATTGGTGTGTGTCATCAAGGCAAGCAGTGAGTCAATATCAGAGCAAATTTGACTTCAGTGGTGTTGTGGTTTAACCCTCTGCAAGGTCCTTGCAGCATCTACAGTTTTCCAGTCCTCAGCACAGGACCACTGTTCTCAGTGTTTCCAGCTGCTCAGAGCTTGTGCACAAACTTGTCTCAGTAGCAAAGTTAAAAATTATGAAATGCCTATTAATTCAAAATGGATGTAATGGGTAACTTTCAACCCACTGCACTTATAGTTTGGGACATAACTATAAGACTCATTTACTTTTCTAAATAAGGCTCCCTATTTCAAAAGGTGTGTGGGAAGCTGTGCACAAATGCAGTCAGTAGGAATTTGTATGCTGAACTCCCACAGTACATTAAAATGTCCTGCTCCACAGGAGGTGGTATGTAGGAGTGGGTGGGCAAACTTCAGAAGAGAAGAAGGTACTGAATCACTTGAAAAATTCTCCTTACTCTTTATTTTTGTATTCAATTTCTTGTTCCAGTTTTTACCTCCTAAGCACTCTTATTTTACAGGGCTGTTTCAAGGCTGAATAGAAGTGCTACATTCTTGATGCAAACCTGTCTTTACTCCCCCTTCCACTTTAAATTTGAGATGCAAAATTGTACTGAAACATGATGAACAAACTCCCAACACAAGTTTCAAACCTAGCTTGCAGTTGTCAGTTATGATCCAGGATTCCCAAAGAGGTACCACAGTTCTGCTACAGTTGAATTTAAACACATTCATATTTTGTAGGCAAACAAGTACAGTTGTGTTACAGTTCACATGAAACAGGAGAGATATATGGTACATATTGTAATACAAACTTCCATTGGATGTGTCAAGAAATGCAACTTTTGTTTTTAGTTCATCTGGGTGTTAGAACTGCCCCTGAGTTGGCAAAGAAAATATTGATTGGTGAAGAAGCTCTCCTAGAAAAACATCAGTCTTTGAATTCTAACACTGCATGGCTGGAAAAGGGACAATAGCTGGGTGTCTGCATGATCCTGGAGCAACAAAAGCATCAGGGCCAGCTGCTTGGACAGGCAGTAGGTATATCCTTGACCAAAGACTGCATTTTTAAGTGTTTCTGTATTTGTGTGTTTATGCATTATTCATTTTACAGAGAATTCAAACCTGAGCTTACTGCACTTAAAACTCTCCTTAGCTTTATCATCAATCTGCTCTCTAAGTTGGACTTGCACTGAAAAGTTAACTATGGAAGAAAGCACATCTTCTTCATTACTGAATTCTCTATTTCTGGTAATTTGCAAAACTTCTTCCGGAAAAACTACTTTTAGTCCAGAGACTTATTAAATCATGCTTTAAAATTAGCTTGTGTCTTCTAACTGCAGCTCTGGAATGGCAGGGTTTCATTAGGGATGTTTCCAAAACTAGTAATTACCCTCTTAATGAGTCCTTGATGATATTGTTTATATTTATAATTAGATTTACAGGGGACACTCAATCAGTTCAAACACAGCTGGGTGCATGGTGCTGGCTGAGACAGTCCATCCACTGAAATGTCCAGTCAGACACAATTGCCTTTTGACAAAGATCACTGAGCACTGAGCACTGGCACCTTGCAATCTGCAAAGCTAATGAAAATACAGCTGCTTTGCATATTCCACTATAAAAATGGTGATTCTCTGCTAGAGATTATTTTTTTTTTAATCAAGCTGACTCTCAGTGTTGTTCCTACTGAGTTCTTCAGTATTTGTGGATATTTGGGATTTTGCAGGAGAGGGAAAGTGGTGTCTCACTCACTGAGATACTTAGCCCAAGGACAAGGGGAATGGCTTCAAACTGAAAGAGAGTAGGTTTAAATTAGATTTTAAGAAGAATTTTATTTACTCCTATTCTATAAATCAGAATTGTTAGAACAAGATGTACGAGTCCATGATCTTATGGAAACTTTCTTCATCTACACCTGATGGCAAGCCCAGAAATAATGGGGCACAGTGTAGCATCAACCAAACACAAATCTACAAACCAGAAATTACAGGAATTCCTAATGTTTCATTTCTATGTTGCCAATAAAATTTTCCCCTTAATTTTAAAATTGGACTTCATCTTTGTCACTCAGCTGAAGCAGTGTGTGCACACACAATAATCTCCATTGCCATAGCAACACAGACTTGTCAGATCAGGGCTGAACCAGTGCAGGAACCTCCCTGCAGAAATCTGATAATCCTTAGATATGCAACTCTAGAATTCAATAGGATTTCTTTTTTCTTTTAGAAAGGTAATGTTGTTATACAATACAAGATAAACATCTCAACCCATCTGATCTGAATCTGTGCAACTTGCTTTCTAGTAAACCAAAGCTCTGAAGTGCTTAATGCAGCTAAAAACAGAAGTAGATAATTCAGTTGACAGGTTTTTCACATAGGAAATTGTAAATGAAAATAGAATCATAGAATACGCTGAGTTGGAAGGGACCCACGAGGATCATCGATTCCAATTCCTTGCCCTGCACAGGACACCCCAAAAATCCCACCCTGTGCCTGAGAGCATCATCCAAACACCCCTTGAGTTCTGTCAGGCTTGGCGCTGCGACCACTTCCCTGGGAAGCTTGTTCAGTGCTCAAACACACTCTGGGTGAAGAACCGTTTCCAGCTATTCAGCCTAATTTCCCCCCGGCACAACTCCAGCCGTTCCCTCGTATCCTGTCACAGCAAGCGGAGATCGGTGCTGCCCCGCCACTGCCCCTCTTAAGGAAGCTGCAGCCCACGACGAGCTCTGCCCTCAATCTCTTCTCCACGCTGAACAAGCCAAGCGCCCTCAGCCAAGCTCCTCATATGGCTTCCCCTCTATTTAGCATTTAAATAACAGCACACAAACGCTGGATATCATCCTGTTCCCTTTGGAGTGAACAGAGAGTCCTTTTATTCTTCGTAGAAAAATGTTTGCTCACTTTTCACCTACAGTCAGTCATAAGACACTCAAGTTCCATTGTCATCATACACAGCTGGATTAAGCAAGGTATGAGTGCAGAGATAAGTGATTTGTGCAAGTTTACATATGAAGTTGGCATGAGAAATGCTGGTTTGCAGCTCCAGATCAGTTATTACTGCATTTATCACTATTATATGTGCTACCATTTATATTTTCATCATTACCTGATTAGCAGGAAAAATAGCAATAATAAAACCTATCAGCAGAAGCTGCACATTTCATCTGGTTCTGGGAATTCACCACATAGATTGCTAGGCCTGCTTTTCACTCCAGTGTGCTGTGGTTTAGTGTCTTGGTACATTTTTAATCAATCAAGTATTGTTACACTCAAAAATGTATGCAGATAGAAAAGTTAATGTCGCTATAAATTGAGGACTGGAAAATGCTGAATTGTAACCACAAGTTATATTCAATACTGCATTATTCATGCTCTCTGGTTTTACTTTTTTCCAACATAGTTGGGCAGACTCCCTTAGTGCAGGCAAATTAAAGAGATTTCTATGGAAATATTGCCTCAGACATACAAGTGCATCTTGAAGAATTGCTAGAATCAACTTACATGAACTTGTTTATTCTGTATTAGTAAATTATTCAGAGGACCAGGTGATTTATTTCAAATAATTTATGTAGGAAACTGCCTCAAGTAATTAGAAAGAGTTCAGCCTGTGGTAGATTAAGAAAACCCATTTTCCTGTAGCAGCTTTTTTCTGAACCACTACAACACATTTGTTAAGAGACACAGTCTAAACCATTTTTCATAGAGAAGGGCAAACAGCAAGGAGCTCAGTCACAGTGTCTGGTAGGTTCTTATAACTTTATATTAAATAGTACAATTTGCTTTGTGTAGATTTTAATTACTATAAGGTTCATGATGTGCTTGTATTTAAGATGACTTTAAAAAATTGCCAGTGTTTATTCATGTTAGGAGCTTTGCAGAGTCTCCTAAATGTTGGGTGGTAATGTTACATCAAAAAAGATTCTAGAAAGATAAGAGTAATTCCACACATGCAGTGCTTTCTGCAGCACACTTCAGTAAAATTTGACAACCATGTACTTTTTGTCTTTTTAAATAAGGCATTAGTCAGAAGCAGAATTCAAAATAACCATGCTTTTAAATATAAATTAACTTTAAAAAAATCTAGGATAATATTTAGAATAATAGTTCCTCAAATATTTCAGTCTATGTCTCAGCTGCAATAACTAAAAGTATGTCGAATGTACAAATCTAGTTGACAATAACATATTTTTCACAAATGATGATAAATTACCTTGGAAAGGTGTTGCAGCATATCAATGAGTTCCTCTACCTTTATTCATATTTCTGATGTTTCATCTCATGTTTTCTCTTTGTCAGTGTCTGGAAAAAAAACCATATATACGGTGAAATGCCACTACAGAATTCTTTTGGATTGAGTAAGAATTCTTTCTAGAAAAAGAAAATTCATTAAAAAGTTATAACTCAAAGAAAAGCACTAAATTACAGAGGAATATCACATCAGCAGCTATTACAGTTGGCACTAAAGCTACAGTCTAAAACTGCATTTCAGGAAACATGCCAAAATAATGAAAACCAGGAAAGAGTCAGGAAATATTCCTCTACAATCCATCAGCATTGGAGCCGCACCACATACACCTAAATCATCTGTGGCAGCTATTTATGTAATTTGGGGTTTTTAAGTCTATCATTACAGGTTGCAGTTGTTTAAAAGTCTGTTAAAGAGGGTTACTGAGAAAGAAAAAGCATTACACCCAGCTGTAACGCTTAATTGCCAGAAGAGTTGTCTTCTCCTCAGCAGATCTACACACCCAACACTCTTTCCTTGTACATACCCAAAGAATGTCAGCACATCATCCAGCTTGAACCAAAGGACAGTTGTTTCCTATATCACGGGTTTTCTTTATGAGAGGGTAGTTTACTAAGCAATACTGATGATGGGAAAAAAAAAGTAGGAGGAGTACTAATCAGGGAGCAAGTTTTTCTGCTAAATCTGTGTTAACATGGCTGTTATCAATCATAAATCAGCACTGATTAGAGCCAGAAAGCCCTAAGACTTAGTAAATTCAGACATATGATGATTTCATAATTTTATGCTGTCCGTGTACAAATGTAATACATGGCATATTTCAAAGTTCTGTGGGAAGTATGGAACATTTAAAGCATCCCAAGTCGTTATGTAAGATCACTAAAAGGCACATTAATGATTAGCCAATTACTCCTGTAAGAAGATAATGCACTTTTTCTACTGCAGCTGCTAAAAACCAACTGTCTGTTCTGCACAGTAACACTGAGACAGAGTTCCTGGGCAGCTGCTCTGCTTCCATGAAAACAGTCAGTAGCTTTTTGAAAGAGCTGGAAAAAGATGTAGGAATACAGCTGCACTGTATTCAAGTGAATTCAAGTAGGAGATGGCTACAGCACCTCACTCTTTCTACTACTGCACACTACCTCTGTATTTCCCACTAATAAACGAAGGAAAGAGAGCCAGTATGAAAATTTGTTTTGCTCTTTAAGCTTACTATTTTATTTTAGTACTTTCTCACCTGTCAGTTTTGCCTCCCAGCATTTGCACCAGGAATTGCCAAACACCCTTTGCATTCTCTGTAAATCCAAAATCTCTCATTAGAATTCTGGCTCCGTAACCCAATCACTCTAATTACCTTTTCAAATACCCAAATTAACTCTCTCAGCTAAGTAAAATGACAATGATTTCTCTACCTACCATAGAGGGAATGCTGATCAGTAAAAAGCACAATTAGAAGGTTTACAAGGTGTATCACAGAGCAGAGCAGTTCTGCATTAAAGCTATCCAATATGTAGAACTGTACGAAGCTCCAATTGGGTTATCACAATATTCCTAATTCAAGATGTAACACACATACTAAATGTAAATCTTTAAAACAGACAGAATTTCATGTTTGCAATTAATAATCTACTTCCACATAATACTTCTAATTTTCAAAAGTATGTTCTGAAACCTTTAAAAAGATAGAGATAATTATGAACTTAATCTATAGTTCTAGATCTGTGGTATTATTGAAATGTATTTCTTCATTAAATTCTAGTATACATTTGTGTCTGGGTGACAAAAGATTCCAACGCAGTGTCCTGGGCTCCAAAATATAAACTATGACAGTTGAGTAGCCACGCAATGTGTGTGTGTGTGTTTATTCAGGCAAGAAAAGGTATGAGCACACATACAAATGTTAGTTTAATTTGCTATGCTTACATACCTAGGCTACCATGGAGTAGCAATGTTGCTATGGGAACAGGTTTTCAAAAAAGTAGGAGATCACACATGACAGGCAGCACATTTTTGGGTGTTTTTTTGTATATGATGTGTTATGCCAGGGTGGATAACAAACATATCAAAGTAAAGGCTAACTTAAAGTCTTACATGCCCTGATCTATAATGAGATTCCATTGATAATTTTGCAGTACAATATTTTAAGGATTCTACAAAGTGCTAATTGTTTCTAGGTGTGTCAGAACCCTTTTCCCCCATCTTTATGTACTTTGTATTTAATTTGTAATTTTCTGTCTTCTCATCAAGTCCTCCCCTTTTATTTTGTTTTTTCCCTAAATATATTCATAATGCTCATTTGCTCATTCATTCTACTTGACCATTATATACCTCTTTCTTTTTCACTCTTTCTCTCTCTCTCATTGCGTATATTTTTTCTCAGGACTTTTCAGCCCACTTTTGTGTATCTTGCAGTCTACTCATAGTGCTAACCCCAAAAAGCCACTCAGCATTTGCTCTGACACGAGGCCCAGCAGACACCCAGAGCCACTGTAATACTTGGAGTAATATTTTTTCATTCAATAAAACTGAATGTGCATTTCTTCCTTCCACTTCCTCAAAAGATAACATAAGAGGAAGAGTCACTTCTGCTTTTTGTTTTATGCATTAAAAGAATACTTTTTCATTTGTTCTTTCAAAATCTCTCAGTAAATCCATTTTGCAGAGTTTATTTCCCGCTGTGCATAGTAGCAGGTATGAAGCTTTCTGTAAACTGATGGTATAACCTTTACATGCTAGTAGAGTTTCAAAATCTGATATCCCCAAAGCTTTGAAACTGAAAGGTAACACAGGCAGCCAGCTAAAGGACAGCTAAAGACAGTGCAAATGTAGCTGCATCAATTTCTTCTTTTTAAGTGCCCATGAAAATGTTATTAAAGATTTTTGTAGGTGTTGACATAAAAAATGGTATTTCATGTCTTAATATGACTTAATATGCTTTGAAGAACTCTCTAGACTAATAACTTGCCTGACTAGCATCCTGTCCTAGGGTATAGAAGCCATATTGTGCTTCATTTGACATTTTGAGCTGTTAGTCAGACATTAGCCGTGTCAGGAAAACGTCATCTGAAGTGGAAGGTAATATATTCAGATCAGTTCTACTTTTCCAGCTTTCTGATTTCTTCCTGTTCCATGATTATTCTTCTGCATCAACATTTGCAGGAATTTGTAATTCAAATATAGAATTTTTAAACCACCAGCAGCCCAAGTTCCATCTGGGATTTGAACAGTCAAGCTGAGCTCCTTCTGCTGCACACAATACTTACACCACCACTGCCAATAAATATTGCGAAATTAGAATTCTGCAGAAGGACTTTCTAATGAACAGAACAATTTGCTCTTTCACACTCTTACGATGACTCTAATTATGATTCCCATAAAAACTAATTTTGTGAGGTAACATTTTAAAATCTCAGTGTATCAAAATGTTAGTCAGATAACCTGAAATTCACATGCATACTTAATAACTGTTTAAAAACTGTGACTATGAGTGCTATGTCTATATGAACATGCACTGAAAGGTGTATAGCACCAATTTCCTTGAGTGACAGTGAATTATGTGAATTGTATGAATCACTATTTGGCTTAGCTTTTTTTTGGCTTCTTTTTGTTACAGAAACAAAGAAGACTCAACATAAGTTTTTACAAAATTTAACATGCGACAAGAGTAGTGTTATAATTGGCTTATGCATATAAAAACAGAAGAGATTTCAGAGTTACACTCTTTACAGTTAATGTATGCAATTCATTAAAAACTCCCAAGATCTGCAGTTTTCTACTATATTTCAACTGACATTAAATTTCAAATAAAAGTGTGTTGCATTTTTGTATTTTGCATTTAATCTTTTCCATTTATAGTCTGCTACGTCACCTGCTGCTAACTCAGAAATAGAGATTCTTAAGTTCACCATCATAGTAAAATTACTGACTAGAAGCCATTTCTCTTCTTCAACCACAATCAAGAGAAAGTTGTATTTGTCTAGCAAGTATTTTAAATAGTTCCCATTTCAGATGAGATGGCTGCCAGACCACAA
>VZTN01014365.1:178170-196286 GCA_013400515.1 Erpornis zantholeuca
GCTTCTACATTGCTTTGCTCAAAACTGTTAAAAATGAGGCTAATTTAGAAAATTGACACAACAGAGAAAACAAATATCAGAAACACAAGAGCTTGGATATAGTGAGTTTCTCTACTTCTCCTTCTTGTTCTGATAAAAGAGAATGACATATCATTATATGAATTATTGTGTGAGGGGGAAAAAACCCCAAGGTATTAATAACTTTGAAAAAGGTCTTTAAGCATACATAACATACAGACTGAATGTAATTCCATCTGTTTGTAGGGTATAAGCAGAACAAGTCATTATTGACAAATTAAGTTTATTAAAAGAATATACCATTGCATTACAAAACATATTGTATGTATGAGTAATCCTTACAAAATCTCTGGGGCTATGAAAAATTTTCCCTGCCCCATTAAATGCATTTAGAAGCCCCTAGAAAATTGTTCCTCTTTGTAATTCAACTTCTTTGTACGTACAGCATGTAGTGTGCATTCTCACACAGGATGCTGCAGGTATCAAGAGTTCCATAGGCCTAAATATCAACATGCATGGCCATAGCTGGGAAAAG
Organism: Erpornis zantholeuca; assembly: GCA_013400515.1. NCBI lineage: Eukaryota > Metazoa > Chordata > Aves > Passeriformes > Timaliidae > Erpornis > Erpornis zantholeuca. The sequence continues at coordinate 178,724 of VZTN01014365.1, forward strand.
AGTTTTTTAATAGATGTATATGCATATGCAACAAGGGTTATTGAACAGAGCACTGCATGGCAAACATTAAATTAAACAGTCTGTAAAGACAGATGTAAATGTTAGTTCTTTGCTGTTTATGCCCACTTTATTCCTGAACATCCAACATTTCAGAAAACCCACCAATTGTCCAAGTGTACTGTTGATGAAGCATATTGCAGTGTTTTCCTCCTTTTGGGGGAATTCGACACTAGATGGCACATAACACCATGAAATGTGTAATGAAGGGTAAGCAAATGCTGCTTGCACCAGAGCACACTATTCATCTAAAAAGATCCTTAAATCAATACAGGAGCACTTCTATATCAGACTCGAGGTCTGCTTCTGAAAAAGGTCCTTGAAGAATAAATTTCATACAGTATTCATAGGCAGATATTTAATTTACTACAAAATTAATCCTAACAGACTTTATTACATATTAAACTTCTATTACATTAGCTGATGCTAAAATATAATTTAATATCCACAGGAGAGTCACAAGTATTAAGTTATGCATTTCTTTCAAAACCATTTGCAAAAGAATACCACCATGGTTTAGTTTCACTAGTGACACGTTACTGTATAAAGCATTATTTTAATTCACACAGCACTGAGTGTAACTGCCAAACTTGGAACTCAGAACTGGTAGCAGTTCTCAGAACTCAGAACTCAGTGATTTTTTGCATATTAAAAACAAGTAAGACTATAAAGTTGAGCTGTAGTTCTCCAGACCTCATTTTTTTCATAAAGTGGGGCTGTATCACTAATCACAATGGATTCTATGGTCAAAGCTGTACTGCTCAAGGTCTGGAGCTTTCCCAGCAAGCAGTATGTTTTATTCATAGGGCAAGTATTAAGTGTATTCTTAGGCCTGTAAATAAATACCTATGATCCACCTTGGTATTATATTTGTGATGTATAGTTGCACAAAACCTTTTAAATCAGATCTGTATTTCATATGCCTTGTAACAGCTTGGAAACATTTAAGTAGGAATCTAGCAGGCAGAGTATTTTTAAGCTACACTGATGTTTGATGCATGAATCCTGTAACAAAATGCAAAATAATCTCTGAGTAAGAATTGGCATGCATTTCTTTTAAACTCTGTGAATAAAAAAAAAGAGAGCTTCTCTTTCCAAAATAGAAATAAAGGAAGATCTCATAGGGAAATAATTCAGTCAGTGGAAAACAGTGCCTATATTTGCCTTCATATGAAGACAAGGACATGAGAGTTAAAATGTAGAACAAAACATTTTTCTTTCGGCAAAGAAAAAATAATTTTTAGAATTCTATTTCATATAAACTAAGTAAAAAACCCTAAAATGTTTTAAATGACAATGTAATTGCAAGACAAAGAACTTATATGGTTGTCATGGTTGCTTCCAAATGCCTTGATATGCTTTCCTGTCTTTATTTTTAATCTTAGCTCTGAACAAACTCTGAATTTGTCTTTTACTGCTATATCAGCCATTTTTCTTCAGAAGTCTATTCCACTGCTCGATATCTTTAACTGGTAAGGCCAGATAACTTTGGGATAGTAAATCTCCCAACCCAACATTTCGATTCAACATTTTGCAGGTTAAAAAAAAGACTGAAAAGGAATACTTTAATATCTAGTTCCTCTGCTATGCAAAAATAACTGCAGTTAAACAGTTATAGCCTTATTTACTTTCTCAGCATGCATACTTTCTCTTGTCCCTGGGTAAATACCCAGCCTAGAATAAGATTCTCCAACTGTATAATATGATTTTCTCCACTTACATAGGAGAAAGAGCCCATGGTGCTCTGAGTACAGCTAGGCAACCAGCACACTAACCGCAGCTATTTTGGTTAGCAACAGCACCTTACAAAGTGGGCTCCACAAAGATAATGTGGTTAAAACTGTCACTCAAGGAGGTTAAATTGTCAAAAATAGCTTTCCCTCAAACGCAGTAATCAGGCTTGTATTTGTATGTTGAAATTACAGGCAGTTTTACATTGCAAACAACTTTGTGACAAACCAAATATATGGGTGGGTTTTTTCCCTTCCCCTTACCCACACATTATGTTGTCCATTAGGTAGAAGCAAGTTTCCTCTACCTTTAAAATAAAGCAATCCTTTAATAAAGTGAGTTTGGACTTTGAAATGACAAAATAATAACTGGGATAATGTAATCCAAAGACAAGCTCTCTCCTGTCATAATGCTGTGGTTATAACCACCATAATCCCTTGAATTCCATGATTTTTGAAGAAAGATGCTGGCTTGTAGTAGCCATCAATGAGGCTCTGTTTCCAACAGAATTACAGACAGAATTACAGACAGAATTACAGAATTCAGACAGTTTAAAGTATGTCATGTTTTGTCCTGTAACCTAAGGGCAAAATGGAAGTTGAAAGACTGGTCAGCTTCTTCGTGAGCAATGGATGATAAAATTTATTAATGAAAGTACCATGTTTGCTGTTATGTTGTCACAGCTTGGGGGTGCTTTTAACATATTTTATATAGAAATCATGTTTTAATTGCAGCATTATGTAGCAATGGACAAATTAAATATAAACAATAAGCATTGGGGAGATCTAGATCTAACCTCAGCCAGCATTCAGATACATATGGCTACATAAGTTGACAATTATGAGTGGTTTTGGAAAGACTTCATTTAATTTTTGTTATTTTAGTTAGTGACAGTGTTAGAATTAGAGGCTGACAATCCAAGGATGCAAAAAGATTCAGAGATAATAACACAGCCCTGAACTAATGACATACTCCTGTACTGTAAGGAGAGCAGTTTAAGCTTTGAGGATAACTACCACTAACAGTTCTAAGGTCACAGCAGGATCATGTAGTAGGCACAAACATTTGCACAAACTTTAAATAGCAAAGAACATGAAACCAAACATGCAGATTAAAAGGCTACTCTTTCAAACATCACTGGAACTCTGTGCTTTGTACTTTACCATTTCAAGCCCAGATTTACAGCCTTGTGTTAGCAAGGTCTACAATTAAAGGGAGAGGTTCTATAAAGAAGTCAGCAGTTTCCATTTAGGATAGAAATAGAAAGACTGAGTCTCCTAAACTCCTGATCAACCAGCAAGTTCCAATCATTTTAAGTATTTTTAAAATGCCAGTGTTTAATTTTTAGGTCTAAATATGAGTTCAGGTCTTGTTAAATAGGATCCTTGATGCAGTGCAAAGAAGAGGTATTTGAAAAACGTTCTCCTTTAAAGCATAGTTGTAAAAAATGAGAATCACTCCAACTAAATTGTCATCCAGCCTCTTACTGCAGCCACAGTGTTGCAATGATTGTACTGCAGTGCTACATTATTTGCAGCAACAAAAGCCCTACAGATTGCCAACATAAAAGCAGAGCTTTGTGGCATGCCAGTGGGGTGCACTCCTTAGTTTTGCATCCCTAATAAACACTAGGTAGTTAAAAATCTGGCAAATTTATCCTGACATTACTGAATTGTTTCTTTCTTTGTAAAAGGTAAATATATTTTTTAACATTCCATGTCTATACATCAGCAAAAAGCAAAAGTTGGAAAGTTGATCACAGTTCAAAGCCGACTAAAGAGGAAATAAAAGAAGACAATGTACATGCTTGGATCAGGGATCTGTTTGCAGTGGTAGATAATTTGTACACACCTCCTCTACTCTATCTGAATTTATAGGAAATAAACCCAGAGAGCAGAAGACTACTGTCACTCGAGAATGGAGCTCATGAAGCTATGAAATTACTGAGTACATTCTTTTAGTGTTTCAATTTAACTTTACAAATGGTGTTCTCCATTTTTTGCACTCATTGCAAACTACATAATTAAAAGACATCATACTCTGGCACAAAAGAATTCCTTGTTCTCATTCCTTTTCCTAAAATAAATTCAAGCTAAGGTACATTATTATTATGAATGTCTAGGAAAGTAGAACACATCTAAAGCTTTTAAGTGCTCCTTCCCTAATTCAGTTACTCACAATAAGTTAAAAACTTTCACTTAAGAATGTGCAATTGATATTGCTATGGCAACGTTAGAGGAGTGAATCCAATTTTTGGAAAGATTTGTTTTCCAGATTTGTTGCAGTATGACAAGCCAGTGGTTCCACTCTGGGACCCAGGGTTTCTTACCACACTCAAGAATGGGGGATTAAAAGAACTAAGCAGGACACTCTGCTGGACACTGCAGATGTTCACAGACTTAAGAGTGGCCTAGCAAAAAGCTGGAAATCAAAGGTAGACTACAATGACCTCACTACTGATATATTATCCAAAAAAAGTCAGTAAATTCCCTCAGTATAGAACAGCAAGGAGTGACAGAAGAGTAAAGTCTTCCAGTCCTTAAGATGCCACAGATTTATGGACAACAGAGTAAGTCAGGTTGGACTCCAGTTAATCGCAAACTGAATTTATTACCAGCAGTAGAGATTTGGTGTTTTCACTCTGCATAGGAAATTTTTCCAGTAACTCTCTTGAAAGGTTTAAGTAAACAGGAAGAATTTGTTCAAGAAAAATGATGATATCTCTATGACTGTCATAAATGCCCCATGTCCTCTTATCTCCAGCAAAATGCAAAGGAAGAAATTTAAATACCTAATAGCAGAAAGAGACTTTACTTAGACATATGTCAACTATACCAGGCTTAGCTGAATACCATATGCCATGGAGACATGACTTACATTCATATGCATATGCAAGTAATGTGACATTTTGCTTCTGTATCAAATTAATATTTTAAAGGATGTTGAAGAAATGGTGGAACAAGGGTAAAAATCAGATTATATAGTTGGATTAGCCTTTGGCATTCTCATTACTTAACTTTAAAAATACTTTCCTTTTCTATTGTATAATGTAAGAATAATTATTTAAGAATAATTCTTTAAAGAATAGAAACCAAGATATAAGGAAAATTTGGAAATAGATTCCATTTAATAAAATCTTACCAGATCAAGGCCACCCTAGGCCTAATTTGAAATTCATATGTTTAAAACCACAGAATGGAAACTTTCAGTTATACTGAAAGCCATGTCCTGCATATAGCCTTTCCTTTTTGGAAACTGGAACCACAGGCTTGCTCTTTATTTACTGAACTTTCTCTGTACTTGCTCATCATGGAAGTCTGTCATTACAGACCAAAAGGCAGAACTATTTATGAACCTTTGTGGCAGCAGAGGTAAAATGGGGACACTAATAGGAATTCAAGGCATGTGTTAACATGCAGGATCTTGAGCAGAATTCTTTAGGCAAACAAGAAGGCAAACAAGAACAAACTGCAAATACTATGTATATTAGTCCTAGATGAACATATGCAGCAGAATAAAATGAGCTATCATTCATTCATTTTACTTCTATTTTTTTCATTTTCATTTCCAAATGGGCACCTAGTTTGAAAAGGATCCTGTTCCCTGATGTTCCCTATGATTTGCCAAAACTAGAAAACTTGCTTGAGGTGTTTTCATGAAGAGAAGTGTAGTTTAGTTTTTTCACTGGTGTTCACTTTTGAAGGATCAGTGAGTAAACATGTATTTGCACATCTATCAATGTGGAGAAGAAGTCTGGAATATTTCTTAATGATGATGTTGTACGTATGCTGGCATAGGGATTAAGAAAGAACAATGTTATAGTCTAAAAACTGCATGAAAAAACAGAAGCTCAGCAAATAAAAAATTGTCACTAAAATATAAAGTCAATCTGGTATGTGCTAACTAAAATCAGACATATTTAGCTGGTAATTTTGCCTTATAAACCACAGTGATTATGTACCCTTACCACAACTCTTTTCCAGTCTACTACTTATTACAACACACTGTCTGTTAGTGTAATATTAACATTATTATAGTAATATTTTATTGATGCATGCCTGTGTGTGGAACAGAATCTACTGGTTAACCATCATTACAATCCTTCGGCTATTTATGGCTTAACAAACAACATGTTCTCACAAGTGTTCACAGCCTAACTATTTAATCTCATTTATTCTTCTAAGGATATTATTATTAGCTGGAGCTTGATTTGTTAATTCTAAATTTAATTGACATTTAGAAGATTTATATAGTGCTTGCACATAAATTGTAACATTAACTCTTTCACAAAATTCTTCTTTTTGTGCCACATATCTTTTTTAGGTGGTCATCTCAGACGTTTAACATAAAAATAATTGGGAAATTCTACATGGCTTGAGTAGGATATACCAGCTTTTTAAATTATAGAAGACCCCAAGAAAGTGCCAATGAACAGTTCTACATCATTTCCATGAACAAGGAAGCTAATATAAGTGAAATAACTGTAACAAGGAACACATAATCCTATCGTTGGAATTCCAAGAACTGCATAAGTAACCTACATTCCTTTTTTGTCCATTCCACCCAAATTCTCTTGATAATCCTCCTTCCATATAGAGATGAACTGTCAAAGGAGTACAGAACATACATAAGAATCATCAAATTCAAAATGAAGAATGTACAGGCAGAGTAACCAGACTTTGCTATTTTTCAGACCACACTTGAACTCATGAAGTTAGAAAATGAAAAGTCATCACGTGCCTTAAACAGAGCTTTTCATTCCATTTGTGCTCCAGAAGAGGAACTGTGTTATGTGGATTCGAGTATTTCTCTTTTTACAAGAACAAAAGCCGTTCTCTTCATTCTTCCTGTTCTATTTAAGTAGTTTCCTTGCTGGCTCTGATGGCAGTCATGTCATCTCCTAATTCACACATAACCTAAAACCTAGCTAATAAGCAGCAAGATTTATTTTCATATAACTGACTACATATTTAATGTGCAAATCTAGATGCTAGAAATATTCAGCATCTTAACTCTTACTTAACTTTTCTGATTTGCTCAGTTGAATCCCCTTAGAAATGGAGATCATGTTAGTTGAATATTTTAGACTTTGAATAGAATGCTTGCTTATCATCTAAAATGAAATTATGTACATTTTTAAAGAAAAAGGTCTGTGTTTATCACTATAGCTGCTGGTGCAGAGAGGACATATTTCTAACACTGGGATGCACAATAGAAAAAAAATTAAAACATCCACATGCATTAAAAAAAATGCAGTTTAAATCAGAAATCTAAGCCACGGCTTAGAAAGGGGAATTAGGCTACAATATGCTGTTGTATTTTATACTCTACTGCAGTGAAATGAAATTTGAAAACGAGCTGGAGGTTAAAAACTTCTCTAAAACTCATGGCTATAGACACCCCTGGAATTATGATAAAGGCTAGTAATTTATCTTAGTTTTAAAAAAGTCTTATATGTTCAAGAAAACAACTAATTACCACATGTAAAGAAAGAACACCAAGTGACTGAACAGCCTGTTTTAGCACAGAGTTACAATTAAGTTCTCCTTTTTTATCTGATCATCTCTGCAATATGAAAGGAAATACCACCAGGCATGGGTTAGTGTCACACTCCTGAATCTGCAGGTAACTTGCAGAGATATTCCATAATCCTTTCCATAGCAGAGGATCCCAGCTCCAGAGGGGCTCATGGGAACATGATGTATTTAGCACATGATGAGGAGAGAGGCTTTGGGTGAGACAAGTATGTAGGGAGAGGGAAGGTTGTAAATTATTAAATGTTTCAAGAATTATGACAGTTACTAAATGACTGTGCAGTTAAACATGCTTTTATAAAGCGAGGTGATTATGAAAGGAACCAATATTAAAACAGAATGCTGAAATCAGTTTAAAGAACTCAAGAACTGTCCTCTCTTGACAGGCTTATACCATAATATTCATTAAGTATCTGTAAAGATAGATTCTTCAAAACCTAGCCAAACATTTAGCCACATCATTCAGCTACTAACAAACAAACAAACTAGATAAAAGCTAGCCCGGGTAGGCTTAAAAATGCTGCAATAAAATAAATATATCCATGCATTAATCTCTTACAGAGTGTTGATACCTTGATGTGCTTCTGAGGAAGAAATCTTATAATATAAAAGAGTTTTTCATATGATACTTTATATGAGACCAGATGGCAAAATAATTACAAAATTTTGACTTGCTAAAGTCCTCACTATGTTTTCTCTTACTCTTGATTTTCTGTAAAGCTTCCACTTAAAATTATTTGTAACAAACAGAAAAAGAAGAATCCCCCTCAAGCCACACTAAATTGGATATGTCTTTACATAACATAATAAAAGTCAAAATCAACATACCAACTTGAATGTATGTTGTGCATCTCTTTGTTGCTGGTAAAGTACACCTTACCTTTATCTTTGCGAATTCTGTGCATCATCTTAAACACTATTTTCTCTGAGAATTGCTGCTCCTTGTAAAACTGCAAAAAATAGAAAAAAGAAATGGACATATTCTACATTCTTAAGGTCATAATATAAATTGTCCCCCCTGTTACTATAGAAACAGAGTGGATTTCACCATTTTAATGCATGCAGTGATAATTGCTCTTCTTTCAGTCTATGGATAGGTAGTTAATGGTGCCAGTTGCTGTTAGCACAGACACAGACTATTGTCATCTAAGCACAAAGCTGCTGTCTCCTGTTCTGTCACTGTGAGCTTTCCCAACCATCAGCAATTCATAAGGGAACATTCAGGCAGAATGAAGAGCTGTTCACAGGCCTCCGTTCTGCCGCTGAAACAGAATTCCCTGCAGGAATTATGTTTTGAAATGAAAACCAAATAAATATGACACAGCACAGAGTGCTTCTTCAGAATGTCCTGTCACTTCATTGCAGAAAAACTGTCTTCTGAGTGGTAGCTTCTAAAATTTCCTTTGTATTGAGAAAAGCTTCAGTTGACATCCTATCTATAGAGAAAGCTTTCGCTGGTACAGCCAGATACCATGAGCTTACAACACACATCTCTGTGCAACTGTGTATTTTAACCTTGAGATTATAAACAGATCAATGGGTACTAAGTAAATGTAAATACTGCAGTTCTGGGAGATCACAGTTATTCCACGGGTGCTCAAATTTAGGCTCATTTAGAATATGTAAGTGGAAAGTACAACCACTGCAAATTTCAGCATTATCCCATCTCAATCCAAAACTTGGTTGCATCAGTTTTAAAGCAGAGGCACTCCAAAATAAGCAGATAATGGTCCCACAGAACATTATGATAGCTAGAAATCACTGGTGGTTTGGGATGCCATATTTCCTAACACACAGACACACACAGTGCTAGCACTGAGAGACTCTAGTCCCTCACACAGGAGACTCTCCAGCAGCTCCATCTCCCTCTTGCAGTGGCAGCCCAGAACAGGACACAGCAGTCCAGGTGTGGCCTCAGCAGTGCTGCCCAGAGGGGAAAGATCTCCTCCCCGGGCCTGCTGAGAGCACTCCTGATGCAGCCCGAGGTGCCCTTAGCCCTCTTTGCCATGAGAGCACATTCCCAGCTCACTGCCAGCTCACTGGCACTGTGCCAGCCAGCAGTATTCCCTGAGCCTTTTTTGTCAATCTGCTTTCCAGCCAGTCAGCCCCCAGCACGGACTGGTGCCTAAGTCCGTGTATGGTTAATAAGGAATAACCATCATAAGTGTTACTAAAACTATTGTTATCACTTTTACTCAGATTTGGCTTAAAACATGAAATATTTATTCCCAGTTATTCTCAGTTCATGTTAATTTGGCTATAATTAATGGAAGTTATGGGGAATATTATCTCCTTATAAGAGATGCAGCTAATGTGTAGTTTAAATATTAATGAGCTTATTCTTTATAAGGATAACTGCAAAGCCTAATATAGATTAGTCAAGCAGAGAGATGCTTTTCTTAAAATTGAGGTGCTTCAAATCAATAGGGTTACAGGTTAACTATAAAATGCTGTTTTCTGTACTTAGCCTTCCTTGCTCAACACCGTGAAATACATAAATTGTACGCAGGATCGTATTTCCCTCTGACATATGTCTGTGCAATTTGGTTCTGAAAGTCTTTCAGAAACCAACACTATATAGAAAGCAATTGGCTTTTCTTGTCAATTTTCCCAGTCTAGAACTGACAAAAATGCTGTAATGAATTAGAACAGTGTATCATCAAAAATAGATATTTATGCAAAGTACTATGAAAACTGAATTATGACTGGAATTATACTTGGAAAGGTCTGTTTAGAGGTCCCATCTGTGAACACAGAAAATCATGACAGACAAAATGTTGATGGTGATATAATTTGTGAATACCAATAATGACATTAGCTGTTGCTGGACAGAAAACCACCAAGCCATATAACTCATGTACAGTTCTTCTTTAATTATTTCTCCTCAGATCCTAAGAATTGTAACATATGGATTCTTACTCATGAGATTTTGTGCAGTGTATCCCTGCATGTCTCTGTCTCCTGAGGTTTTCCCAATTCCCCTGGGAATCATCTCTCTGTTATTCATACATATGTACATACGTACCCTACTTATTTTGTATTTAGGTCACATCAGCTATGCACACACAGCAGCACCAAACAGGTCACCATATGTCCAAAAATTCCACATATATTTGTTACGTACGTACATTCTGAAATGCATTTGGTTTACTACAGTGAGCATATACATTTGCTTAGAAAAACAGTAACCGCAATTAGAATTTTTGGCAATATATCAGCTACACAGGAAACTCAGTCTTTTGGAGACACATCAGGGTTACTGCATGAGTGCTCCATAGTGCACATACACATACAGCTTCCCACAAATCTCAGGCAAATATGACAGCCCTGTGTTTTCTGAAGACTTTATTTTTCTGGCAGACAGCCAGGCTAAAAAGATTCTGCTGGAGTCCTATAAGCCATATTTGGTAATAAATCAATTTCTAGCAAGCATATATAAAACTATGTGAGAGGAGAAACAAGGTTCTAATTCTCACCCATTTGACAAGAGCCCAGTGGAAAGAAAACCAACAGTGTTCTCTGCAAATGTGGCCTGCTGCAGAAAGTTGGAAATGGCTGTGACCATGATTCCTGTCCTCCAGGCTCTGGCACATTTGCCCACAACCTGGATCAGGACATGCATTGAGTTGAGGCTTGGAACAGAAACAAAGTGCGATCAGTGAAGTTGTGTTGACTTTTTTTTAAACAAGTGTTTGCTTTGAGCAAGTATAGCTAAAATAAATAGACCATAAATGGAAGAGAGTAATTTAGGCATATTTCAGCAGCCAACTTGACTCCCATAATACTTTGCTACAGACAATATTAAATACTTCACGTTCATTAATGATACTACAGTGTATCACAATATACTGTTCTCTACCTGAACCAGAATGCACTGTATGGCAAAAAGGCCAATGAAAACTAAGAAAGAACAAATTACATACAGTGGTATAAAGAACAGCAGTACAATTAAAATTTGCAGAGCAATAGTCCAGCTATTGTGGACTATTGCTATATAAGTGGCATTCTTTTCATATTCCAATTATCAGGCAGTGAGATCAGTACCTTGTAAGCAAAACTGAAGCATGTGAAACACCTGTAACATGTCAAGAAATATCACCTATGCAATTGCATCATTTTTAATGATGAACAATACAAACATACAAGGCTGAACCAACTCAGACTTTTTTTGGAAAAAGTTCATGGCAAAATATGTCTACAGCTCATTTGTGAGCTTCTTAGATGAGATTGCATCTCTTCTTCAGGGAAAGCCAGGGAGAGAATTGATATTTGAGATCCAAGTCTTTTTGAAATCCAAGCAGATTTTGCACACAGAATAAAATCTGCTTGCTTTCTTACAGGTGTCTTTTGTATGCAGCCATTATTTTTCTTGATAGCTTTTTTGCTTTCATTGTATTTCCCTATACTTGGCGTGGTGGGCAACACTACAACAAACAGAAACATCCTCACACGTACCAAAATGTAGAGCTTACAGCATTAAAGTTATTAGAACTTTTTAGACACTAATATGGCATACTTCCAGGCTATGCTCTCTTTACAGCTGTAAGAGAGGGGATTGAGACAGGAAATTACCTATTAACAACATATTAATGTAGGCTGCCTTGTTCAGCAAAGCAAATTTCGTCTGGGAAGGAACCTTTCCCCATCAGCTCTTAAAATGATTCAGGTAATATTCTGCCTGATCAAAAGACTAAACAATTTCCTCCTGACCACATCCTTCTCTGCTCTGACAGTGAATGCAATGAAGTAAAAGCCTGCAGGCACATGCTGGAGTAAAAATATTTTTAGATTTTTAATCCCCTGGCTGGATACCACCATATTAAATATAGATTACTTTTTATGACTAGAGATAAAATGGAATGAAAATAGGAAAATTGTCACTGAATAGAAAAGAAGTGTGGCAATGAAGGTATATCATGTACTGGAGATAATACAGTATAAGGGAAAGCTAATGTATGTGTTAATCATATGAAACAGAACAATGAAGATAATATTTCTGGTGTATATATTAATATTAATAATTAATAAATACATTCTTACTCTAATTCCATGACTGAACCATTCTTGAATTTACACAGTCTTGTTTTAAAATGTCCTCTATAAGAAATGAGATTCAAGCCCTGCAACCTCTACTTACATAGTCATGTCTTGTGACATAGAGAAAATGTAACAATTCTCCATCGAAAAAATTTTAAAACTTGGTGAGATTTGTGCTTAATACACAAAATATCCATTCCTTTGGCTAGCCTTGCAAAAAAAAACAGTCCCATTGTGATGAAGGTTTCCAAACACAACTTAGTATGATAAATAGCATGACAAGCTGATCTTTCAACTAGGTTTTCACTGTACTGGTACAGCCAATGGGTTGCAGTTTTCCTACTGCAATTATAAATATCTTTGCTTTCCACTGAGGTTTCAGGATGTCTTCTTTTGTTGTGGATAAAATTCTTATTTTCTGGAAGTGTGTCTGACTTTAACACAGAAGTACCAATCAAGCAATCCAGTCAATGCTCTCTGTGCAGTTGGCCACTCAAACGTCAAGAGTTAAGTGGGATGAAACTGTTCAGCTGCGGTGAGCAGTAAAGAAGTGACTGCTGGGAAGGACTGCTGTGAAAATGGTTTGACTACACACTGAACAGTTTAGAAGTAGACAGAAAAAACTTTAAATACTATGTTTTAAAATATTACCCCCAATTTGTCCAATTTATTGCAAGATATACATATAGGCAATCTTTTCTGTCTGGAGTACAGTGCATATGGAATAGATTGGGGAAAATGAAGGCATTCATGTTGCCTTCAATGGAAGTAGCTGTCCTTTCCTGGAAAAAGTCCTTCTTTGACTACTCCAGAATCCATATTTACTGAGTTCATCTGGAAGCTTCCTTTCATTTATAAATTTAAATCCTTTTTTTGGTACATGTTAATGACATATATTAAAACCCAAGGGCAAAGAAAAAGGAAAAAAATCAACTCCCTACACTTTGCACACATTTTTCTGCTCTGGTTACGTAAATCAGTCATTTATAACAGGAAAGAAAGGAACTAACACCTTCACTTCCAATACAGGAGGAATAACAAGGTGCCTAACTAGACAGACAGATGGGTGGTAAAAATCCTGCATTTTTTTTAAAAAAGCATTCTTTGATTTTTTTTTTTTGTCAAAATGGTATAATTTTGTGGGTGATTTGGTCTGGTTTGGTTTTAGTTTTGGTTTGGGTTTTTTTGTTGTTGTTGGGGGTTTTTTTTTTTGTTGTTGTTTTTTGGTTTTTTTAATTTTTTTTTTATTTTTCAGAACTAGCTCTTGTCCCAAAATAGCATGGCAGACATCTGAAACACAGATCAACTGAGAGACTGGAAAAATTCTTAGTGGACACAGCTCAGGCTAGAGTTTTCACAGGATAAACACTACCATTTAGCAGTGACTGAATTTAAGGGCTCTGCTCCAAAAATAATGCAGAATTCCAGTTTTGCCTATTGCACAGAAGGAAAAAACGCTCAAGTTCAACAACTCTCTGCTGATGAAAAAGGGTCATTTGGGTTGAAACTCCATATTAAAGTGTAATATTCATTTCTGTAAAGTAAGAACCATTAAATAACACTGAAGCATCTATTACTGCACAGTGTTTAAAGCATTTTGAACTCATAGTTCTATTTCTGGATACTTCTTTGTCCCTGTTTGAAATTTTGAAATTGTTCACAGCTCAAAGAGGAAACTGAAGGCAGCCTTTAAATAATTGTCTCTGCTGATGAAAGATAACAAATTTTGAAGATCTAAGGAGTCAAGAAGAGCACAGTAAGCACATAAAGCCAGATTGATTACAGAGGGTCAGGCTGGCCTATGTTTCATCAAGTGTTATACATTCTATTTTAAAAAAATCTTTCAACTTGTGGAAACTTTCAATGCATTCCAGTACGTAGAATTGAGAGCATAATCCTTCACCTCTGATATTGAGCTGCCTTTGCTGAATTCCTCTCTCAAAATGTCTTCCTTGAAGACATCCTGTTAGCTAAAACAGCATGTTCATAGAATTCTCCTCTTTTCATCTCTCTTCCTGAGAAACAGGTTCCAGCACACTAAAATTACTTTTGTTTCCAATGGTCCCTGCCCAGTTCTGAGCTCACGAGCCATTTTCCAACTTCTGTTATTTTATTCCTTCTCCTCTTGTAAGATCATCTTCTACCAATGGGTGTCTGAAGAGAGGGTCATTTGAAAACCTCACCAGTGATGACAGACATAATTGTGCTCAGATTGGACGCTGGTATAAACCAGCAGGAGTCAGTAGATGGGCACTGGCTCATTCCAGAGCTGAATTTGATACTTTGTGTTTACATTAATTGTTTCACTATTTGAAACAAATGTTTATTTAAAGCTGATTGAGGTAAGAGCTGACACAGTGTGCCATTTATATCATCAGTGCCTTTGCCACTTCACCTCAGCAGGTTTTACTTTGAAGAAGCAAAAATAGCTTCATCAGACACTGAAAGAAAATCTTAACGTTCTGGTTAATCAGCAGCAGTCTGTGAAGAAAACAGCAAAGTAATGAAATCTCCACTTCTGAATAATTGTACTTGGGAAGCAGTGAGCTTCCAGCATAAATTAATTCTGAGCATCCAGCTCAGTTTTCAGCTAGAATCAATCAATCAAGCACTGAAACTAAATTCACAGCTCTTCACAGCATACTCTTTTTGGTAGGATGCAGAAAGATTAAAAAATAGAATAAAATTAAGGCACTAAATTATTTTTTTCCTACACAGGAGATCCATTATTTGTACAATAGAAATCAGTTACTGGTGTAGGGAATTTTATTAACCTTATGTTCCCAATGTTCCAAATCCAAGTAAGGGATACACTGGAAGGCACATTGAGGTATATGCCTCAGCCTTCAAACTAAACATGATTTACTATTGGAGCAAATCTATCATAACACCCTGCCCTCGATCCTCTGTTGTTTTATGTCACATGCAATCTTTGCACAAAGTTCATAAAAAACTCAACAATAAATTTTGAAGAGGAGTCCACATTAACCATGCTTTTTAGACTGAATTTGTCATTCCAGCAACGTTATAAAAGTATAACAAATAGAAAGCAACTGAAGTGCTATTTAAGATATACCATACTTTGGGCCTTCACCACCTTGAGGTGACAAGGAAGAGAAGGAGGCAGGAAAAATTTTACCCACAATAGTATCTTGTAGAGTCTCAAGTACCCAGCCACAGAAAATGAGAATCAGCTAAAGAGAATGTAAGAGGAAGATGTAAAAATGACATCCTGGGTTAGAATTGGGCAGTTATGAGTGAGCCAAATGTAGCTCTAAGATCATTCCACCTTAGCTAATCAGAATTTACAACTCACTCTAATTTAGGTCTCTGAAATGCCTGAAAACGTCTTTTTGTAATTTTATTCCATCACGGCACACATGTATCTCAAAGAAAAATTGTCCTTAAATCCATAAATATAACACATGCTACTCATTCCATTCCTTTGAGTACTTGACTTGACTTGGGCCCAGTCTTACAGAGCCCAGTGAAATGTAAAAGCCATTAAAAAAACAGCAGAAATTATAGACCAAGTGGAAAGCTGATTAAGGACAAAATTTCTGTGGAAAAATATCCTTCTTGTGACTGGAATTAGCTACAAAATGTCTCCATTACTCTGCTGTACTTCAAGGCAAATGCCTAAACCTTCAAAATCCCTTAAAAAGTTTTAGTAATTGAACACCTGTAATTCTGAGAAACTTTTCTGAGGACAAAGAAAAGTAATTCTGTTTTTAGTAGGAAACCCATCAAGTTTTGTAATCCCTAGAACCTGTAGCATTTTTCAAAGTGGGATTTTATCTGAAGAGACACTCACTGCATTTTGTCTTCAGACTACAATTGAATGGTTTCTGCTGAGGGCCTTGTGACAGGGGAATTGATCAGTTTCTGTGGTAAAGAGCAGTTCACCCTAGAGGTCAGTAATAATACCAAATGGTTTCAATATATGTAACACCAACCACTAAAAAAGCACTCTGACAAAGGAGCATAAGCTGTTTTTTGCTCATGAGGACCATATTTTCATCTAGGCGAGAAAGGAATTGAAAGTAGAAAGGTTTAAGTTTTCTAAAAATGTTGTTCTTAAAATTATTAGTATTAGAAAATTCATTCCTTATTACAGTGTGTCATTTTATATTAGAAAACTTTATGATTTCAAATTGTGATCAATCTAAGGAACTTCTCACTGCGTAGTAATCTCTGCATCTCAAACAATTCATCTCACCAATTACCAAATTACTGAACTAATCCTCATTTGCTTTACAACTGTAAAACAAAGACCTTTGTAAAACCGTGTATGCAGTGCTGTAGAATTGGCAATTTTACTCCAGTCTCTTCTGTACTGAGTCAATTTTGTTAACTTGTGGTGGTGGGAAAACTATCTATATTTCTTCTATTTTTTACTGTTAGAAGAAAATATGCACAATCTTTTGCTCCCTCTATTTTATTCAGTTAAAGATTGTTTAAATGCTAAAAGATATTTTAGAATTTATTTCAGCAAATTACTGAGCTAATGTTACAAGAATTCCTTCATTTGCTCACTTTCCTGTACCTGCACAAAAACATGCCCTGCTGATGGCCAAGATGTGCCATAGAGACCAGAAGAACCACAGGATAATTAACTGTGTATCATCCAGACAGAAACAAAATGTTCAGATACCCAATACTAGATGAGATATATACTTTACTGTAGGAAAAAGAAATTTCTAGGGGTGCTTCCTGAGCTTCCAGTTACTGACACAAACATGGACACCACAGAAAACTAAAGGTGCCCTTCCAGGGAATGTTAGAATATCACATTCCAGCCAAGCTCTCTGTAGTGCTTCTGGAAGACAGACAGAAGGCAGATATTTTGATATTATAAAACAATACAAATAAATACTTAAGTAAATGAGGACTTTCCCACTTGTTTCTGCTAACACCACCTTCATTATCTTCTACAGGTGCAGCAGCCTCTACAGGGGGAGATCTGAGTTTTGCTAACAGGTCTGGTTATTACAAAGGCAAAGCACGGGACCTTAATCACAACACAATGTTGTGTTCACATGACTACCTAACACCTTCAGCTGAAAGGGAAATAATTATTAACCTGGGACCAAATCTGAAATTATCACATCAAAGAAACAGGTCTGAGAGTTAACAGTACATTAAAGAGTTGTTTTTCCAGAAAAGATAACTGGAATGACTATCAATAAATAAGCATCTTCTTG
>VZTN01014369.1:2445-32357 GCA_013400515.1 Erpornis zantholeuca
GTTACGAAGTGATTTCCCTGAAAACCAGAGCAGTCTGCCAAGTATTACTTCTCACTGCACCACACTGCACTAGGGGTACATGGGAATCACACAGTACAGAAGAAAAAGAACTGCAGAGATGGTGGCTTGTAAGCACAATTTTTGACCTGTTGAAGGCATCTTCAATTGCAACGTGGAAAATATCAGCCCTAATGAAAACTTGCACTATGCAATATCATAGCAAATTATTACTGGAACAAAAGTTTCTACACATCTTTTCTGCCCTGTTATCCACACAAGGATAACTCCCCTGTGGCTTAGTGCTACAGCATGCTGTTAGAACATTGCACTAGCAAACAAGAGGTGCTGACAGTAGCACAAAGTTCTGTGGTTTTCAGGAACTTTATTTCTAGCATTGGACAAGTCACTGGATCTGCACTTTTCCAGGACTACTCATGCCTTTCCATGACTGCAGTTCCTATGACTCCAAGTGCAAACTCTTAACATTTGGCCTGAAAGTTCCAAAAGGAATTATCAAGTTTCTCGGAATTGCACCCTCAGCTTCCCCTCACAAAGAACTTAACTCTTCCTAGTGTAACACTATGCACTAAGCTTTGAAGAGCCTTCTTTTCCAAGGCAGGTGCTTCATTAACCATGACCATCATACACACCTAAAACCACACCTCTATTGTTGTACATTTTCACATTCACAACTCTAAACAAACACTATAGGCAGGTTAGTCCATAGCTAAGTATTTCAAGACTGCATCAGACAATTCAGCTGCCTGCAGAGCATGACATGTACTGCCAGCTGTCTCTGGGGCAGCTCCTTTATTCTCTTCTGCATAGTGTATTTACAGCCACCCAACAAAGATCAAAGATGATCTGAAAGGAAACATTGTAAGAGGATTCTTTTAACAGGGAAGCAACTTAACATAGATAATATGGATACTGAGTCCTCACGTTTTCAATAATAATTAATTTCTCACATAGGATAAGCTTCTTTAATTACAAAATACCTGGGACACACTATACATCAGTTTCCTGCTTTCAGGCAACTATTTCAACTTGTTCTCTTGAACAGAGTAATGAAGTTAACAAAACTGAGCTATGCCTAAATTATTTCAGTCTCTACATTTTGTACTCACCCAAAAGACAATGTTGTAGCTGAAGAGCAAGTATTTGTACCAACAGCTGACTTCTGCATTAGAATATCGGTAATAGTGCATCTTCTATAGCACAGCGTCTGCACAGGAGAGAAACAATGATGGGGATTAGGTAAAGATTTCAACAAAAATGGTTTTTTTCCAGTTCTCTCTTGCTCTGTTGAGAAAGGGAGTATGATAATCTGAACCATATGCCATTCAGAGTTATTTCAAACTTCCACTGACCCTACACTTCCTTTCAGCATTTGTTGCTTAATAATCCTATCTTTAAGCACCCTAATGTTGAAACAGGGCAGGCACACCCGCAAAGGAAACTCACTATACAGTTAGCCTAGGAGGATCTACATCACCAAGCTGACACTCATCTGCCTTCTCACTCTTTCAAAACTGTTTTACTTCTGCAGATGGTTGCTTGGATTTATCCACAAACCCTGTGGATTGCACATGCAGCAATCCAGCTAGCAGGATGTCCAGAGTAGTTAGAATCTCTCTGTGTCTGTGGATTGCTAAACACAATACATACTTATACCTGGCCTCTTCCACACTTGCATGTTCCTTTACCAGATCATCTCCTGTAAGAAGTTTTATACTCAAGAACCAAAGTCCCACCATTTAAAACCAACCTGCTCTGTGGAGTTTGCTTTGTTTCCTTACACACACTAAAGGGATAAGGTTCAACTGCAACTCTTGCTCAAGTATTTTAGTATTTATTTTCACGTAATTTTCATATTCCAGCTGTTCAGAGTATCACAACTAAACCACCTCTGCAGAAATGCCATGCATAAGAAAAACAGAGAAGATGCTGTTAAATTCAGAGTGGAGTGAGCACTTGCACTGCCCTCACATTCTGGACTGCTGAGTGCTGCCCAACACAGACAAGCAGCATTCCAACCTTCCACTTCCTTGAGGTCAATGTCAGTGAAAGGTTTGCGAAGGCAAGGAAACAAGAATACAGAATTTTCAAACACATCCTAACTACAAGAATTTACTGTGCCACCCTGGTCATTCACAGACAGCATGCAAAAACCACGCCTACCCAGTTAAGCCTGAAATCCAGACCATGGAATGGATAACTAAACTGCACCAAATCCACACCTATGACAGGGTAAACTCAGTTTTTTGGGGTTGTTTTAATTTGATGGTTTTTTTTCCTAGAAAGGAATCTGCCCGTGAGTATAAGAATCACTCCCACTTAAAGAAGAAACAGAAGTTGGCTTTGAGAATCCCATCCAATGCAGACTAGAGAGCAAATTAATACTTGAGCTTGGTATTTCTAGAGTTCAGATGTTGATTCCCATATAATTTTAACCAAACACAGAAAACAATTTTTTTTTCCTCACCTTATAACTTTTAAGACACGCAGTTTGTTTATAGCAAAAACCACTTTAGTTAAAACAAAGGAAATTGTACTTTATGGCAGCAAAAGCAGTGATGGGAAAGTACCTTCCTAGATGTGGCCGAGTCATACCACATAAAATGAGTTTTCTAATTTAGTTACTGACCTTTGCAACCCATCCAAAGTTACAGACAGAATTTAGGAACCTTTACAACTGTTATGAATCATAGCAAAGAACTCTTGCTTAAGCACTATCCTCCTGCTTATCTAAGCACACAACTTAAGAGAAGAGAGAATACAAGAAAAGGAACAAAGTTTGGTTTTCCCAACTTAATTTCAGTTTCTAGCTCCAAATGGCAATTTATATTTCAACAATCAATACTCACACACTTGTACAAGTCAGTAAGTATGATGCCCCTGGGGAAAAGAGGAAAGAGAGGGTACAACAGCAGAATCCCACTAATCTGAACAGAGTCCAAGACTCCATTTGCATGAGTGTAATCCCATTTTACAGCAACACACTGGCTACCAGTGCAAACCTATTCTCCAGATGCAGACACACTGAGGCCTCCATCACTGTTCTGCCTCCCTCCCTGTGAAAATTAGGAAACTGGTAAAAGACCAGAGTATCAACTGCAAACTGCCCATAAAGAATATTGCTTTTGGTGCTGCTACATCTACAAAAGAGAAGACAGCAGGTTGCATTTAGCTAGTGCATCATTAAATCTCATAAAAACAAGGTTCTGCTAGACAAAGAGGCCTAGAATATAACCTGAGGCAAAAAGGCAAGCACATAATTTCAGGACCTGAAGTACAAACATCATCTGAAGACTTTTTGTTAGGTTACCCTCTCTGGCATTGGACTAACATCAGGTCCCATCTTCACTGAAACTATTCACAGGAATAAGAGCATTAAAAATACCCTTACTGATAAGCACTACTCCCCACTCACCTCACTGTTTTGACTACCAGCTTGCAAGGCATTTCTCCACACTTCGAACAACTGCTACGATGCCCCAGTCAATATCAATCACAGTATTTTAATAGAATGAAAAAGCAAAATACTCCTTCCAACATATACACTTCTTAATGAGATGATGAGGGGGGTTTATTACCAGTACTAGCAAGAAGCTGTCCTGGAACAGCAAACAGCTCCTCAGACAGATATTAGCTTCCAAAACACCTGCTTATCTTAAGAGCTGGTTTGGCTTGCTCCATGCTTACCCTCATTAGAATTCTTCTGGTGGTTCTTGACAGACCACTGAACACTGTATGGCTGGTATGGGAAGGGCACAGTAAGTCTGGAGTGCAGGTATGTTAGTTTATTCTCTTAACAACAAACAAATGAAGCAAGTGGACACTTGAGGCTACACAGCCACCTTCCCCACGTTTATACTAAAAGCAGTCATGTTTCCCAACACAGAAAGCATCTGTTACCAGTCTCGAAATCTGCTACGTCAGTAATTCACTTTGTTCACAGCACAGGCTGCATAGCTATGGTTAGGCAATACTAAAAACACTGGGAAGATTAAAGCAGTATGTGGGCAGCACAGACTAATAACGTTCTCTACTGTGTTTCAGACAAAGCAAGTCACATTGTGTCAGCTGACAGTTATCACCCACTCACAGCAACAGGAATTTCTAAAAATTAAATACAGAGCACTGCTGCTTCGGTAAAATATAATTTTGTCTTAGTGTTTACAGCTTTAGTGAGGGGGAAAAATGTAGTCATTCATCAAGAGGCTACTGCCATTTCCAAAGCTTTTCAACACCCACAATTCCACTCTCACCTTCAAAATGCTACAGCAGTGGTATTCCTAATGTATATTCCTTACTCTAATAAAGCAGATGATGTGATCTATTAGCTAATCTAACGTGGCTATGCAGCAAAATCCTCATGGATAAGATGTTAAGTTCAGAACAACTGAAACAAAGTAAGTTTCTAGATTTAGGTCCACAAATTCTTTTAATCCTGCAGAGGCACTTATTTTACAAAGCAGACCTAAGTCACACTGAAGTTCCAAGTTCAGCCAATATTGCCACCATATACAGAGTCCTGATCCCCTTCCCTGCCCCACCTAAAATCCACAACCATTAATCAACCTACTCAGTGGAGCAAACAGCCACACAGCAAATCACAGAATAAATCTTCAGCTTAATTCTGTAACCTTGTACCGCACACCAAGAAGTAAACAGTTTTAAGCCTTCCAATCTACCTTCCCAGAGCATGCCCAAATGCCAGAGTGGGGACAGTCAGGAGGTGGCAGGAGAACAAGGATGGGAAAGCAAAAGCAGTGATAGCTTGAGTGTGCTCATGAAAAAGCAGCACCCCTCTAGTGCCAGCCCGTACCGCACCTGAAACATGCTAAAACAGAGGGAGCTGGGGGAACAGGGCCCCAACTAAGGCAAGAGAAAAAGGAATTCATTTGCCAAGCTGTTGGCTGCTCCACCATTGTTCATCAATACAAAGCATCACACCTGTATGGAGCTGGTGAAGAAAATGAACAAAGAAGAATATGCTGAGGAGCAAGAATTTTTAAAATACAGCAAGAGATGTCCTTTGGTCTATGATTGTTTTATTATGACTCAATTCCATTACTTAATCAACACCAAATCTATATGAAAAAGCATCAGTTCATTCAAGACATGGTACCATTAAAAACTATCATCATTCTTTGAAGGTGCTCAAATCATTAGGGGTTTTTGTGAAGGTAAAAGGTTGCCCCTTATGACCAGGCATAATTCAGATATATTCTTAGGACCTTCTAAAAATTGAACAACTAAGATTGTGTATGAGTTGCATTCAAAACACAATGCTCTGAACACAGTAGCATTCCCAAAGTGGAGACTCCACCTTCTAAGGAATAAGCTACATGGTCATCAAGAACCTCTTCTGAACACTCCACTTGACTAACACCACCAATCCTTTGGAATAAAGGCACTGCACCACTGTAATTCAAGAAGCTATTCAAGCTATGATTCATGGAATATTTTCAGCTCCATTTCATCCCCTAAACTAACAG
The DNA here is from genome assembly GCA_013400515.1 of Erpornis zantholeuca. Taxonomy (NCBI): domain Eukaryota; kingdom Metazoa; phylum Chordata; class Aves; order Passeriformes; family Timaliidae; genus Erpornis; species Erpornis zantholeuca. Next base: position 7,950 of record VZTN01014369.1, read on the forward strand.
AACCACACTAAAGGAAGACTTGAAAAAGGCAAGCAGAATTCAGTATTGCTCCCACAGCAACTCAAAAGCTGTAACAGAATACAACAGCAGTGCTACCAACTTCACTTTTCACTCTTCTTCATACAGAAGCTACAAAAGATACAGTTGACTGGCCTTGCTTCCATGTGTAGAAGTATTTATTCCTACTCAGAAAAAAAAATCTATTACTAATATTAAAAAAAGCACAAAACAAAAGAAGTTCCCAATGACTGTACAATGGAAGTCTTGACAATGTAAATTCAAACTACAAATATTCTTAGTTATTGACACTGAGAAGAGGCACAACTCAATTATCCACAAAATTTTAGTACATTTATGCTAGTTCTGCCCTATTGACCTCAGGTTCATTGAAGTAATAACTGAACAGATACTTTCTGCTTCAAAATACACATGTGCTTGACAAAGGTATCACCTAAAAGGCAAGGATGTCTTACTTAGTTCAAGGAAAATCTGCTCAAAACAGCTGACTGCAAATAAAGCATATACTCCACATTCTGACTTAAAGCAAGAGATGGCACAGGGAACAGAGAGAAAAGGAAATGTAAACTTCATCTAAAAGCCAGCAATTTTCCAAACACAAGGAGAACACAGCAGAAGAGAGATGGATCCTTTTAAGAAATGCAAAGAACAGCAGGAACCCAGGATGTAGGGCCCTCCACTGACCTTATCCTCAAGAAGCACTATTGGATAAACCTCTGGAGTTAAAACTCAGTTGGATTGCACCAGAGTAAGTGAAAACAACACTAGATATTATCACTACAGTTGAAAAGATGCCTCATTAACCTCTTAGAGAGGTATAGAAAAATCTTTCACATCTATGAAAATTTTCTTTAATAAAGCTACTGACCAGTTTCATCTGAATAGGACCTGCCTGTGCTGCAACTTACTCACTATACAGAACAAGCCACAAGTCATACTTTCCTTTTACTTCACAGAAAGTTCAGGTATTGGGAAACACATAGAAGCCAATTAGACATTCTGAGCAGGAATTTAGTCACCCCAGGGTGCAAAACCTGTTGGAACAAGTAACCAGAATAATCTGAGCTGACCCGAACTCCTCCACCCTTTCTACTACCTCTCACAAGAGCAGATACACATGCACTCTCTGCAACATCAACAGTTGCAAGGCAAAACTCAAAGTCTTAACTTAAAAGAAGCATGTAATTTGATTTTTTTTCCCCTTCCAGCAGAAGGTTTTGGAACCCTTACAAAGTAAATATCTTATCTGAGGAGCCAGAACTTCCAGTTTAGGGAATAATTTTACTTCTATTTAGTAATTCAACAGTAACAGAGCCTATTCCATACACTTTGCCTGCTCTCTCCCATACTTCCACACAGATCAAAAGGTTTCAAGAACAAAATGAGTCCCTCCATTTGCTCTACCACTTCATATCATAAAAATAAGACAGGAAGCCACCAACTTTCTTTGCTGACAAATACACTCTTTCTTCAGAGAACATCCTAAACTTTTATACATATTGTGACTTTCTTCCACCTCAAGGAATGCCACTTGTTCAGTCTCCAGTTACATTTCAGTCAAAAAAAAATATACCTTCATCTTCTCTTTTCATAAGAAAAAACCCAGGAGACTGATTATAGCAATATACAATAAAAAAGAGATGAGCATATAATTTGCTTTGGGTTTTGTGGTTTGTTTTCTTAAAAGTGTTCCTTGCTTTGGCTATAATGTACAGTCTGTCTACATCCACACTCTATTTCTCAGCCTCCACACTAAATATTCCTATATATGAATTTATATATATAAACATATATTTTACATATAATGAAATAGAAGTTTATTTTAACAGTTTAAACCAGATCAAGGTATTTCTTAGTTAAAAAATTTAAAAATTCCAGTGTCAAAATCTGATCTCCAGTAATGAGCATGCTAAGAAATGACTGCAGTATCATATAATACTAGTTACATTCATCACTTGTTCTGTTTAAACAATGTTGACTCCATGTTATGGAAACATGATGTGGAGTTCAATCTGTAAAACCTTTTCTCCCCTCCCACCCCAATTAACAGGGCCTATGCTTTCAACACCAGAAGAACACTCATTTCAAATGAGGGACCAGGGAAACTTTTGGGGGAAAGGCATGGAGGATTTGGGGACAATGCTCTCAAAGATTTCTTTCCCTGCCCTCTACCTCCAGCAACTGCATTCATAACACAACTGGGACAGCCTTCTTTTACTTGCCAAGGATGACAATCACTAGCTTGCAAACCACCAGAGAAAATGGCTCTTTGTGGCCACGTAGACAGCTCAACCACCATGTAATTCATCTCTTTACCTCCTTTCTGGTAAAGAAACACACTCTTGAAACTTGCAAAGCCCAACAAGAAGATAAACATCTAAGGCAGCACTGGAAAATGTTAAAGATGTGACAAAACAGCCTTCAGTGTCCCACAGTCCCAGCCCCTGTCAGCTCTTCAGCAGAATAAATGTCTCAGCCCAAATACACAGGAACAAGCTAACGCTTCAGGAGTTATAGCAAGTAGGTTTGCAGAGCAGAGTGCAAATGCTACCACACCACAGGGAAAAGATTAAAAAGACCAATGCTGCTTCAGGACAAGCCCATGCTTGAACAGCTCCAGCCGTTCCCCCAAAAGCCAGTGCTCTGGCAGGTCGTGAGAAAGCCTTGACTGTCTCGCCTGAAGTCTCTGCATCCGCCCCTGGGGAAGGAGGAAAAACAGGCTTTCCACCTCTCAAGACAGATGCCAAGAACAACACTGTGCCATTTAGAGATCAGGGCAACAAAGGCTGTGAAGGGACACAGTCAGTGCTCCTTCCAACGCAGGCCTCAGCCTCGGCAACAGCTAATTACAAACACACCAGCCAAATTAGAAGGTGCAGAGCTTAGACACAAACACTTCCTAATCTGTCCCTTTAGTAAAACAAAAAGCATACCTCCTGATGGAAAAAATGTGACAACACAGGAAACTGCCATCTGAACAGGCTGACAGTACAGTATGACTGGTTACACAAGCACCACAGCTCAGATAAAACAACAACACAGAGCTGAACTACACTTCCCCTTCTCAGCTGGAGAGGCTCTTCCAGCTGAACACCCCCCGGTTCTGCAGGAGCACACCACTGGTGTGACCACCTTCTCAAAATACCCTCTGCAGCCTCAGCACACTGGACACTTTGCAAAGAACACCACCTTGTTGTCTTCCAAGAGTCACCTCACCAGCTGCTTTCCAAGAGTCATCTTGCTAATTGCCTTCCAATAATTTCAAGACAGACAACTTTTCTGATGAACCTTCCTGCTCCACAGGTTTGCCATGCAGCCAAACTGAAGTAACTTAGTACTCAGGGCAGGGTAGAAAGCTTTGCTGTTTTTACCTTTTATTAGATACAGCTATAGCACTGCAGGCATATTTCACCCCCGTGAAGTTCTTCCCCAAGCACCACCTATTAAACTAACTGTTGAGGGAAAAGCAATGTGCATCAAAAGGATCAGCTCCATATCCTGGCAGTCAGAAGAAGGCTGCTGTCACATAAAGACCAAAGTCCAACCTCTCAGGTGTTTTCCTTCAGATGCAAGTTACTTGAGGCTATTCCCTTTGTTTTCTATTCCAGAAGTTTCTAGATGTCAGTGAACATATTGCAGCACCCATTTTATGCCCCAAAGCAAGAGTGCACCACTTGCCAAGCTGAACAAATGAGGTTTTTTAACATATTAAAATTCACAGCATTCAGCTGCCTCCAAATACTGTGCTTCATCCTGTAGCTGCAGGGGCAGCAACTCAAACACCTTACTTTGTTACCTTCAAGTCCATCAATTATTTAGAGAAAACGCCTTTCCAGAGAGACTCAAGTAGCAATTATTTAGACTTTGAGCAGGAAACAAAAACCATTAAAAGAGGAAAAGAGATTTCTGGAAAGGGCCATTGGGCCACATGAACATATTTGGTGTTGTACACTAACAACCTGCCTGAAACAGAATGACAATGCCAAAACAAAACAACCCTAAAGCCAAAAGCTCACGTGCACACAGGAGCTCATCAAGTGCCTGAGCCAATTAGTGCCAAAGACCCCCAGCTACATCAGGGGGGTTTCAGGACAGGTCTTCACATGGAAGGCCTTTATCAGTTTGGTGTAAATGCCTGTTCTCTAGACCAGGAGCATAAAACAGACAGAAGCAATTTTCTAATACCACAGAAGCTCTTTTACAATACCAAGACAACATCCAGCAATGCTTACGACAAAGATCAAGGGGAAGCAGAGCCCTGTGTTTTGCCTTTCCCACTCAGGTTCAGATTAGGGATGAAGACAGGACTAAGATTTTCAGCTTTTACATGGACTTCTAAAGACAATGACACAGAAAAGTTTCTCAGAGAAACACAGGTAAGCACTCACCCTAGGTAAGAACAGGAATTCTTCCATTCACACTTATCATAGGTAAGGGGTGCTACAATGAAAAGGACAAAACACTTTGTTGCTTTCCTCCCAAAGAGTCGAAGAAAGACAGGAAACACTGAAGCCAAACAAGTGCTGGTCCCCCCTGCCAAACAGGGGCTGAGGCACACTTTGAACCAGAAAGGAAAATAAACTTATTTTTAAATCCAGCTAAGAGCCCTGGGTTTGGACATAGTTCCTATTGTGGCCATTACATTTTATTTTCATTTGTTAAAGGTCTTCTGCACAAGCGATAACAGAATTCACATGTGAATAATCAAGCAGAGCCCTACTTCTCTCTGAGGGCTTTGTTTCCAAGATTTATATCAGACTGGTCAAAAAGGTTAGAAAAAGCCTGGCCATTCGAGGCCGTGGTTTCAACTGCAAACATCACAGTCCCTTATATAGTCAATATTTAAGTACTGAAACTTTTTGCACTTTTGCAGGTGATCCTCAACACCCACACGTTGCTATTATCCTCACCTCTGACATTCCTAAAATAGAAGAATTTTAGGATGATTTTTCAGCTCACTGACCATCTGAAAGCAATTTTATCCAGAATAAAGTTGTTTTACAACACAAAAAATTTCAAATATGACATTCAGCTATATTTAAGTAATTAAATTATGGCTGCATTTAAAAGCAAGCCACCAGAGCCTAGACATTCCAGCCCCTCCCCTTCTCTTTAGATTGCTAAATCAAAATTTAGATTTCTGTATTCTTGGGAGGAACCAAACTATTACTCTTTAAAACCCACACATATCTAACCTTTATAGGCTTTAGTCTGATTATCTCTGACATTGTGCTTAACCTTTACGAGATGCTTTTGTGTGAGCATGAGCCAAAGGGTCCTGTTCCTGCCCAGACTGTGCCAGGGGCTGAAGGCAGCATCAGTGCCTCCACCCAAACCACCAACAGAACAGCTCTGGAAGAGCCAGAGACCCTAGGGCTGGGCAATACCAGAGAGGAAGACACACAACCATCCTTTGGATGCACAATCAGAAGCCATCTAGAAATAACCTCTGCTTAATTCTCCTTTAGTAACAGCCTGCATCATTTACTGTTTGAGGGTCTAATTTACTGTATGTGACCTACTTCAGCTTAAAGCAACAGGAGAAGCACAGCACACTCACAGATTTTGTGAGCTGCAGCTGTCTCAGCCTCACAAATGCACCACAGGTGACAAAGTACGAAAAGTCTGTTCTACCCAAAACCAGGAAGTTTTGACGCAGGAAGCCAAAGTGCAGTGCATAGCACAGAGAGCCCCCAAGTAAAACAAGTCTGAAATCCACTGATTTTTCCATACCCCACCCATGTGAAAATTTTTTGTAAAAGCAAAAAATTACATAAAGGGAAGATCTGTGGAACAGTTTTGATAATAGCTCTCTGAACTCCACTTCCCCTCACATACACCCCAATGAGAATTCTGAACTAACACAGTGTGATTAAAACAAGAGTTTCATTTATTCATACTTGGCAGTGCTCAAACTGTGCCACACCTAATCCACAATGAGAAACTTGATAGACTATGAGAATTAATTGTAGCAGCTTGTCAGCAGAAAAATTCCTCCTTTTTTTTCCCCAAACATTCATTTGCAGGTAATGGCACACTAGTAGCCACCCACTAAAGCTTTATAAACTAAATGAAAATACCCTCTAAGAAAATCAAAGGCCAGCCTCAAAACAAAGCAATCCAATGGACCAATGTTCCTCAGTTATTAATTTGAAGTAAGCATACAACTTCAACTTATTTATCATCCAGATATGCCCAAATTCATAAGACACCATGTCAACAATTCTCTTGCTACATCCGAGAGCAAAAAGTTATGCCTTCAATACCAAAGAAAGCATCCCAATTAAATAGCATCAGAGCAAGGGCTTTTTATGGTCCTTTCATTAAGTATTACAAGGCCTAATGCTAGTAAAAGGTAGCCCAGAACACACCCCCTTGCAGTCCTGTTAGGCATGTTACCTATGTGGAGGCTCTGCATAGACACTGCTCCTAGCAAAAAATCATACTTTTTCCTTCTTTTCTGCCACCCTCCTGCTCCCCACAAGGAGGCCAGAAAGACAGGAAAGAGGCTTTAAACAGGAAACAGTAAGATTAGTTTTTCTACAATGCACTAAATGTCAGGCAAAGCCTGTGTCCAGAAACAAGAACAAGACTCAAGTGAGACTTACGTGAGTTTTATTCTGATTTGAGGACTAGAGATAACACTTCAACACAAAGGAAGCTAACCAGACCAACTTACATAAAAAAAAAAAGAAAATCACACAGTGCACACACCACCCAGAAAAGCTTCTTTCCATGATTGCGATTTAGACCTAGACTGCGCCTTCAGCAAGTCCTTCTGGGAACAAGATCAACAAAAACAAAACAAAATGCCAACAGTGTAAGTTACTGGCATATTTTTTTTTCAATATAAATCTATTTCCAAACTTTTGGGAAGCTATTCTAAAAACTCCTGTTTCGGTGGCATTACAGATTTGAACAAGACAATCTTCTAAGGACAGGCAACAACACAATATTCCATCCTAGAAGAACAGAGGACAGGATATATATCACACCCTAAAAGTACTTTCTTCCAGTGTCATTAACCAAAGGATAAAGGACACCATTCCACCAACACAAGTGTCCTGAATTCCTAAAAAAAACACCACACCACACAAACCAAACCCTGCAAAGTAGCTTCCACCACAGCTCATTCTTATTTCACACCAATGACTAGATTTGAATTCCCACCTGATCCATTCTCTCTGCACACAATTCTTCTGTCAAGCAGATAGTGCTAGCCCCTCAACCTTCCACACCAAAGCATTTCACACATTTATTGTGATTATAAAGTGTCTCGGTACTGATGCCTTACTCCCTGCTGGAGATAGCCAGGAAAGAGATGGATCATCTCATCAGAGAGCACTTATGAACGAGACACACCCTGTGCTTCCATTCTCTAGGAACTGCTTTCCTTCCATTTTATCCAGAGTTCTAGGTCACAAGGCTTCTGTCACTGTAACAAACAAACAAAAACCCAACCAAATAAAAAAGTAATGCTGGAAGAATTTTGTCCTGCCAGTTATTTTAAAATATCCTTCCCGTTTCCACCACCACCTCCTTGGAAGACCTACTAAAGAAAGGAGACAACAAGTAGCTTCTTTTACAGTATGAGTTAGATTTCTTCGTGAGGATTTGTTTCTTTTTTTTTTTTTAATTCAGATTATCTCAGAATGAAACCGCTAAGGCTACACAGAGTACGGAAGGCAAAGCAAGAGCCAAAACAGAACTGACCACGGAGCATCACCTCTGGCACCCCCGCGCTCCACGGCCGGGCCTGTTTCGGCAGGAGGCTGGAAGGGTGTTAGGGAGGTCGCTCACTACCACGGCCCACAGGCAGTTACAGTTAAAATATCTTAAAAATTAAGTTACGGGCCTCAGTCCTTACACCCACTGCTTTCTCTAAGCAGCCTGGGCTCAGGGCAGGGTCTGGCAGCAGCCGGGGCGACGGCGGAGAACGGAGCGGCCAAACTCTGGCTGCAGCACTCCGAAAGGCCTTTTTCTATTATTTTATTCAATTTTTTGTTTGTCTGTTTTGATTTTTTTTTTTTTTTTTTAGTTTCTTTTAGTTTTCCTCTGTCGTGGCACCTCAACAAGTCAAGCTAGCGTGAGTTCCCAGAGGAAGCTTCACCCGGCCTCTCCGGCTTCCTTTAATGGACAAGGACAATGGCAGGGGCTCGCCATAGCCCCGCGCTGCCGGGAAACTTAGGCAGCCGGAGGGCTGCTCCCACCCGGCTCGGTGGCCGCCAGCCCCCAGGAGATGCTGCAGGGAGCAGACGTGCTCCGGGGACAGGGAGCAGAAATGCCGGTGCTTCAGGACGGGGAGGGAAAGGGGCGCTCCAGACGGCGCGACCCCCGGGGCAGCCAGCGGAGGGGATGGGATGGGATGCCCAGGCGGGGACGGGCAGGGACTCACCGGGGCAGCAGCCTGCTCGCTAAGTTTCGCCGAGTTGGGCGGAGGGCGAGGCGGCGGTCGGCGTAAGCGGGGGTCCCTCCGCTGCCTCGGCTAGTCCATGGACACGGCGGCGCTCCCGGACCCTCCTCCCCGCGTCAGCTCGGCCGGTGCGCCAGGCGTGCCCTTGTGCAGAGCCGCCCCGCCGCTCTNGCCCCTCAAGGTCCCTCCCCCGCAGCCCTGGGGCGCCTCGGCAGCCGGGGGAGCGCGGCCCATCGGCGAGGCCCAGAGCTTTGTTTCCTTGGATTCATTCTGGCTCCGGGGTGGCCGCGTCCTCCTGCCGGCCCTGCGGAAGGGGGTCAGCCCGGCCCGCCTCGGCTGAGGGAGCAGTGCACAGCCCTCAGCGGCGCCTCTTACCTCCCCAGGGGTTTCGGAACGTGAACCGGCACGTCAGGGACAGCACATGCTGAGCAATATTGAAGGCGCGGTCGAGCCTACATGGAGAGCCGGAAGGCGAAGGAAAGACGTAAAATAAAACGACCCCGAAGAGTATTTGGAGTCTCCAGGCGTCCCAGGGCTTTTACACCTCCCGGGAGAGACGCTGAGAAGAGGGGAGGGAAGGGAAGGGAGGGCTGAGCTGTTTAAATCCGTGTAGTTAGCAAGTGATAGCTGCCACCTGAGGCAGCCACCGCCTGGCAGGTGGGAAATGCTCCCCTGCCGGCTAGCTGGCTCCCAACCTCCACGCTCTCCTTCTGTCCCCTCTCCATACCTTGTGATCTCTCTTCGAACATGGAAACACCTCTGTCACCTTCATTCCCTTCCTCATATATAGAGCAAAACTTACATCCTTAGTGCCTCGCTAACTATGGAAGTACATTTGTGTGTGCAGGAAGGCAAGGCCCAGAGAGGTAGTGCAGCACAGCACGTGTTCTTACAGCCTGCCTCATGTTGTCTACACTTTCTTCACCTGTCCCAGCCCTTGGTCTTTGAGGAATTCCTTATTCCCCCTGGGTCAGGAACAAGCCCGCCCACAAAGACAGCAGCAATCCCACTGAAGTGAAAGGAACTATTGAGCAATCAAATGGTGTGAGTTTAGCACTTCTCTTGTGTGCTGATTCTCCACTCATCAAAGCTGACAACCAAAAGCGTGCTAGAATTAATAGTAAATGCACAGTTCCCCTCACCCACGCCCTTCTGGTGTCTGAGAAAGCAGATACACACCAGCGTGTCACCCACTCACCAGTCACGTTATCAAGATTCCTTCTCATTTCCTACATGCAGTTATTTAAATAAGTGGGGAGTTGGGTTTGTTTGCAGTTCTTTGTTTGTTCTTTTTTAAAGGGAGGGGGAGTATTTGCCAGCCTCCCCAAAACTTGCTCAAGACATCTTAGAAACCAAAGTAAAATTGAGTGTTAAAGCTGATAGAAGATGCTAGAAGAGCTACCTGAATTTTGGGCAGGATCTAAGAGGGGAAGGGGAGTTAGGAAAGGTCACTGCATTATCAGATGGTAAAAAGAACTAGAAGAGATCCTTTCTCCGTCTCAAAACTGCTGAAGTAATCTCACAGAGCACTGAGTCACACCTTCAGAAAGTCCAGAGGCAAGGCAGAAAGCTCTAGTGTGCTGATGCTGTAAGAGACAGGAAGATGGTGCAATAGTAACTGCTAAAACTCAGCAGGGAAAATGGGAAATTTCAGGAAAATTCAGCAGCTTTAGGATGTAAGGAATGTGGAATTAGGAAGGGCACTCATCAATAAAATAAGGTTTTCTTGCAATTGAGCATTTGTGAAATGGTTAATGTTAGCAGATCACAGTATAGTTGAATTGACCGTGTTCACTGTTAGGATGGAGCTAGTTCGAACAGCCTCTCTGTGTCCCATTTATTTGCCTTTGACATTATCTCTGCACAGTGCTTCACTGTGTTGCCAAGAAAATTAGAGTAAAAATCTCATCCATCACAGAAACCATTAACTAAGTGCTAGGGCAAATTGGAACACTCTTAAAAGACAGTCACTTCAGTAGTAAGAGGTGTAATAATGCTGCAGGAATGAAAATGAGAAATCTGATTTTTTAGTGAACATGTGTAGGCCGACGTTCATGTATGCTTTGTCAATGCTGTTTTCCTCTCACAACTGCAAAACATTTTCTGCAATTAATGACTTCATCATGAGGAGTAGCTGGTGGAAAATGGCCCAACCAGAGCTGTTCACCACTGTACGTGTTCAACAATATCACCAAATGTCTCAGTTTCATGTTTCAGTGTGAAGAAAAAGTCTATTTATGGAGGGAGGTATCTGGAAATCAGAGTTTCAGCTGGAATTTTCATGAGGTTTTGATAATTATGAGGTTAAGAGAGAGAGGGGTGTGCAAGGAAACAAAGCCCACAGAAGCTACTGACAGACCTTAAGCAACTTCAAACACAAAGAAATCAGTAGCCGAATCTAAAAGACAAAGCAGAAATATTTTAGGGAAAGCCTTTATAACATGTTCCAGATCGATTAGAAGAATAACAAATTAGGATGGAACTGGTCACACACCCCATTAAATTCGAGGGGATTAGGCTGAATCAGTGGTTTAAGTTTGCCCTCCGTCCCACGGCGTTTCCCCACCTCCCCCTGCTGTTACCAGCGGCTCTCGCAGCTCTCTGCTGCGGTCCCCTCGATCAGACTGTCCCCACGGACAGTCCGTGCGGCAAAGGCGGCCCCGCACACCCCAGCAGAATCGGGAATCAGCACCACAAAAGAGTAAGAGGTGAAGTTTTGTAAGTAATTATTAGCAGTGAGTCTGCTAATCATTTATTCCCCCCACATGGAAATATCTATATACCACAGACTGACATTCAATACAGTATATCCTTCTCCAAGTTTCTTATTCTTCAAAGAAAACACCCGTACAAGTGAAAAGGTCGCAGGAGTAGATGTCTTATCCAACAGCTTTCTTCCAGCCGAATGGGCCCGAATGGTCTGTTCCTGGAGCCTGTTAAGCAAATCTACTGCAGAAACCCCCTCGGATGCTCTGCTCACCTGCATTTTGGCTGGGTAGCAGTGACATCCAGCGGTGCGGAGAGAAAGAGAAACTTGCTTTTTTTTTTTTTTTTTTTTTTTGCCACAGTGCATCACGAGAAACGCATCCCCAAAAGGCAGGGATCCCTTGGCATTCCCTTCTCGTGGTTATTCGCGAATGGCACCCAAGCGCAGGCAATTGGACAGCCGTGGGAACAGAACAGATAACCCGCGTGGGGAAACAAAAACGCAGAACCAAAAACAGTCTCTGGGGCAGACCACCTTTCTAGTGGCCCTAAAAGAAGACTGAATAGAAAATACAATTGGTGATCCCTAAAGTTTAAATAAAAAGCACTTCCCTATATTACACCTACATCATTAACTTCACGCCATTTTAATTTAAAAAATATTTTATTAACCCCCATTATGTGATGAAAAAAAGATAAATGGGCTGACAAACAAGGAATAGTTGATTGAAATTACTACAGCAGAGTTTTGTTTCTCAAGCCCTACCCTTGCACTTTGTGCATTTTTCTACTGACCTGATCCATGTTCATCTAAAAATGAAAATAAATAGAATATCATACTGCATGGGTGCAAAATGCACATTTCAGAATAACAAACAAACTTTTAATTACTAGTTTCCAGTAACCAGCTAAGTGTTGAAGTATGACGTGATATTTGATGTGCTGAGAAGTGATTTAGATTTTGGGTACATGTCGTGTGAAAAGAAAAAAATCAAAACATTAAATGCATAAAAGGAACTGGGCCAGCAGAGGTAGCTGTTAGCACAACAAAATCAACAACTGTAATTTTTTTTTCAGTGAACATTCTAAATTCAGTCTGCAGTATTGGAAATTCACTTAGATTTCATTTGTTCATTTACTATTTTGCTGTAGTTTTAGTTATTTGGGTTATAGCCCATTTCCAATGGTTATTAACTGTTACTAGCTCCTATGTACCACCTATTTTCTGTCCTTCCCATTTTTATTTTGTCAGCATGGGATTCAGAAAGGATGAGTCTACTCCAAATAATCCCAAGGCTGGCTTGAAAAAAATAATCAGATTTATCAATAACAATTTTGCAGAACAATTTCAAATGACATTTTGATCTTCCAGGGCTGCAAACTTTGACTTGATTTCTGAAAGACAGGGTTATAAAACTTTGAAATGCAGGTAAGCTTATGTAACTTTCAAATCAAGAATACACTAACTGTTTAGAGCAGGAAAAGGCCTCTGACATAGTTACTGTATAAGTGCCTCAGGAGAACCTGTCTGAGAAGAGAACTTTCAGTTTCCATGAATACTTTAATATTCAAAAACTTCATGTGTGTTTCTAAAAAGGCTTTTATCATACAGGAACACTTTAATGTGTTGTAGTGATGCCTTAAATGGCTATCTAGAAACAGAGATTAGACAGGAATTAAGGAGGTATTTATTCGAAAGGCCTTCAGGTGTACACTTTGGGCTCCAGAGGGCCCTGCCTCAGTGGATCCCAAAATGGACAATGACAGCTCACAAGTTCTTCACACTTTTATATCAGCATCAATTCCCCAAGCAGAACCCAGCCAAGGATGGAATTTCCCCAAGCTTTTCCCCACTCCCCAAGATGATGGTTTACAGTTTTTCAGACTAGGACAGTCTGGGTGTCCTTGGAGAGCGAGCTGGAGAGGCTTTGTTCTGTCTGTCTGAGCATGAGAACAGCACTTAACAAGCTACAGGAAACTTCAGAGTTACACTAGCAGTACAGGATCAGAAAAATACAAAAGTTAAAACCTAAGGTATCAGTAGCATTAGTGATTTATATGTTTGACAGCCATTATTCTTCCAATAAACATTCCAAATGCTGGTCAACACAGCTTCCTGCTTCTGTTTCCAGCTCCTTTGGGCAGGCTAAGGAGCTGGGCTGCAGCCCCATAGCATCCTTATCACCATCTAGGGTTCCCTGCAGTCTGACTGGGCAGCCAGCTCTGACAGAGTGCATGCAATTCAGTTGCATGTACACAAAATTGTACAGCAGGTTCTACAGGCACTTCACTTTATCTTCAATTTCTTGGAATTTATCTGGCTCCCATCCCATTCTCCAAGGACTGTTTATGCTTCTCATATTTCATGTTTATGTGAAATGCACAAATAGGCCTTGAGACAAGGCCTGCAATGCAGGTCTAAGATCAGTACCTCCTTTGCTGGTCTTTGTGCAAGATCCATTCTCTCCAAATGGCAAAGCTTCCTAGTTCCCATGAGACAGAAAACTCAGAATTCTGCAGAAGCCACGATCCAGAATACTCCTGCTGTAATTTGTTGTTTGGAACTCTTGCAACTGTAAGAAACCATAGCTCACACCCATTTCTTTTGGCATCTCTTGTGTTTCCTACCACTTGCACTCCCAAGTATCCATACACCTACTGCAGACAAGAGGACACTTTGCTTGTCACGATGCTTTGAACTTTTTAGGGGCCTTGTGTCAGCACATGATACCAGTACTGCCTTTCAATGATTAAACCCAGGAAAAGAATCCCCCAGGCACAATTCTTCGTTTCATGGAACAGCCTGGCTGCTGTGGATGCCATTTGGAAAAGCCCATCTCCAGCCAGGCATTTTATGTCTTTGAGAGTCCAAGAGCATTTACGGGCTTGGTGACCCAGGCAGCCCTGAACATGGACAGAGACAGTACAGGTTCTCTGCACCTGTCCATGCCTCGGAGGAGAGCCTTTGGAGAGGAAGTCCATATCATAGAGCCAATTTGCTATAGACTTTGCTGCTGTACTCTCTAAATCCTGTTCCTTCCTGCATCCCCCAAAACAGTCAAACACAAATTTTAGCTGATAGTAACATACATGAGTCCAATTTCTGTTTAGTTTCCAAATGAAATATATGAATCACTTAAAATCCACACTGCTAGAGTTGTTTCTGGGAACTGTGAAGAACAGACTCTGAAGAGCATATAAATATTTTTGGCTAAAAATAGTTTTACCTGGACATAAATACTAAGAAAAAAACGTCAGGGTTTAATTCATAATGATGTAATTTTTTAAAAAGGATCTTAAACACAAAAAGGAACCTGCCTTTGTGCCACAGTTATCTTCCTTGCAGGAAATCACCGGGAGCTAGAAGATCTAGAGCCAGTAGTTAACTAACAAGAAACTCACTGTTGCAGACATAGTGGCATGCCTTGAATGCAAAATCTCAGAATTAGATTGACAGGATATAGTTTTCTAGAAATGCAGATGTGTTTACATGTTAACGAAAAAGCAAAAACCAGAGGCATTTAATTTACATAAAGTTTATTATCTTTTCCCTTCAGCTCGTACTCCATCATTCCAGCCTTAGCAGAGTTTTGTTTCCCTAGGTAGACAGGTTTTCAACTGACTGTCTCTGACTGAAAACATCGAGGCTAGGTCAGATTTTAGACCCAGCCTTTCATTAATACAGTCAGACACAAAGGAGCAGTCAAAATCCTGACCACCTGGAAGGCTGCAAAGGAACAAAAAACAATCCAAGGGGATTTTCAGTTTTCTATGTTTGAATAGAGAACCTTTCCTGTGATCCCTAAATAGTTAAGCAACTAAACTGCACATTCAAGACATGGATGCATTCTACGTTTCAAGCTCTAATCAGAAACATGTGCAACTGTTTTTCCACTTATGAAGCTTGTGGTTTTATCTTCTCAGCAGCTTCAAGGACAGATGGAAGGCTGACTTTGTCTCCAAATTCTTTCTCACGATGCTCCAGTAAAACACCCTAGTCAAAGACACAAGAGACAAATTCAGACACATCTCCCTACAAGAGATCCACTGCCCAACTGAACAATTCCAGGAAACAACTTCTAGTCTTATACAAAACATAAAAGCCTCCTAGGTGGCCTGCAGTACCTGTCTTCCTGCCCCAATCACATATACACCTCCCAGCGTGAATCCTTCTCCTTCCAGATTTCCACTATATCCACTTTTCCAAGCACGGAAGAAATTTTGCCAAACTCCCAAGCGGAAAAAGCCTGACAACATCATTTTTCGTCTGCGTGGACCATAAAAGCCTTTCTGCAGGGGAACAGAAAATATGTCAGCAAAGAAAGGAAAAAAGACTTTTCATTCATGTGGATTTTAAGTTCATCCACAAGTATTTAAGCCCCATGTACACCGACATCCCTATTGCTGACAACAGCGGTGCTTTGGGATAAACGTGTTTTTTGTTCAATTGCTTGTTGGGGTTTTTTTAAATTCAGCCCAATTCTTTCATGCAGGCAGGGGTGAGAGAGAAAATAAAGGGATCTTCTATTTGAGTATTACATATTATTTTTTCTTTGGCAGACAAATGATTTTTAAATGTGTCTCCTGGTTTAAGGAGAAAGTAGGGCTGTGGTTCTGTAGGACATGAGATTGGCAATCCAGCGCGTGCCAGTGTACTGGGACAAGCCATATCACTGCAATCTGGCCTATACATCATAAATTAATTATATGTCACCTTCAAACCTTGATTCACACATTGTAAACATCAGCAAGTCACACAGCCAGTGGAAGAAAGGAATAAATATTAACAGGCCACGTTGTTTACCTGTTAAAAGGGAGGAACAATCCTGCAACAGCACGTTATCCATGCATAGCTACACCACAGTTTGTAAGCTCAGCAGGATGTATAAATATAGAAAAACAAAGCCAATTAACTTCTTAAATTACAGTGCTACTAAATCCTTTTTCATTCAGACTTCATTCTACTTAATTATACAAGCTCTTCAAAGAGGGCATTCATAGGTTTGTTTTTAAACAAAAGGAGAACACCAACTTCATTATACCTTTTCATCCAGAAAGATTTCTCCTTTGAAATAATGCTGAAAATCCTCCACTTCAGTCCCTATCTTCTCTTTCACAACAGCATAGAGAGGGACACCCAGCTTGGACAGCTGGGGTTTCAGAGAGGAGAGCTCAGAAGCCTCCTAAGCAAAGGAAAAAAACCCAAACATTTCAGTCAATAAATGGAGGTTGGAAAGCTTCACCTTGAATTTCAAGACCATCAGAAACACACAAATTCTAGCTTGAGGCACAAACCAGAGACAGACCTGTAACATTTAAGCTAGCTGTACTCCTAGGCAGCTCTTCATCAGATTTACTACGATTTTCTTTGTTACACATGGAGGAAGCAGATTCTATAATAAAATATTAAAAATCCTGAAGAAAACATCTTCTTTAACTCAAAGCTGTAGCTATACCTTGCCTGTAATAGGGCTTATTATCTTTTAAAGTATTTAAAAATGGTAAAAATAAAATGCCTGCACATCACTTAACTTTTTCAGAATTTTCAGTTCTTTTTTCCAGTTTGACATCCATCATTATCAGTCCTTCTGCAAAGTATTTTGAGGGCTCTAAGCAGGAGCAGGCTATACAAGTTTAAAGTAAATAATGAAGGTACACTCTCCTTCCTAAATCCTCCAGTAAATAATAATCAGGGAATTTCTTCATAGACTTTCAGTATCCCAGAAGGAATACTGCTTTTTCTGGCATGTAAGAGTATAAGGTGTCACCACTCATCTGCTAGCTTTTTGTTCACCTGAGGGGATTCCAATTCCCACAGTTTATACAAAGATCCCTGAGGTTTTGAACAGATCAGAGTGTGCACTGAAAATATGTTTCCTATCTCCCATGGAGAAAGGTCATTTTTACTGGACAAAATTCCCACATAAAACCCCCATCTCCACACTTTAAAAACATGGACACAGTTTACATGATCACTCTCAGTCACCTAACTGAAATACTTTAACTGAAAGGCTTGCAGGACATCTAGAATTTACAGAGTACCAAGCAGCAGACAGATGGTGATGAACAGACAGGAAAATTTGAAACTTTCATTAGTAACAATAATAATAATAATAATAAATCACTCATGGATTCCTGACTGACTGTGTGTGAAAGTCACAGAATCAGGCACGTAAGTGCATTCTCTTCCTGCCCACGCTACACCTGTTCAGAGAGCAAAGCACTTTAACCTTCCATAAATTCTACACCTACTTAAGCAATTACTATTGATGGTAGCAGAGGCTGTAATGAAGTGGTTACAATATTAATTACTCCATGTTGTAGAGTAGCAAGTAACAACATAATAACTATTTTTCCCTACAGCTATGAGAAACATAATGTCCAAGGTGCAAGCTCTGGCTGTTCCCAGGCACTCTGTACATTCAAATTGTATTTAGGTGTCTTCTTCCAAGAAGCTCCACCCAGGGAGCCTAATGTCAATTTAAGGATCAAAATTTGTTTTCCAATCCACCTTGTTATGGAACAGTAACTCCTTATCTTCAGAGTCTGTACCTCCCTGCCTCACACTTTGCACCCAGAACAGAGAGGGACTCCCTCTGTGCACAGCTCTTTTTTTTGCAGATGAGCTTTATCTGATGGCTTTCTGCCAATCCAGTGTTGGACTGTACTTGACCCGAGCCTACTTGGCTCACAGAGATTTATTCTGGACTCTATATATACAACTAGCTCATAAGGCTCATTACCAACTGTACTTTTTGCAATCTCCCTTTTATAATTACCATGGGCTAGGTCCCTAGTGGATGTAAAAATCATGTAACCATCACCTCCAGAGGGAAAATGCTCAGGACCTGGACCATACAAACCAGCTGCAAAGGAAATTAAGTATGCTGGTAGCTGGTGACCAGTTTGAAGAAGGAAACAAAACCTTTCAGATGTTTTAGATGTTTTTGATGACTGTCCTATTCATCCCCTTCCCTTTATTCACTGAGTATCTATGCAAGCAGATCTCAACTCTTCTTAATTAATTCCCAGGCCCAGCAAGTACCTCTCTGCACAAAAATCATCCAGGTCTTCGTACAGCCATGATGACTGCACCATTCTCCTTCCAAAGTTCACTTGCTTTGAATGTCCTTTGTTCTGTTTGTACAGGAGAAACAACATCAACAACAATATCAGCCATTCTTGTTTATAATGATTAATACTTTATGGACCAACACAAAGTACTGCAGAGAATTCCACATTCAAATATAGTTCTAACAGAAAAAAAAAAATCTATATGTATAAGAGGATATTACTGCATAATTGTTTTTTAGAGGGGTGTCTTGTTTCATCCAGGAATAACAGTTTTGGTTGCTTTTTCTTTGCCAGAAATACTGGATATCAACTACATGTCATAACTAGGAAAGGCGGAAGAAAATTTCTTCCAACCCCAGCCTTAGAAAGGTTTCTATACGAGTCCAATTATTGAAGAATGTGGTCTAAAATAGCCAGAACCTTACCTGGTCCCAAAGTTTTTAGCTCTATCTCCTCTAAAAACTCCAATGTAGCCTTTTCTGGCTTGGACAAGAATAAGTCAGTGTTAGCAAGGACGATCCCCGTCACGGCTGCACCAATGGCTCCAAGGCCAACAGACCACATGCCCATGGTGAAGGTTCCCAAGTCAAGCAGAAAGGACATTTCTGAAAAGAGAAAGTAGAAACAGCTCTGACACTGGACATCAATGACACCAGAGGATGAAGAATTGGATTAAAACAAGTAAAAGCTCATGCAGGTATTTTTGGTTTAATTGAGATGATCTGTATGTTTATTAATGTACTGAAATGGGTTTTAAAAGATAGAGATTACATTCCAGTTCTGTGCCTGACCCACATCAAAACTAGATATTAGCAAGATGTTCTTATCCTTCCCTGCTACGAGGCTGACAAAAACATTAATTATTAAAGTGCTCAAATGCAATGAGGAGAAAGATGATTGAAGTGTATGTGTGTAAGAAAGAGCCTCTAACAATATGACCTGTATGTTAGCCAGCAACCTGTAAATCCTGTAAACTACAGGAAGACAGCAATTTCTTTCAAAAATAGAAGCATTTGTAGATTAAATGTTTTACACACACTAATCTATATTAAACAGTGAACTTTACAAATATACCATAGAAGACTTGGGGAAAAAAATAAATCTAAACCTGCTATATCTGGTTCATCATAACTGGTAATCTTTCACATTCCTTACAGCTGCCCACTGAGAACCAAAGCAGGCACCAAGCCAACCTTAGAGCTCATGCTTGCAGACAGAAAAATGTAGACTTGCAACCCTTTTATTACCCAGTGATCCAACATTACAAACATGCCTGGGACAGCACCTTCTTTCTCTGTTCTAACTCATTGCCACTCTTGCTAAAGCAGAAAGGACAGCAGGAACAAACAGCCTAAACTCCCACCCACCAGTGAGAACTGATAGCACTGCAATGGCAACCATTACATGTGAACACTCCAGTGTTAAAGTACAAACCCTGCTTGTGGTTACCCGTGGCTCAAGTTAGGTGGCAATTTTGTTTAACCACCTTCCATCCACAAACCCCCCACAGCCCAATCCTGACCCTTGCAAGGGTTTCACAAGCCTGGAAAGGGCTGACAGGCACCCTCCAGTGAGGCAGTATCAGTTGACAAGGATGCTGGAAAGCATACTTTGCCCTGCCTCGTGGACAAAGTTCAACATCCAGCTCTGAGTAATAACTGGTACAAGAGTCACTGGAGTTCTGGCAGTATAAGAAGTCACTTACATCACAAGGACTGTAGATTTGCACTCACACAACTGTAGCATTACACGTTATGGAGAATGGAAATCTTTTTCACAAGCTCCCTATTTTCTGATAGACTATTTTGGTGAATATTGCTGTCGATATATACATTTGTATGGGCAAGGTTCCCACGCTAATAAGTGTAAGAAGATATTACTCTTTTGAACTGGTACTAGCAACAACACAGACACACACATCATTTTTATCCCCACAGCTGTTGCCAGAATTCAGAAACAATTACGAGTTGCTCCTCACTTTTGTGCCCAGAATTTTCTGTGAGAAAACCCCTTTCTATCCTTAAACCCAGCTCCAGAATACTACTGATAAACAAATACAACATTGGGAAACAAACAAAGAAAAAAGATCACATTGTTCTTTTAACAGCATGCTTGGTTTCAAGGGAGGCAATATCATGGTATCTAGAAACATAAGTTATCCATGATCCCAAGCAAGAAACAAGGCCAGTTTACACAAACATCATACAGATAAGAGAACAGATCCTACCCCATTTCACTGCTTATTTCTAACCAAGAGAAAATTTCCTTGACCATATCTACTTTATTTACATATTTCTTTCAAACATGAAGTCATGTTGTAATGACTGTTTTTTGTATCTGCCTCTGACACCCATCAGAGACCATTTTGACCTCAGCCTTTGTAATGATGCAAATGTAACTTAAAATGTATGTAATGCAGCAATATCCTTGTGTTAAGATAAAATCTCTGTGGCATACCCAAAAGGCTATAGCCCTGCTCCCTCCCAGAGTCCAACTATTCTCTGGATTTCAATCTCATCGGGCCAAGAAGTGCTTTCTTCTTAACTCATAGTTACAGGGAGGGTGAAGGACCCAAGTATTACTCCCTTGTTCCCATCATTTGCATACAAAAATGTTGCAAAATTTGTGGCAAGTGATTAATGAGTAGTTCTCACACAGCTTTTTATTTTTATTAGCATAAACAGCATCTCAAAGGCAGCTTCCAGCGGTCATTGATCCAGGAGATCATTAAGCTCAGTCAACACACCTCTTCAGTTTAGTTGGACTCTTTGTTCTCCACACAGTGACAAAAAAATACCCCTATTCAAATATGTGATTTTTTTGCTATTTATATAAATAGGAGAAAGGAAAATGCAGCTCTAAATTCCCCCCCTGCTAAGCAAACACCATAATGAGCCACTTTGAAAAATACGCATGGGAAGCAGCAGGCAGGATTATTAAAACATTTGCTAACAAGACAGGCTGAGCCCTGACGCATCATGTCATTGAACCCCAAGTGGCGAGACTGACTGGAAAACAGCTGAGCATTTGCAACTAGCAGCTTCATTTCTGGCTAGCTGTTGGTTATTAAGGAAATAGGAGGCTCAAAAAGACTTCACAACCCTCCCCTCACCTTAAAATACAAACACAACTGCCTTGTGACCAAGTTTTAGAACTCCGATCAGCAATAAGAAGACACAAAAAAGCATCCCGTAAGCCATAACCCATGAGAAGAGACAGCAGAGCATGCCACAAGCCTTTAGCAGGGGTGCAGCACTCACCAGAACCCATGCAGGCTGCGTGAGCATCGGCCACCAGCAGCTCCCGCAGGCAAGTGCAGGCAGGAGAGGAGACAAACTGCACTGCACGGGTGCGAGGGGCAGGGCTGGGGAGGAGTCCAGCTCTGGAGCCTCTGACTTTGCAGGACCAGGCTCTCCTGGCTCTGCCAATCCCTGTCCAGCCACCCTGAGGTGATAAAAGCAAGTACACTGTCCAAGGCAAGGCTCGTTTGAAGGTATTATAATCATTCAACCTTTTTTTTTTTTCTTAAATAGAATACATGGTTACACTTTTTATAGGGTGGGTAGGTACAGGAACAGGAATTACAGAAAGCTTTTCTGAAGCTGGGAGCACAGCACAAAACTTTAAGATCTGCATGCTAAGCTATGCTCTTCTGTAGGGCATTTTTACAAGTAACATTTTCCCTATGTTTCAGCCTATTCTACATCTAACCCCTTCACACATGCACACTGCATGCCAAAACAATACAAACAACCCTGGAAAAAAGTAAAAAGTCACCACAATGCACAATATTAGGAAAAAAAATACTAGTATAGAGGCTGTACTAGTGAATTAACCCAGTGTTTCTATGCTCAGCTACCTACTTTAGTGGCAACATCCATTTGCTAAAAAGTATAATTTCCTTGGGACTCAGATCTTCAGTCTCTTAACTCTGCTAAAACTTCCAGAAAAGAATGAGCACTCCTCTTTAAATAGTAGAGGCCAAAGGAAAAAAAAAAAAAAAACAGGAAAAATA
Source organism: Erpornis zantholeuca (assembly GCA_013400515.1). Taxonomy (NCBI): domain Eukaryota; kingdom Metazoa; phylum Chordata; class Aves; order Passeriformes; family Timaliidae; genus Erpornis; species Erpornis zantholeuca. The sequence continues at coordinate 30,176 of VZTN01014369.1, forward strand.
TCTTTTTGTGCATCTGTTTTTGTGGTGACCACAAGAGATCTACAAAATAACAGTGAGTTATTTTACAGCCTGTCAGTACTCAGTTAACCAGAATTTAAACAAGATTAATCTTAATCCTGTTTTAAGGGCCAGTGGATGGTCTTCACTTTTGTCAAGACATGGTTTTCTAGATGTCTCATTTCCCTCCCACCCACAACCAGACAAAAAATTATCATTCAGAGGACAGCTATCCTTAAACATTTATTTTAACAGTGTAAACAGGACCCATTGCAGCTGTGTTCAAAAAAAAACAAAAAAAGAAAGCCTCTGTTTTCAAGATGTCAGTAAGACTCAGAGTAACAAACACATTTACTTACATACTTTTCCTAAAAAGAAAACAGTCTTACAAGTGGGACTGCACTAGCAAATAGGCTCTAGCCTAAAGTCGCTTTGACCACTGCTTGTTCTTCCTTTCTCTCCCACTCCAGCTTCCCCAAGACATTCCATATCAAGCCTAAAAATGTTTCAGAGCTTTGTCAGAACTTGTGTATCCCAAACAAGTTGAGCTGATTTTTTATGAGACATTCCACTCCCCCCCCCAAAATGAGTCATGATTACAAATATCTTTGTAAGCTAACTCCTATAAAGGAAATTTACAATTCACAATAACCTGGTAACATGCTCATCAAGATTTCATGAGCTTTTAAACACCATTAAGGATTATGAAATACAGCATCCTGACAGACCTTCAAACTTAGCCTGCTTGAAGCAGGGCTAAGTATTGAAGAAACCTAGGAGGTCTCTTCCAACTTAAATTGGGCCTGTAAACACCAATATCAAGACACAGAAAAGCCTCCTAACATTTCTGGTGGCATGAATGTAATTTTCACAACACAAGGGATTTTTTTTTCCTTTCTTTTTGCCATTGTAAAAACCTAACAAACCACTCCTTGTGTGAAGAACAACAATCATCTTTTTAGGTTTCTTCCTAATTTGTGCATGGTTCACTACTGAATTCCGTGCTCTTGGCTGTAGCTGTAGAGAAAGTTGCTGTGTCAAGCTAACAAACCATACTCCTTCCTTTGAAAGGAAGTTGTTAGACCAAATAATCGCTCCCATTCTCAGGCTGTTTTGAAGAAATCAAACAACTCAACGAGCCTTTTCTTTTGAGCAAGTGAGAGCAAAGAGCTCTATCACACCAATTTTGAAGTCTTCCAGTTCTCTTGTATTGAGACGGAACAGGCAGCTAGATACTGTGTATAGAAAAATTCAGATCTCTGATCAGTCAGCAAATGGATACTACAGAGATGGGAGATATTTCATGGAGCACAGAACAGCAAAAGGTACCTATCTGAAGGTAACACAGGATGAACTCACTGCTTGGTCTGCTGGTGATCCAGAGCAGGACAGCTGCAGCCTGTGTCAGTCGACAGAGGTGAGGGACAAAAGGGAATACTGACAGATCCACTAATAATAAAAATCAGCCTTCACTGAAAGCACAGAAGGTGCTAGGCAGCAAGTGATCCCTCCCGTTCCCACCCACCAGCTACGTCCTGCAGATTCAGCCTTAATTTAAGGTTTTCCCACCTTTTGGGGTTTTTAGGCCTTGCTTATATTCTTTCACAGTTCTCACACTATACAATTAATAACAGCAAAATTGTTACTAAAAGCAAAGACGCAAGAAAATGGACACATTTTAATTCCACTCCATAGGGCAGGGGAGTTCTATGCACGGCTGTAACACATGACCATACACCCACCCAGTGCAGAACAACTTCCCCACAACCTTGCTTCCCCTTTCATCGCCTGCTATGAACCAGGTCTGATTGGAACAGTGTCCCTGTGGTTGTAAAAGAAAAGGCTGGGACAGCTCCAAGCTGGTCCTTCGAGCAGCTCAAAGGTAAATTTTCTGAGTTGTGCGATTGCACCCAGAACCCAACTAACGCATCACAAATGAAATGAGAAAAGAAGCACGGAGTATCTTCTGCCTTCACGGATCTTGCTGTGCCTACTTACACAAGATGAGGCTGCCAAGCAAGCAGGGGTCTCTCAAAACGTTAAACCACGAGGGGAGGCATAAGCAGGAATTCAAACCTCGACAGCTCGCGGCGGGCAGCAGAGCTCCGATGGCGAGAGCCGCGGGGGTCCCCGGCCGGCCCTCGGTGCTCAGCGGCGGGCGATCGCCGCCGCCTCCTCCCCGCCG
>VZTN01014374.1:0-44689 GCA_013400515.1 Erpornis zantholeuca
TATATTTATATATAAAAATATAACACATGTGAACTAAATCATGAAATAGCTTTCACAGGGGAAGAGATGACCCAGGCTATCAATCACTGTCTTGAGTAAGAGGTGTTTGCAGGGGTGGTGAGAGAGAAGATGAATGGGGTTGGGTGGGCTAGATGGACATCTGACCTTGGGCACGAGGGCTATTTGGATGATCTTACTGGCCACTCTGGTTCTTTCTGGTTCACAGCCATGAACCCCAAAGCAGAATCAGGGCATGTCTGCTTCCTGGTACTTGTCTGAGCTCTGCCTTGAGTCCTTCATGAGTTTTCCACCTGCCTTTACTCGACTCCAGGGAAACCAATTGTTCTCTGCCAGCTTTTGTCAACAGCCTGTGCAAGGACAGTGTTTGCAAGACAAAATAACTGGTGTTAAGAAGAAGAGGTTGCTTTATTAAAAGGTCAGTTCTGCATCTAAGAGGTTAATAAGTATTCGCTGAGACTCATCAATGTCAAGACTAAAACCAAACAGGAAAATGGCAATCTTTCTCTTTTGTAAAGGAACTTGTTGAAATAACTGCCTAAGTCTGCCCTCTGTTTACTAAAATGGCTTCGGAAATCTCTAAATCCATTTATCCTCAGGATTATCATCATCTGGTTTCCAGACAACATTCTCATTTCCTCCAGTGAGGTTTTCTGATACCTTAGGCCATTAGCTGTGGTATTGATCTTTCCTTAATACGTGAGAATTCCTACAGCAAAGGCAGCTCTGCATCTAAAAAACCCCAAGCCAAACCTGTTTTTATCTGAATAGCCAGAACAGCATTTTGTTAGAGACAAAATTTAACATTCTGTAGCTTTTGTTTATAATAAATGTATCAGGGCAGGCTCTAAAGACATCCTTCACAGAATAGACTGAGCCTGTTATCAGCCACTTGGGGAAATTCTGTTCCAGAAACAAAAGCCTGTTACATGCCAGTCCTTCAGCTCCTAGTCCTATGGCTCAGCTCTGGGGAAAGAGATAATGGGCAGTGCTCGGGAGCGCAGCCTCTGGGATTTTACCTGGCTCTTCCTACCCCAAAATCCACCCCCCTGACAAATCCTGTGCATCAGTCCACAGAAAAATAGTAATCAAGACCCTTATTACTCATCCTAAATCATCTGACAGGGATTATCAGGTGGTGCCTCTGTAATAGAAATGGAGGAAAGAAACCTTAAGCAAAAGTCTGATAAAAAGAAATCACTACACATTTACTTATTTTTTCCTGCTTTAGAGGCCTGTTTGCCCCTTTGTCTCCCACTTACTAGGCAATACTGGAATCCTACAGTTACTCCTCTATTTAAGGAACACAATCCAGTAACCTTGGAAAGAGGGAGATTAAGGCAGCTGGGAAGAGGTGAGAGCATTTGGACCATTTGGATAAGTGGGAATCTATTGCTAGTTCTAAATTAATGGGAGCTTCTTGAAAAGTTTCTCAGAAAAAGTTTTCTCTGTAGCTGTAATCCATGAGACAGAGAACAAAGAGTTAAATTCATTCACTTTAACTATTAGGACAAACTTGTTTTCCCAACAGTTCAGCCAGAATATGTGTATAAACAACTCTTGTGCCCCCTACCTCCAGCACCATGACCTTTCAGCAAGTCTCTTTCTCTGTTAAACGTGAGTCATCCAGCCCTATACAGAGTTCATGGGAGGAGAGAGGTTCCCCCAAACACTACAAAAAAGATTGACTAAAAATGCCTGCCATGGAATAGGAAAAAGATTGCTAGAATTTGCTTCTTGCCACTCTGGACGTTTTTTGATGCTTGAAGCATAATTTTCAGCAGTTACAGAGAAGTGTGATTTAAAATTTCTTCATCAGAAGAACCCTTCAATGTCTGAAAGTCTTCATTAACACCTAGGAGCAGTCATTATGGTCAAAAAATTCAAATTCGGGTGCCTTAAGTAAGAATAAGTATATACTTTATCAAATTTTCAGTATGTCTGAGCACCTGCAGATAACATTTAAGACGAGTTAATTACAGGATCCTAAATATGGATTAAAGGATTAGTTTTAGACATCAAATTGAGAAAAGTTTAGCTTATGTAACTTACCAGGGCCACATGGAAAGTTGTTGGATTTAGATGTAGAATCACAAATCTTCTTAAACAGGAGGAAGAACGCAGCAAAGGATCCAGGTTTGTCTTCCTTGTTTGCCACAGACTGCTTCTTACCAAAACCCAATAGGGAATTAAAAACCATAGGACTTAGGGTTCTTTTTCTGGAGTTTCTTATATGTATTAGCAATTAGGAGTGATCCTGCAGTATAACAAAACAAACCAAAACTCCAACCAACAAACAAACAAATCCTCAAACAAAACAGTCATTTTAGGCCATAGACAGATGCTCAGTGTGCAGCCACCTCTGCCAGCTGATGATATTATCATGTTCAGTTGCTATTTTGCAGCTCTGAATTTGTATCTCTTTCCCTTTTCCCTTTCTGCAAGCATTTCAGTTCTTCTGGCAAAATGAGTCCTGTGAACACTCCCTAACTCAAACAGTAAAAATAGGTGATTAGAGTTATTTCATCTAGTTGTGGTTGCAGAGGATGGATATAACAGTGCTGAAATGGGGGTGGAGAACAAGTAATTTTTGGCTACAAACAGTAACAGCTTCAACATAAAGAAGAGAAAATTTGGAAAAGGACACTAGTTTTACAAGCTGAACATACTGAGTTCAACCTCGCAGCCCTCAAACTAATTACCCTGAGATAAAACAAGTGGATTTTAGCTTTTCTTTAAATACTGAAGATAATCTGGTAGTGATTTAACAGTAAATGTCACAGCAATGAGATTCAGGACTAGGGCTCAGCCAAACAAGCAATGTTCTTTTCCATGCAGTATTTTTAAACAAATACCTGTGCTTTTCTTTATGAAAAGTTTCTTTCTGTATTGCCTCTTCTTCTCCCAAGTCATGCCAGTAAAAACTCTGCTATTTCAGAAGCCTATCTAGTTATATGCAATATCAGATAGGGTCAAAGATCCTCCTTTGCTGTTATTTCAAGCCTGGTTGCCAAACATGAGCTGCACAAAATGTCAGCCTGCCCGTGGCCTGTGAGGGCTGTGCTGGAGCAGCACTTCAAAGAGGCAGCTCAGGGGGAAATTCGTTCTCAGCTCACTGTGGGGGCCCGTGTGATTCACAGAGCCCCTGCTGGTGCTGGCGACAGCGGCGTGGCCACAGCCATGCACGGCTCTGTGCGGGGAATGAGGCTCTAAGATTTCACACATATTAAGCCCTCCTACTTCAAGCATAGTTTGGATACCTGTCTGAAATCAAAGCTGCTCGTATCCCTCCTATTATGCAAATAACACAATGAGGAGGCTGGAGTGGCAAATGTGGTCAGTAATGCATTCCCCATTGTACTTACCTGCTGCTGGCATTAAGTGGTCCATGAAAATATTATAGCAGCCCCAACAAAGTTCTTATAGCAGCCAGGAACAAACATCTTTAAACTAGTACAGTGAAAATTAGAACACATGGGGTAGAACCATGTTCCTTTTGAAATATATGATTCCATTAAGATAAAATATTTATAGAAATTAGATCCGCTAATGAGGATTTCATTTTGGAGACAATTCAAAATGCTGGTCATATCAGGGCACACTTTTCTCTCTTTTTGGAACAAAAATTTCTGAAATGGAAAGTTTATGAATCAAAGAAACGTGTGTTAAAATCATTCATGGCATGCAATAAAGATGTTGAAAACAAAATGTTGATTTTCTGTCTCAGGAGAGAGTTTCTGGATCACCCCAAATCAAGGTATTTGGGGGGAGGGGGAGAAAATTTACTTTCAGTGAGAATATCTACCTTATATTGTATCAATCTGAAATCAATTTTATTATTGAATTTCCTCACAGAGGAGAAATACTCCCATGACACAGACCTTTGTTACGTGGACATGGGCAGCAGTGCTCTGCCACTGCAAAGGAAGGGTTATTTCTGGAGAAGAAGTTCTGCATTTCCTTTGGTGCTCTTCTGTGATTAGGGACCCTGAGCAATGAGAGGAGGCAACTTATCTTGAGAAGCTGATGAGGTTATCACTGCCAGTTCACTTCTCCCTTCCTCCCTCCCCAGTCTGCCCTACTTTGCCCTCATCCCACTCACCAATACCTAAACTACTTTTCAAACAGCACCAGGACCACAGGGCAGAATTTTAAGGAAAGCAGAGTTGGCGGTGAGTTTCCATGAAATGTAATGCTGATGGCTGCAGTGAAGAGCAGCTTAATGGATGAGAAGCTCAGATATCTTGCTGTGAAGGGCAAAGGGGCTGCCAGAGGCAGGTCTTTGTCTGTTGGCATCTTAATTGCCAGATTTCAGAACTGCACATAAAAATGCAAACCCTGATGCTGCCCCTGGCAGCGTCTTGGAGCTGGTCTGATTCGCACCAGGCCAGAACACAGTGAAGAAAAGCTTTGAAGAGCAGGGAATGATGGTCTTGTAGGGAACAGGATCAAAATTATGAACAAAATCTATGAATTAACTGTAAATTTAAACAGCTACAGTAAAAAAAGATGAGGTGATAAAAGCAAGTGGCAGTTAAGGACTAGACTGTGGATCCCATATGACATAAGTCCACTCCATTAAGAGCAGACTAGGGCTGAAGTTTACTTAGACAGCAAGAGAGGCAATGTAGAGAATGGCACTGAGGGCAGTGAATGGAAATTCCCATCTCTTTTAGTGACATTACACTGCCAAAACATACATCACAAACTTCTCTACACATGGGTTTCCTGACTATGAAATAGGCAGCAAAGCTGAGCCATGTGTGGCTGCAGCCTTAGAGCAGGACCTGAGGCAGGACCTTGCACACATCAGGGAGCAGGGGCTGCCCAGGGTGAGGAGTAGCACAGCTTTTGGAAACCCAGTGTTGGAAGGCAAGGCCAGCTTGTAGACTGCAACTTGCTTAAGGTCATCAACTAGAAAATGTTACTTGACTATTTTTGTAGCTTCCAGGAGCTGCAAAAAACAGAAAAAGGATTTCTGCAGCTATACCAGATGCAAGACTAGGCGAGCTTTTGGAAGCAGAAGTTGTCCAGAAAGGTTGTGCATTCTCCATCCCTGGAGGTTTTTAAGGATTTACTCAATAAAGCCCCAAACAACCTCCCCTGATTCCAGAGCTGACCCTGCTTTGAGTAGGAAGCTGGGTTACAGAGCTCCTGAGGTCTTTTCTAGGCTGAATTATCTTATGATCCTCTTTTTTTATTTTCTAGTACCAATTAAAGCGAAACAGTACCAAATTATGAGCAAGAGAATTTATGCAATTACTTACTGGTCCCTTGGTATTGCTAATGAGCACAGAAACATAAAAGATCACCCACCACCCAGAGGATCTTGGAGATGGATCTAAGGAGAGGATGGCTCATAGGCAGGGCATGATTCTTCAGGGGTTTAGCAGTATCAGTCCCCACTCAGTGCACCAAAGACCCAAGGCTTTCTGCTGTGCTTTTCACATCCACCCTACACACTCCCTTCTGCCACTGTAACTTTTGCTGTGAGATGCAGTAAAATCTTCCTTTCACCTCCCTGTCAATATTTATTGTGGATGTGTAATTTGAATATTTTAAGATAATGAAATAAAATTCCTGTCTGCATTCATCAAGCCCAATATATCTGTAGCATAAAATCTGAATACAGAACAACTTAAAACTACCAGAGGAGACAGCGAAATAGATGAACCTCTGTGTAATTGCATGAACAACTTTTTAGTCATAGGAGTGATGCCAGTGGGGAAAAGGGATTGTGGCCTCCCAGGTGCCTCAGAAAAACCCTTTTCTGGCAATCACACAGCTTCAGGGTTGGCAAATGCCAAAGATTCATCAGCAAACAACCTTTGTTTTCATATTACTACATCAAACATGAGGAAATACACTTGTGAAAAGTGTAATTTTAAGGGATTGTGTCCTATTAAAGGAACAATTTTATAAGTAAAGATCATTTTAGGTTTAAGGATTAGAAATGGCCTGCTAGGCTGGAGCTGCTGGAAGTGACTTATGGTTACTGCCTGGAAAATGCAGTTCACCTGAAAGTGATTATCTTAGGATTGCTTAAGTATCACTGGCTAATGTGAACAGTCTTGATTAAAGCAGTTTTTAGGAGGTGCATTGCAGGATATAAAGATTTAAATAAAAACTGTTTTCCCAGAGCTGTCCACGTATTTTGCACAATCAATCAGACCTTCCCTCTCCCTCCAATATTATTTTGATACTGATGAATTAATTTACATAAATTATTAGATATTGAGTGGTGAGACAGAGTTTGAGAAAGAACGAAGGGTAAGTGTCTCAGGAAATTCCTCTGGAAACACTGGGGGAGGCGACCAGGAGGGAGTTGAAAATTAGGACGATTTAAATTAGTCATTGGCAACTGAGAAAGTAGAACAATACCCGAGACACATAGTGAAATGTGGAGGGAAAGGAAAAGAAATCTCTGGGTGCAGATACAGAGATGTTCTGGGCCCACGTTAGCAGAGAATTCTCAAGTCCTTAAGAGCTCAAAACACGTAGCAAATTCAAGGGGAAAGAGAAACAATAGTGAAAGTTTTGTTATTATTTTCTTGTAATAGTGAAAACAGGGAAAGGTATCTCACCTACCACAGATCAGAATAAATGAACTCCTATGGGGACAAAGGGAACTATTTAAAACCATTCAGCTTCATTGCAGATGTCAACATCCCATCCCAAGTGAATTTGTAGTCTTGAGGCTGGAATCTTACTGGTGCTCTACAGAAGTGGGAGAGAAGCCAAACACATCAGTGTCACATTGAAACAAGGGCCCTGGGGGGGAAGCAGTTCCTCCCAAGAAACTCCTGCTGGATGCTGTACTGTGAATTATGTGTGATTTATACTTGTGCTTTGATTACAGCTAGTTGGGAATTATTTTTAGCTTTCCATTCAGAAATTAAAATTTATAAGAAATGCCTTTTTTTTTTTTTTTTCCTCCTGCTCCCCTAGAACTTAGATGCTTGAGTGGAGCAGATCCTTAGGTAATATTTCTGAGCAAAACCAGAGAAACATAGAAAGGTGCAAAAAAAAGACAGTTATGATACCAACTGGAAACTAAGTTTAGAGGTAGATCTCAGTACAGCACTGTAAGCAAGCAAGTGAAAATCTGAACCAAGATCTCTTCTACACTCTGTTTGTCCTGTTGGTTATTCTGGTTAATGCAATATTTTTTTGTGAGGGTCTCTGTGGGCAGCTGACTGATTCTCATCAGATCATGAAGGGCTCTGAAAGACTTGCAGTGTTGTACCATCACTTATCTGGAGAGTCTCTCCTAGCCATTTCTCAGCTGGAATCTCTTGTTTTGCTTATATCTGCTTTTGTTCAGTGTTTGACTTCAAACAATGACACACATCCCTCCAAAAATAAAAATAATTTAAAAAAAGAAAAAAAAAAAAAAAGGAGATACTTGTGTAGTCTAAGCCAACACAGACTCAGTAATTCATGGATTTATAGTTTCTCCCTCCAGCAATTCCTTTCCAAACACCCAAGAGGACATGAGAATTACAAAGTGCCTATAGTCCCTTCCTTGTATTTAGGATCCCTCTAGCAAGGTTCTACATTTGCATTTTTTATCCCCTTCTGTCTGTTGTCTCATTGTGGTTGTAAAAGAGAAGACTGAGGGCTTGTGTTTGACTTCTAACTTCACCTCTGCAGTGTGCAATCAGAAGTGTTTTTCAGGCAGAAAGAACACGGGTAAAGTCTCATGTTTGCCTTTTGTTCCACATGAAAGAACAGCACACATCCTGTTGTTCATCAGTCAAGGTTATTCCTCTTGGCTGTCTGCTTGCTTCTCCCATTACTTGTGCCTTAAACTCTACCTTATTCACTTTCCTGGAGTTTAATGTGCCCCTTGTGTCTTTCCCTGCTTAACCCAGGATTGCCAAGGTAGCAATGAGGAGAGTTAGTGGTGGGCATGGTGCTTTCCAGTGACCCTGACTTCTGACACCCTCTGTCCTACACGATTTTGGCATAACAGAAATGTCACATTTGTACACACATAACCTTAGTTTAGCTCGTGAAATTTTAGGGGTTAAACAAGTATTAAAATTTACTTTCTGACACAGAAGGTGAGACCGAGACTTAAAAGTGGAGTCAGCAACTGTGCTCTTGGCAGTGCCATTCTCCTGAGCCCATGCTGGTTTGGCACTGCAGGAGCACACCACAAGAACTTTGTTTCAGCAAAGAATATGGTTTTGAAGTCCAGGTTTGTTCCAAGTCAGAATGAAACCAAACAAAAATATCGATGAGTTCCATGAAGGAAATGAGAGAAATGAAATATTTTTTCAGAACACAACACCTTAGTTCAGACTTTCCATTTTTAATACACTGCAAGTGTTTTTCTTTTGGTCAGGACTAAGCACAGAATAGGAAATGAAAATCCCTTGTTTTCAAATGCCAGAAATGGGATAGACTGACACTGCTGTCACACCTCTCCCCTTCTACACCTCCTCATCCCTTCCCAGATCATCCACATGAAATTTTGGTAAAAATAGATGAGATTTTCCATATGTGAAGTAAGTGACAAACCCACGCCAGGTTCTGATGAAATCCACTGTCATCCCAATCTGACACGACATTGCCAAGCAAGGTGATTGATCTGTAGGGTCTATCTTACACTGACAACTACAAAGTTGTGAGATCTGGCTACCAACCAGAAAATGTACTGGTAGACTTAAAGCAGTGTGTCAGCAAGTCCTAAAGTTCTGCTTAGACCTGACAGCCTGTTATCAACTAAATCTTTGTATCATTGCTGCTTTGCTTCACAGGGACAGTGTCAGGGTGTGTCTGTGCTGGAGTTTGATGCTGTAGAAAGTGCATGGGCAGAACCACCAGAGTAGCAATTGTGCTGATGGAATTAGTTGCTGTTCCACAGCCAAGTGTCAGTTGGGAAAACTGTGACAGTTCTGCACTGCAGAGGTCCAAGTTTGAATATCTGAAGACGAAAGTCTTTATTTTCTATTGCTTTATATGTCCACAAGCACCTTTTAATGCAAAGCATTATCAAAGAGTGCAACAGCTCACTGGTCTTGACACAGTGCAACAGCTTGGTCTTGACACAGGACTGCAATTTTTGCACCAGGGTTTGTCAGAAGAGAGAGTACACAGGCTGTGAGCGTATGGGCAGCCAGCCCATCTGCTGCATCCTGGAAGTGTCAGCCTCTAGTGCAAATGCCCAAGACTGCCACACTTATTCTTGGGTTTTCCTGGATGGAAATCTGTGCAAACACAGTTTTGGTGCCCTGGAAACACATATGGAGGGAAAGCTGGCCCCGCTAGGAAGCATTTGTCATGTTACATGTCTGTAGGGGTGTTCAGCACACACTCTGATTTTATACTCACTCTGCTCTGTGCCTATCCAGACAGCAGCACATTTCCTGACAAAGTGATCAGATATAGAGCCTTGCAGATGTCCTTCAGTTAGCTCCTGGTCAGCTGGGCTGCTGGGTGACTTCCATCAGCCAAGGTGAAGGGAACACAAACAGGGATGGAACATGAGGAGCAGTGCAAAGTACAAGGGTGCAGGAGAGCTGAAGCTCATGAGCTATGGTACAACAAACCAGTGGGTTCCCTGTGGAGACCGGTGGACCTACAGAACAAGGGAACATAGAGTCCAGTGGAGAGAAAGACCCTAAGAGACACTTCCTAGGTCAGGGAGACAGAAGAAGCTTCTCCCAGGATCCTTTGTTTCACTTACATTTATGTACCCCAGTTCTGCTTTTCCAGTTGGCCCCTTGGCCTGGCCTCCCTGTCCCTTTCTACCTTATATGTCCCTGCCCTGAAATGTTCTCTCTTCCCTGCTCCTCCATTGGCCCTTGTTCCTTTGCCACTCCCTCGCCATTTCCCTGTTGATTCCCATACCCAAGCCCCACCTGTGCACCGTCCCCGCGCCCTCAGATTATTGGTCCCTGAAGCTCTCTCTCTGCCCCTACCTACCTCATATATAAACCTGGACCTTCCCATTGTCTTTGTCTTCATTTCTGGACCCCTTCACGTGCGTGGTTGCAATAAACATGTCCTGTGGAACCCCATAGAAGACCCTTCCTGCATCTCTTTGTCATCAAAGCACATAACCAGCTATCTGGAGTGTGTGTGTGTGTGCGTTGTGTGCTGGCACCGCCGAGCGACTTCCTTCGGACACTCTTCCAGAAGGTTGTGGCCCCCACCATCCGCCTGCCACACAGTTCCCTTTTGTTCAATTCTCCTCTGAGACCTCCAGTATTGCATCTCTGCCATTATCTCCTGTTCCTGTGATTGCTTGCCTATCCCATCCGCTTCTCCTGGATTTCTTCTCCTTCCCATCTTACTGTCCTTTCATGTGTGGCTTTGCTTGTCCTTTCTTACATTGTCCTTTCTTACATCTTACATCTTTCTTTCTTGTGCCTGCTGTCTCTTCCTCTCCTGGGCTGGAAACCAAGCAGCACATCTGATTTCTGCCACATCACCCGATCCAGAATGGCTTTGGGCACTCGAGATCCAGGGATGTGCTGCAAGGCCACCTTGAGGTCAGAGTCTCACAGAGCTTTCTCTCAGTAAGAACTACCTTGCTCATTAGAAAACGCTGTTCTGCAGCATTTTATTGAGTTAGATTGTCTGTGAGGGGCAACCTGTGTCCCTTTCTGTTGGGGAATCATTTTGGGAATGGATTGTCTCCCTGTCTAATGCAAGCTTATCTTGCTGAGGTCAGCAAGCTGTTTGCCAGTGGGAACATGCCAGTTTCTTCATGGACATTTTGGGAAAGAGTGGTTGAGAAAAAAGGTCTGCTGATCTGTTCCACCAGACACTTGTGAATGTCCTGGAAGATGAACTTATCTTCCAAAGAAGAAAGTCTCATCTTACACAAAGCTGTTCTCAAAGCTTTTCAGAGAGAGTTTTTGCCATTGAATTTTAACAGGTACCAGGGACAGATCTGCCACTGAACTGTCATTGCCACTTGCTCAGCACTGTAGTACCAATCCACGGAGTTTCTCCACACTTGTATCCACGTGACACTCGCTTTTCTCCCTTGCTTTCATGGTTGTGTGCATTGACACTTCTTTGAATTATGTGTTTCAAGGGGCACTGCTTAACAATTGCAAGGGCGTCTATTTTCCAGGGAAAATAGTAGAACTGCCCCAAGTGTTTGCTGTGACCTTTTGGCTTCTGACAAATCTGTCAGTCATCTGTCTAGAGGGTAAATTGCTTCAGCATCCTTTTCATCTTTTGTTCAAAAGTAACTTTTTGAAAGCATTGCTGCATAGTGTGTGAACATTTACATCCTTAGTAATGCCACATGATGGAATTTCCAGAACTTCCTCTATTACCTTCTTAATCAGAAAATAATTTATGATGGAAAATGTGAGTTTTAAAACTTTTTGAAGAATATTGGTCTGTCCCAAGGAATTTGGGTTGGGTTCTCTGATGCTGGAGGGCAAATCTCAGTTTCTACACCTATAGTCAGAAAAAATGAGGATAAATCAGTTTACCAAAGGGTGGTTGGTGTGAGCTTGAGGAAAGAAAAAAGCACACTTGAACACCATGGAGCCAAACCACATTAGTTCATGAGACGACTTCACTAGAGGTTTTTCATGTGTTGGGGCATGGAAAAAGAAAATTGGGATTCTGGGATTCTGGAATTCTGACTTCCAGAAAATCACAGTGAGATGCCAGGAGAAAAACTTCAATCCAATTGCAAAAGAGCTGTGTCTCATATAGTTTTTTTCCAAGTAACTGTTACTGTGATGTACTAACATGATTGCTGTATTCACTGTGATTCCAGCCCCAACAGCTTCTCCTGTGAGTAAGCATGAGTAGGAGCAATATTTAATTTCTTTGTGACCATACAACATTTAACAACCTTCTAGCACACTGAGCAGGAAGAGTGAGCTGTACTTGGTGTTCTGAAGTATTTTGGTACAGGCTGCTGTTCTACACAGGTAGGTCGATAGTGTCCAACTTTTCTAAGAATTTGGCTGTTGAATTTTTAAAAAACACCCATTACAAATTGCAGGGAGGCACTCTAATGTCAGACTCTCATCATTTCTAGTACCTGTCATTGTTAATTGAATGGTAAAAGTTACTTCAGGAGTCCTAGCAGCCGCTGGAGCCTATCCCTCCTTCTCCATCCATCCTTTCCTCTCACCTCCTGCTCCTTCATTTGCAATGCAAAGAAGGAAGTGGCATGAGAGCAGGTATGAAGGTAGGGTGGGACTGGCAGCTCTCAGCAGTGAAGCACCTCCATCAGTAGGGAATACAGGAGAGGGGGGACAGCAGGAAAAGGAAAGATGAAGTGATTCTATTTATAAATGTATTCCCCCACTCCCTGTCTGTACTATGCAGATATCTCAGCAGTGCAGATGGATCTGCATACTGATGAAGACATGGGGCATCTATGAAAAATGCTGGATGAGCTCCCTGCAGGCACAGGGTTTGCCTTCTCTTCTATTAGAGCCCAATACCCTCACATTTTTCAAAGCTTGGACATGCATGCCAGGATTTGGTGCTGCTTTGTGACTTTGCTCCTGCCTAAGAGCAAGGCCCAGTTTCCACTTCAGCAATCAGATAAAAGAGTGCAAAGTGACTGAACAAGAGACTGAACCTGCAAGTAAGAGGTAACTTCAAATCAGCTCATCAGTAGGCAATGTGAATAGGGGAAAATGAGTATCACTACAAAAAAGGCCATGTAAATCACCAGCCAGGATGCCTGGAGACAGCCAGCTCTGTCAAATATAAGAGATCAGCTTGCTGAGGTGCCTGGAGGGTTGTAGAGAAAAATCTGGGCAATTCCTCAAAGCCAAGGCTTTGTGCTACACCAGCACTGAGAGGAACATAGCAGGGTTACTGTGGTTTCTTTCACAGTGTCTACATCTGACAGTGCCATATGAATACCAGTGCAGAGGCACAATACCCCATGGAGGTAGGTGTGAGAAATCACATCTTTTCATTACAGACATCAAAGAATCCAGACGGTCAAGCATTTTTGGCTCCAAGGTACCAAAATATGCTTTCTCCGGAGCCAGTGGGAGATGTGGGTGTCCAGCTTCCCCCAACACCAGGCACTCAGTAACTGGCCAGAGATCACACCACAAATCAGTGACAGATCTCTTCAGAGCTCAGGACTTGTGACTCTCAGACCACCTGCTCTTCCTGTAAGATAATCCTACCCTGTAGTCTTGTGCCAAAGTATTTGGAAAAGGAAAATGACCTGGAAGGGCAAGGTCTGTGCCACTTGAAGTTTTGAAGGACTGGGATGATAAATATTAGTGTCTGAAAACTCCTCAAAGGTCCCTCTTTAATATGCTAGCACAGATGGAGTGATCTCCTAGAGGCCAGGGCAACTGTGATCCTTGATGAGCTCCTTGGACATTTAAGCTTCCCTTAATTCTTTCTTATCCATGACAGACTTAGCGCCCTTTCCAAAATGGGTCTTATGCCAGATCCTGGAAAACAAATTGCTGTGCTGCAAGAAACATTGCCACAGCTGACTGCAGTGAGCCAGAGAGAAGCCAAAGACCTGAAGACTCAGAAATCTCTTAGGAGATTTTCCTGGAAATTATGAAAATTTGCACCACATCCAGCCCAAGCAGAAGCACTGGGTCAGCCTGGCTCTGCAGCTGTCAGGAATGCAAAGCTGCTTTCAACTCCCCACGTCAGGGAGGACCCCTGCCAGAGCAGGAGAGCATCATGATCCTAGGGTTCCTCCTTTCCACCCCCGATGCTGGCTTGCTCCAAGGCACCCTTACAGAGTAGACACATGGCTAACACTGCAGCATTCCTGCCTTGAGCAGTGCCCAAGAACCACAAGAGCAAATCTACCTTTGTTTGTAGGATGAGCCACTTGAAATAACATCCAGGGAGATCTCGAGAAAGGTTTTGATCTTTCCTTCCTGGCATGGACCAGACATTGCTGCCAGTACAGCCTGTTCAGCCCTATCAGCATGACTGATGCTCCTGCAAGGAACACAGTTTTAGCTGTTTTAGTACATATCTGCCATCACCATCTGCTATTCATTGGCAGTAATGTGTACTATAAGGAAACTAGGTTCAAGGGTAAAAAAAAAGGCCTCACCAACCTTTCAGAGTTTTAAGTTCATTCAAAGGTTTGGATTCTGGTTTTTTTTCAAACATCGGGTAGGCTCACACAAAGCACAATATATCTTCTGTTCTTAAGATCTCGTCTTTCTTTTTTTTGTTGAGCATTGTTATTGCTAGAGATCTTCAGACAAGGGTTCTGTCCTTACAATAAGCACTAGGAACTCAGTTAACTTGGTAGGATAGTCCTTGCAAGGTGTAGGAGACCTTCTGAAGATGAGCATGAGATTTTTCAGATGATATGCTTGAAAGTCTCACTGTACTCTTGACCAGAACTTTAGTCTTTCTTCTTCTCTCACTGGGGTTTTCTGTCCCAGTTAACCCAAGGCAGCTAAAGAGGGCCCTGAACGGAAAACCATCCACAGGAATATGAGAGACATCAAATAGACTCATCCCTCCCTGAAAGTAATAACGCAGAAGTTTTGTGTGCAGCATTAGTGAGCAATATTTGTAGAATGCTTTGAAGTTAGAAAGCACTATATAAATGCTAAGTATTATTAACTACATGAATCAGTCATCTTCAGAGAAATATAACACTGCTAAAGATGGGAGAGACGTCTCTTCCTTTCTTAATGATAACCAACCCCCAAAGTTATTCATAAAAATTACATTTAAAAATAGATCAAATGATTTCCCCATCCCGTGATAATCCCTCTGATTGCCCCCATGTTTCAGTTCACTGTATCATCTCAGAGATCAAAGGATGTGTCTGAGGCTGGCAAACCAATCCCACAAAGGAGAAAACATTCTGCTGTAGATAAACAAAATACAATTTCCAGATAACATCATGGTGCTGATCAAAATAGCTGCTTTTCCAATTAGATTTCAAAGAATTCTTAATTGTTATTGATTTAATCTGGAGATGTGCAGATTTTTCCACTTAGGAACCTGTTTTGCAGGGAGCTTATTACCCTGGGGATTTCAGTTACAGACAGGTTTTAGTAAGCAGCAACAGCCTGGCTGTCAGGCAGGTGACAATAAAAAGGGAATCTGTCCAGATCCAGGAGACAGTGCTATTTGTGTTTCTGTTTCCTGCAGTAATTTAGAGCACATAGCCTTATCCATTCTGAAATGGCAGCAGACCACACATCTGCATAAAGGCACTTGCCTTTAAGCTGTAATAGGCAGAGCTCTTAAATAAAAACTACCTTACCTACCTACCTAGTCATCACCTCAGTGTTTCCTTCTGTTTTTATACTTATTAATTCAAACCATGGGGGTCTGCCCTGAAACTTCTTTCTATTCCCACATCAGATGCTCATTTTCAGCATATATATATGTGTATATATATGTATTTATATTTCTGCATTTTGCTGCACAGAAAAATAAATAAATAAATAGAGGTTTCTATAATATCTGCTGGGCTGCCATTTTAAAGTCAGGCAAAACAGCAGGGTGTGGGAAGAAGGGAGGCAAATTGGGACTGCTGTTCCACAGACAGGTGACATTTTGGAGCAGAAAAACAGGAGATGGCTTCCTGTCAAGCAGCAATAAGAGGCGGGGGAACGAAAAATAGCCCCCCAAAGAAAATTGTCCTGTCCTGGGTAAATGACGGTGGAAGGATTTGGTAAAGTGACAGTGGGGGACTTAATGCTGTCAGGTAGGTATGACAGTGTCAGGAATAGTGACTCAGGAAAGGTGAGTCAGAGCCTGAGCCATGAGCAAGACCTGTCACTTGGTGCCTTCTTGCAAGGCAGCTGTGCCACAGTTTGACCTCAAAGCCCAGCTCCCATTGCTCACCCCGTCCTGCATGGACTGTGACGGGATGTGCTTCCAGGTGGGGAGTCTGCCCTAGGGAGGAACAGAGAGGGCTCAGGTGAGAGTCACCAGTAGACCAGGATAAAAGGTTAAGACTGGTGCCATAAGGGGAAAAAATGAAGAAGGGTTTGAAGAACTCTGGAAACAATGAGTGTTGTGGAGAGTGATGAGAAATGCACCTTCCTGTTTTTGCAAAGCCTTGCACCGGGCTCTGCACACCAGGGTTGCTCTCTGGCACCATGGGGGCAAGGAGCTGATCAGTTCATCCTAAACCAAAAGATTGAAAGGAATAAAAATCTTCTCCATTGGGACAAAAGCCAAACTCTATGAGTTACTTTCCGTGATGCTGCATTTTTAGGACCCATGCAGGAAAAAGTGCCTGGATATCTATACAAACCATCTATACTCTAAAATAGTGTGAAAAGTGAATTTATATATGGACTGATATGAAAATCTTGAAGGAAGGGAGAGTCTCATTTTTCTAAGAGGCTGAAGGCACCAGAAACACCCAGGAGGTTCTTTCCATTTTGAAATTTGATTTCCCGGAGGCTTTGAGAAGCACCAGAATGTTTGGATGCCTGTGAGCAGGATCTATGTGTTCCAGATGCTGGACATTCAGGCTGATTTTGCTCACAAAAAGGAGATGATTATAAACTAATTCCCAGCTCTGATTTCCAAGCAACTTCATCTAACCACAGCAAGCTTTTTCTCAAATTAAAAAGGTTTCTAAAAGTCTTGGTAAGCATCAGCTTTTCGATGATGTAGAAATTAACTGACTTTGTAGGCAGCCAAGACAAAAACACATCTGTTAATGTCAGTGTTACATTTAGGTTAAATTTAGACTAATCTCAAAACAATGGGGCTTTTTTTCTCCATTGTCCAACACAGTAATGGTGTTTTATTAATAAAAAAACATTGTAAAGGACATTTCCATGAGATGATAACATTAGGGGGCAGTCCTCAGCTAGCAGCCAGTCTTACAAGTTCATTGAACAGCTGTGTTTATATGGGGTTGTTTGCAAAATTTATGTTTGAGTTTGTTTTAACCTTACTTTATTGCTACTGGAGAAACAATAGATCTTTTCCATTACAAGTCATCGAGTGCCACATTAAAATACAGCAGGAGGGGTGAAACTTTCTGTGCCCCTTCTCCCCATAAATCTCTGGTTATATATATATGTATATTTTCCTTATAAACAGAAAAGCCCTGCACGGTCTGAGACGCTGCCTTCTCAATGGGCTGCCAGAACGATACTGCATCCATCCAAGTTCTTATTTTGCTTTTTCCCTGGGACTGCATGCCTGAACTTTTCACCCAAGGTGTGATGTCCTGTTTCTCAGTTCCTTGGACAGGTCAGGCACATCATGACCCATTCGCAGCAGGCAAATAAAATCCATGCAAGTGTCTGTAGCATGGGCTCCTTGGGCCTCCCCTGTATCCATGCAGTGGGCAAGTAGACCAAAGTCATTATTTCAAGCACCTCCTTCCTCATCTGGTTTTTTGTCACCCCAATCCACCCTTTGTTTATGAATTCTGCCTTCCTGCAAGGGAACATCACCTCCTCCTCTACCTCTTGTTTATCTGCCCCACTCCTGAGTCCACTGCAGAAACCAAATCTGCAGTTTAGGAGAGCCTTTTGTGACTTTTCCCAGTCTGTTTTGGAAGCTTATCATTTTCCTCTGAGCCCGATCTGCACTCCAGCCCTTCCAAAGTGTCTCAGTTATCCAAGCCTTTCTTTCTTTGATCATCTTATTCTTGCCGGAGATATCTGTTGCAGCAACCAGGTTGCTGGGTATGGTACTGAGGGAGTGGTTCCCTGTCTTCCATGTGAACTCAGTGCTCTGAGCTCCCCTGGGCCCCAGGCCACTAAGAGCCATCACAGCTGTGCCTCAGCAACCCCAGCATTAGCCCCCTGGTATGCCTAGATTTCATGCTGTGGTGCTCTGTGTGCATGCTACCCTGGGAATCAGGAGTCCCAGCACAATTCAGATGCCCTGGATTGCTGTCAGCAGCTTCATTGGTACCACACATCATCTCCTGGACCGATGCCCTCCTAAGAAATACAGCCATTCTTGGCATCATCTCCTGCAGGCTGAATGCCAATGTATAACCCTTTCAGGCCTGCCACTGTGTCATCCTTGCTTCTCCCTGGCCCTGTCCTGCATCTCTGGAGAACAGTCATCTTCATGGATGCACTCCATATGCCCTTTCTTTGCATCCTTCTGGTTTCCCTCTGTATACAACCATCCCAAATTGAGATCCCTTAGTTCTACTTGCCTCTTTGATATTCCTTGAGCCAGTTTGCCAAATATTGCTGAAGAAAAAGGGGAGAAAAAGCCCACAGAAATGGACTGTTTGCCTTTGCCTTGTGTTAGGTGGTCCCATTTGTCCCATCCATGGTCCCATTTGTGTCTGTTTATATTTGCTAGTCCATTTACATATATGGGCAGGAATTTTCATTTACAAACAGAGAAGCATAGGCCAAAAAGCTGTCTTGATTTACCAAATGTCCAAAGCAGGTGTGGAAATAGGAGCAATTCTCCAAATACCCTGTCTGGTCCATCTACACTCTGTCTTGGAGCTGGCCACTTTAATGAGTAGCTGTGCAGATTTGCAGCCATTGATGCCAGCCATTTCCACACACAGACTGCAATCAGCCTGCATCTGCCATGAGAGGTCAGAGAGTCAGACATCAGAGATGGATTTTAAATACAATTCTGAATAAAGCTGCTGGCCCCAAACCAGCTGTGGTTGTGCTAAAGTTGCCTCAGGCCTCTGGATGTGAATATAGCAGCAATAGGCTGAGGAAAAGCCATCCTGTCCCTCCTCAGCATCACTTCCCGAAGCTATTTAGTGCCGTGGGAAGGACACCAGGCATGATGGACTGAAGCTGGAAGCCTTTAGAGCAAATTCTGTCTCCCAAATGCTTCCTCAGCTCGTTGCATCTCTGTGACCACGGCAGGTACATTGATCTAGCTGACAGACTTAAGGTCCTATAGCTCAGTTTTATATAGATGAACTGTAATTTTAGTAATAGGATGTTTAAATAATATTGTGTCACTTTTACATTTCACCTCCCTTTCCCTTGAATTAAAGTGTCTGTCTCTTTTTGACAGGTGGACATTTTTTTTTCACTTCCTTTTCCCCACAAAGACTTTGCCTGAAGGACATCAGGAGTCATAATAATGTTTGATGCTTTCATGAGATCCTCACAGATTATGGCTAAATGGAATGGTACTGTAATGTGATTGCCTCCCCACTCTTACTCCTGCTGTGCCATGTAATGGCATGACGGGGCTCTCCGCTGGGATTAAAGCCAGTCAGACTGAAAATTGACTTGCCTTGGGGACCATCAAGCAAATTTAAATGGCTGCTTCAAGATTCTGTCTGCCAGTGAGCCATTTCTCCAGCGGATTAGCAAAATAAATAAAATGTGGAGACAGTAGGGCAGTAGAAACAGTGTCATTAGGCCTACCTGCTCTCTTTCTCCTTCTTCCTGATTTTACTCTAAACACTAGTTCTAGTTCCTTGTTATTTCTCCATTTCTCTGTGTTCTGCCTCATTCACAAAATGGGAAGGGAGCTGAAAACAGAAAGCAAAGCTGTGACCTACCCTTGCCTGGGCTTTAGGTAGGATGAGGACAGGGAGGAGAGGAAGAGGACTTGCCCTTCTCTTTCATGCATTTTTCCTGGGGATAGAGGCCCTTCTACAGAGAATTCAGAATATATAAACTTGTTTTCTGCTTGGAGTAACCCTCAAGGGTAATTCCTCCTGCAAGGCTAAAGCAGAATGGTAGAAAGGAAAGAGTGTCCCCCATGGCTCTCAGGATCAGGCCCCTCTCTGCTGTCACAGCCACAGGGAACATTTGCTCCTTCCCTCCTGTCCTTACACTGTGCTGGGATGGGGGCTGTGTTCCCTTTGCTCTGTAACCTCCTGCTTGTCATGAGAAAGTCTCAATTGTATGGTGACGGTCTGGGTAGGAACAGGTATTCTGGCTCTACAAGCATCCATTTGAGGTGAAGGCTCACTGTAGCAGATACTCAGCAGTCCTCCTCTACTGGGAAAAATATTGGTGCCTGAGGAGGATTCACATCTACTCCCTTGGCATCCAGTGCCTTTCAATAGCTCCAGCTCTACTTAAATTCTTTGGCTTTTCAGATTATGTGAATGGGATTTAAGCATGTTTCGCTTCTCCTGTGAATAGAAATGTTTTCCCATCTCAGCCCCCAAGAATGCTGAGTTAGGAATAGTGTGTTCTAAGCCTCTTTTAAGAAAGGCATTCATGAAATGTGACTTTGAATACCACAGTGACACCACCACTTTCCTTGGAAGCATAGCCGAGTCTTTTTTCAGCTGTTTTCTCTAATATTCTGTCTAAAATTTTTCCTGATGCAGCTGAAGTTTAATTACTTCTTTCTCTATCATTGCTGACTAATGATAATAATTGCTTCCTGTCCTCTGGTGCAACATTCTTTTCTCTATCTGCAGATAGTTATTGTGCCTCCCCTTGGTATTATTTCCTCTGCTTCGAATTGCACACAAGCACATTTCCATTTCGTGTCTAGCTGCTAAATAAAACCCACAAATATGGCAGTGAGAGTGGAACCTGGGTGGTGGCAGGGGACAGGCAGGTGGGATGACCCAGGAAACACACTGGCAGAGAGTTTTGCTCTGCAGTAAGTCACCTTGACAGCTTTTTGACATCTTACAAAAAAAGAACTGATGGTCCTAGCTCAGGTACTAATGGTCTAAATTCTACATTATGGGTACTGGAAGTTATTACAGGTGGTTTTATAACAGCAGTTCAGGCCTGAGTGTCCATGGAGATTGACACACCCTTTTTCCTCTAGAAAGCTTCTTTCCAGAGAAGGAAGGAAGGAAGGACACACTGGTTCCATTCTCAGAGGTGCATAACCAAGAGATGCAGTGAGTTGCCTGAGTTCATGGAGTCAGGAGGAAGAAGTGCATCTGATTCCCAAGTCCCAGGCAGCATCCCTAAATCATGTTGTTTAAGTGCTCTCAATTTCCTTCAGCATAATAAAACTCTAATTATCTTCAGAAGTGCAGGATGATGACTCCAAGGCTTAGAGAAGACTGTTCACATGATTAAAGCTCCAAATGTGGTTTTAAGCATTTTGCTGGGTTCAGGTCTTCTTTCTTTTTTTCAGGTAAATCTGTAGTCAAAACCAGCACCACAGAGAAACCCAGCCAATGTGTTACACTTCTGTTACCAAAAAAACTATACACTCTATTTCCCTCATTTCATTATTATCAACCAACTTTTTCTCAAGTTTAAAGGGCTTTTTCCTGCCTCAGGGAAAAAAAAAAGAATTTCATC
Source organism: Erpornis zantholeuca (assembly GCA_013400515.1). Taxonomy (NCBI): domain Eukaryota; kingdom Metazoa; phylum Chordata; class Aves; order Passeriformes; family Timaliidae; genus Erpornis; species Erpornis zantholeuca. Next base: position 21,183 of record VZTN01014374.1, read on the forward strand.
TCAAAAGATTTGTTATCTGCTAGTATAGTTCACAGGACTTTTTGAAAATATTTGTAAATAGGTCTTCATTTAGCTGGCAAGACTGACTATAAATAGAACTCCTCAAAGATTCTTTCAAACAACAAAAGTGTCTTATTTTCAGATAGGAGAAGCACCTGACATTTAAATGCCTCTCAAGCAGAATTCTCCATTCTGGTGACTTCTATAGAAATATCTTCCAAATCCTATCTCCATATAACAAAGACCTTTGGAAAAGAAGTGTGAAAACTGGCATCATTTGGGAAAGGCAGAGGTTACCTCATGGCTCAAAGCAGAGGCAGCATGGATCACTGAGTAAGGCAGTGAACTGAGACTGCAGAGCTTCTGCAGGGTGACTTGCTCTGTTCATCTTTCTCCTGTTGTGTACTTAGATTAAAATTGCATTGAGGCATAGACTTTTCCTTAGTAAGCACTTCTATATCACCTAATACAGCATTGTTCCCTATCCTAACACTTCTGCATGCACTAAAAATAAAATACAATAAAACAAATAAATAAAGGAGAGTAAGTCATGGTAGGTCTCCTAAGTACCTTTTTAAATAATTTTTTCTGCCATTGTCAGCTCAACTGTGTACCTTGTCTGCAGGTAAACATCAGATAAAGACAGACCTTGTCCAAAACAGCTGAGATACAAAATTGAGATGAAACAGGCAGAAAGAAAACAGGAAAGGAAACAGATACAAACATGGTTGTTGTACTGGGTCTGGCTGGGATGGCAGCCTGTTTTTTGATTTGTGACCAAAACAGTGTTGGTAACACAGGGATGTTTTCATTACTGCTCAGCAGAGCTCACACAGAGCCAAGGCCTTTTCTGCTCCTCATCCCATGCCACCAACAAAAAGGCTGGGAGGGAATAAGGAGTTGGGAAGGGACACAGCCAGGACAGCTGACCCTAACTGATCCAAGAGATATTCCAGACCATATGGCATCATGATCAGCAACAAAAGCTGAGGGAAATAGGAAGGAAAATGGGAACACTCATGGTTATGACATTTGTCTTCCCAAGCATCCATTACATCTTTCTAGTAAATGGTTGGACATCTGCCACTCCATGGGAAGTAATTAATGCTTTGCTTCTTTTGCTTTGGTTGAGCACAGCTCTGTTTCACTTCTCAAACTGTCTGATTCCTTAAGTCTTCAGCTTTCATACTTCAGATCCTTTCCTTTGTGTCCTGCTGGAGGGGAAGGAAGTAAGTGAGTAACTGGATTGCTCGCTAGGGTCAACTCATCACAGTAGCAAACACCAGCTAACAACTGTCACATTTTTTAAAGACCTCATGGCAAATGATTTCCACCACCACTCAATGACCAGCTAAAGATGATGCAGCTCCTGTGGATTTTTGCAAGGCTTAAAGCAGAACACGGCGAGAATAGCAGGACTAACCTTGTGATTTTGTACACCAACCATGAAGGGCAATCATTTGGTGAACCAGAGTGCAGTTTTGTTTGCATAGGATGGGGTAGGGAAAAGAAAAACAAAAAAAGAAAATTAGGTTCTGCTCAATGCACAAATCCAAGTTGTTTCATCACCTACCAGCAGGTAAGTTGCAGCTCATTATTGCTGTGAAGATAAAGTGGTTGTGCAAATGAATGGGGTGAGAGAGCAGTAGCTTACTCAGGCTAAAATTATGAAGTCACTGCCTTTGGGAAGAGAAAGTCTCTCTAGCAGGTGTCCTTGTCTGCATTGTGGATAAAAGAAAAAAGGCCAACAAATCCACCACCACCAAATACAAGGTGGAAGGTTTTTGTTTGGTATTTGTTCATGGGGTTTTTTCGTGTGTGAACGATGGCAGTGCATTTCAGGTTAAGTGACCTCCATATTTGTATGATATAAAAATGACTTCTGTTTTTATTTTTTGGTTTTTTGTACTTTATCTCCGCTTCAGAAATTTATCTCCCCTGCTTCTCTTAAGACAAACCAAAGGATCAACAACCTTAAAAGAGTAGAGACACTGACCTTGGAAATACTGAGATGGCTTGGCTAAGCACGTAGATGCAATGAGGCAGCACTAATTCTTTTCCAGGAGTCTGAGAGACAAAATACAATATAATTCAATAGAACAAAGCCATGGGAGGTGTAGTGGGGGAAGAAAGGAGAGCATTCATTTTCACCACACTCTGTTTAGCTGAGTGATAGTGGGGACCACCACTTCCACAGCACTCTGCTGTCCTTCTGTGTGCCTGTGCTGCCCTTCTGTGTGTCTGTGTGTGTCACCTAGCTCTAGTCCATGAGGGGTGCTCAAGTGCAGTTTTGCTTCACCTAGGTTTGATGTTCATAATAATTTTGGAGCTAAGGGGTAATTTTAAAAAAACATACAGACAAATTTCTTCTCAGGGAATCAGATCCACTACTTTAAGTAGTCTTCTAAGAAGCATTGTGCCTCTCCTTGTTTCAGGCTGTATCATTTTATGCTGCTGTTGTTAGATCAATACCACATGGATGCTTGGAGCACATGAGACTGTACACATGTACAGCTCTTAGTAATGATGTCTGTATGAGCCCCAATGTAGGTGTCTATTCTGATTAGGTAATGTCTTACTTCAATATAGTTGGAATCTGTTCCATGCTGATTTAACTTAAACCAAAATAAACCCTTTCCTAAGTCACAAAAAGATTGCTCATTATTTTGTAATTAACTTCACTAAAGATACCTTGTCTGAAATTAAAAATGATTAAGGTGGTTTGGAAAAGAAAAAATCTTCACAACCAAGCAGTTAATGGAAAGCATATTGAACTGTAGCCAGGGCTGGGCTGAAAGCATTTCAGTAAGTTTATATTTAAAGTGTTTCTGAAATCTAAGACAGATCCAAAGCTAGCTGTTAAAATTTGTCTTTCACATGCTGCCTTCTACCCTATTGCTGTCTTCATGTGCACAAACCCAGTGTTTATGCTTGACTCTATAGGAGCTGTCTTTTCCCTATGCCTGCTTAGGATCCAGCAAAGGAGCAGATGCATTCTCATCTGTTATTGAGATTACAGTAGAAAGGCTTGTTACTCCAATTGCTCCCTCATCCATCCTCTTTCCTTTTTCTCCTCCTGGGCTTGATTGATATTCAGAGGGCAAAATAACCCTGGAAATTTTTTTAGGACCAAATTGCAAGCAATGCTGTAGTAGAAGTTCATCTATCACTCTGTATATACTGTATTCTGATTTTTAAAATTATGGGTTTATGTCAGCATTGCAGGGAACACAAAAGTTTTGATCGTATGCATCCACGGAAGTGAACCTTAGATTAATCTTCCATTGTCTGGAGATACTGAGGTAAATCAAAATAAAAATCTGTTTTTACTTTACATAGTCTGTGTTTACACAACAATCTTGGGTTATATCCTTCACTTCTGTCCACTTGATGGACAGTTCTGGATGGCTTCCCAAACTAAACTCAGAAAAGGAATGCCAAGGAATTGCACTTCACAGTCTACAGCTGGCAGGGAGGAGTTTCTGCATCATCTCTGCATGTTATTTACAAGAGGCTGGCATGGAGCCCCATCAGCCTGTAACCACACTGGGTGGAGGTGGGGTGTTCTGCTGTCCTTGCGTGGGGAAGGAGGCTGTTCTGATCCAGACTAAGAGGCATTGGAGAGGTCAAATACTGGGAAAACTTGGATCACCTCTGGGCTTACAGTCCCCTTTATTTCCTGTTATGCTAGATACAGAGTGTGGAAAGCCCTCTGTGTATCTATGTCTTAATCAAGGATTGATGCATTCTCCAGCTTGGCCTTTAGTTTGATAAGCATCTTGATAAAACACTGGCCATGCCATGAGATGTGTAGAGAGTCACTGACACATCAGTCCTAACACTGAATGTGGGAGTCCTCATTTTTTGGTGGTGCTGTGTTCAGAGACAGATTCTTTCTTGGAAGTCTTCATGGCAGACGTTTTCCTGACTTTAGATCATGACTGAGTATAAACTGCAAGACAAAAGGGGCAAATTGCTATGGATGCCACTGGAGCAGAATGAGCAAAGTGAAGCTTGTTGATGGTGAGTTAAAGAGGTGGAACACCTGGGGTGTTTGCAAATAAGCTCTTGGGAAAAAGTGTTGCAATTAGGACCTATTAAAAGGAGATGCTTCCAATTCATTGCACACAGTTAACATAGTTGGGGGTGCTGTATCCCTCCACCACTGTCTGTGTGCAATACAACCTCCCTTTAGAGGAACCTGAATTACTTCCCAAATGGCTTGTCCAATTTTAGGTGAAAATTGTGTTTCAGACAACAGCACAGCAGTGTCTCCAGGATGAGAGTTGTTCTCTTCTGTGTAGAAAATTAATGGCTTGTTTTGTTCAAACACTCTCTGTCTTCTCCCCATGATGATAATCTATTTTGAATTATATTTAATGGTAAAAAGCTTCAGCAGCTGAAGCCAGGATCGAGGTGAACTATCTTCCCATTTTGAAAATGGAACAGCTGTCTTTCAATTGAGATACAAAATGAGAGGTCCTGACCACTTGTGGTTGTTTGAAGACTGGCTTGCAGAGCTACCTAGAAAACAATGGCTGTTTCTTGCCTTTGGCCTGAAATTCTTGTTGCAGTTACAAACTGGGAAAGCTCTTTTCTTATTTTCCAGAGCTTTTGTGTACTGTTTGCAGCCTTGTTAAAACAGCTGCTGAATGCTGCAAAGACAACTGCATTTTAATGGTGGATGGAAATGAACCAGAATGAGAAGATGTAGAAAGACAGTGTGGTCAGGAAGGGACCCTGTGTCAACCTTTTACTGAATATCAGAAATATTAAACAGTAAACCAGTAATGTGGTACCAAAATCTTCCAGCTGGAGAAATAGGCAGACATTGGAATCGTTCAAGGAACAAGACAGATCTCCAGGAGAGGACACTTTTCTAGTTAGAGGAAAACTAGGTTTTCTAGCTTTGGAGATCCCATACATGCTATTACCCAGATCATTTGGAAAGCTGAAGAAGGCAGAAATCGTTATATGGACTTCTGAAGCATCCCATCTTCAAAATAACACCTATCAAAATCAGATTTGCAGAACTCCTCCTTTTTAGCTATTTAAAAAAGTGAGTAGATTTCCAGGGAAACTGGAACTCTTCATGAGCTGAACACTCTCGAACATGTGTGCTAAGCACCTTTGAAAACTGGTCCAAAATACAAAGTATGTCTTTTAAAAATAGTGTATTACTGGGGGAGACAAATAACTTGGCAGATAAAGAGCTCGAGGTATTTCAATTCTCCTTGTGCACGAGGCTATCTATTCCTCCCTGAGGAAAGGGAAGGAGGGACTAAACATGAACTCAGCCATCTCTGAGGTACTTGAGATAATTGTGGTACAACTGGTTTGATTTGGAAATGGAATTAGAGTGTTCTTTTTTGCTCTTCTAATTAATCAGGGTTGAATGTCTGTATTTGCAGCTCCTTCAATTAGTTCTCTACAGATCGACCCCCACCCAATCTATTAAGTACTGAGATTTGTGTTTGGAGTGAAAGAGCTATGCAGATCTAAAGCTCTCAGCTAAATTACTCTTCTCAGAAGTTACATTTCAGGAGTTGAGGAAAGCAAAACACAAAACTTGCCAGAGTTTGATAATTGCAGTCCAACCATTCCCTTCCTCCCTTCAAACTGAACCATGCAAGGAGTCAAGCAAGCCATACACTGTCTGTGTTGTTTCTGGTTGACATTCAAGTTCTCTTTTTTGTTGGCAACAAGGAAGACCAAAGGGAGTTTACAGCAGAATTTTAAATAGTCAAAGCCTAAGGAGTGTAAAATTATAAGTAAAACCAACAGCAAATCTAAACAAAGAAAGCTCCAAGCCCTTCTCCCAGCTGTTCAAGTAGTAAGATATGCACTTCTGAGACAGTGCAAACTAAGACCAAGTCCAATCCAGAAAAGTTTGAAAGAAGTCTGTGGAAAATAACTTTTTTTTTCAAACAGCAAGAAAAGTAGGTGCTGAAGACAGAGCCCTTGGTAAGATGGTGTGGAGTGAAACATGCTCAGTCCAGTCAGAGCTATGAGCATACAGCTGGATGCAAGGATAGTGGTGTCTCCACTTAGCCCTGTGCAGCAGCAATTTCAGCAATTTTTGTTCCATGCAGTCCAGCTCTCGATGGCCAGGGTCCTCACAGACAGCTCACAAAGTGTAGCAGGTTGACCCACTAATGCTTTTTAGTGACAGTATTATTCTCAAAGTCTTTCCTTTCTTCTTCCTCTTCTCTTCATGAAAAATTTTGCATCATTTAAGTGAAGGATTTGAAAATCATTATGCATCTGACAAATCAGCTATGAAGCCTGGGCTAGGAAAACCAGTTGTTAAAACTATTACTGCTCATTTTGACCAGCTTTTTCTGATTCAGAACTATTGTTTAAAGTACCCAGGAGCATTTATCCTTTTATGTACATCCTTAGTACTGGAAATAAGGGGAGATATTTATAGGAGTGGATGACTCTTTCCAGTCTCCAGGCAATATTTCACAGTGGAGACCTTGGAACAAAAGTTTATGAACTTTCTGACTCACAGCCCTCTCTTTCAGCTTTAGCATGATAACTTTTTGTATAATTTGAAACTTGTGACTCAAGTTTTGAAGTTGTTTCATTAGAAGAACTTCCTCTTATGCTTTCAGAAAGCCTCTGGTAACTTAGAGAGACTTGAAGACAAAAGGATGTATTCTCGTTAAACCTGAGAGTTAAGAAAGAACAAGGTTTGACCAGTGAGAGGGTTCTGGAGACTCCACTTTTTAACATGACCTGATTGCCAAAATCCACGTTCCTTATGCATCACAATGCTGTATTTTCCTGAGGATGTCGTGACAGAAAGCTGTTCTAGCACTGGCACCCCAGGCAAATTGCAAGGCTTGTAAAGGACTGAGGAAGATTTCTGCTTGTCACTGCACATATGATAATGCTTCCCTTTCGATGATACTTGAAGTGAGTACACTCGGATGAGTGTGTATCGCATCCTTTCCCCTTGGCTAAGCAGAAAAATGGAATAGCCCATATGCATGAAACTGCCGTAGAAAGTGACACAGCTCTGAGAAACTCAGTGCTGGTCCTGTTTGGAGTCAGGAAGTTGTGATATGAGTTGTTGAAAGGCACGAGAGAAGAAAGAAAGCAAAATGGAAACATCTTTTTTTTTACCATCCTTGGAAACTATTCTGAAGTGGAAAAATTAACAAACTGCCCAACACAAACAGTTATGTCTTATCAGAGACACTTCTCAGTCATCATTTACTTGAGTGTTCTGGCTGCTTTGAGGTGCAGTTTGTAGTTTTCTAAGTTCAGTTACCATGAAGAGTCTATAAACTTGAAAGCTTCCTAGGATTTCTATTTTAGTATGTTTGTTTTCCAAGGAGGTGTTCTTTGTGATCAGCAGGAAATGTATTGCACAAACAGCTTTTCATTAAGGATGCTTGACCGCAGCCCTGAGCCACAATGGATGTTCAAAGAATTGAAGAGAATGAGTTTCCCAGCACATCTGTGAACTTCAAGGGAGGCGTATGTTGGCTTTCACACAGAAGTCTCTGATTAAAGCAAACTAGGCAAAGGTGAAATGCAGCCTCCTTTCGTGGAGAGCAATTCCAGGCACTGTTGGGTAAATTGCTGGGTCCGTGCTTACTACGGGACAGAAGTGGCAAGAGAAGAGAAACATAAGACACGAAGAAGCTCCTTGAAGGTTAGCAGTGAATAAAGAAACATTACAAATACCAGATATATTTGTGAAGTTCCTGTTGATCATCAGGAGCCTTAATCAAGGTGGTGGTATCCGATGTGTTCCTGCCCCTCTTTGCTATGCTTGGTGAGCAGAAGTGAGGTGAAGGGAATTGACAGACCACAGTTGAGAGAAGAGGAAGCTTTACTTGCAAAAATCCAGCAGGACGTAGTCATAAGGGTGATCTTTCCAAGGGTCCAAGGTTTCCATGTCCAGGTCAGAAAATGTTCTGGGAATTCAAAGGATCTTTGCTATCACATCTGATTTATCTAACAGGTCTTGGTCAGCCATAGATTCATCTTAAATACTCTTCTCGGGGGGTTCAGGAACTGCTCTGCCCCTCTCGGAGGTGAAATATGTTCAGTGAATGCCTTGAAGCTCTTTCCAGGAGAAATCTCCACCTTTTTCAAATCAGCAGAAAGAGATGGCAGATTCAGGCCTAATTGTGATAAAACAGGAGAGGAAAGACAGACATATGGAACCTTTGATAATTTCCTTACTTTAAATCAGTTATTTCACATCCCTTATCCCATCATCCTGCCTCAGAAGAGATGGCTAGGGAGGCATCACTCTGGGAAAAGAAGCAGGCTCCCAATAGAAGGGTAATAATAAGTGAGAGAAGAACAAGAAAATACGCATATGTTTGGCTTGGTTCCCTGGTGTTCATCAGCTTCTGAAGGAACCCCTATCAGCAGGTGAAATCTCTGTGACCCACAGTGCAGGCAGAGGGTAATAAGCCTCACCTAGAGCTTTGCCTCTCCTTACGTCCAGTGGGAATTAACTGACACTGAGGTCAATGTCTCAGCTTAGTTCTGATCATGTAGATTGTTACTCCCTGTAGTAGAGACTTGCAACATTGCTGCTACTTAGATAATTGCCAGAAAGGCAATGAAAAAGGGCTTATGGTGCAACTAAATGGCTCACAAAGTTGACATGAATAAAAAGTGCTTCTATAAATGCCATTTTTACGTGTTTCACAGGCCTTGTACACTCCATTCTCCTGAGAGGCACCAGGGCACTTAGCTGCACAGAGAAACAATTTCTTCAATGAGAGTACATTTTCTTTTGCAGAATCCATGTAAGAAAGAAGACTGGTGCTAACTGGAAAATTAGTTTCACTGCCCTACTGCTGCATTTTCACACACGTAACAATCACTTTCATAAATAAGATCTGGGTGATTCTGTTCCTTTAGGCAGCTGCTCAAGAGGGGGTTTTCCCCTCAAAAAATGCCCCACTGGCTTCTCTGCTTTTCTGATTAGTGAGTGAAATGGTTTTCTTTTGAGACTGACACAGTGAACTTGGAGAAGGTTTATGATCACCAGACAGGGGCAGAAACTGTGATGAAGGAATAGAGGTGAGGAGAAAATAATAATTTGAATTATTGCCTTAGGAATGATGAGAGAATGGCTTCCAAGTCTCCTCTCAAACTATTGAGTAAGCTCATGGTCCTCAGCACATCAGAAAATTCCTGCCCCACAGGGCTAACTGGATGCATATGTATGTGGAAGATTTGATGTGCCAGATTTGGTGCATTTTCCACGTTCTTTTCCTTGGGGAGCTCTATCTTGCTGACATTATAAACAAGCAGACAGCACATGTATAAGGAACAGGGAAGAAATGAAAACAGGATGTAAAAAGAATCATGTTGTAATGAGACTTCTCTGCTTTACAGTGATATTAAGGGTATGGTCCTGACTCTGACTTTTAGCAAGATTGAAGGGTTTTTCTTTTGAATTGGTGAGTATTGTTTTTAATGGTGATGTGATATTTTTGTTCTTTAAAATTTCATACTTGCTGTATCTGAGAGTAGATCATGTGAGTGGGATGGATATCCCTTACGCTTGCTGAAAATTCTACAACAGATTTTGTAGAATTCTGACCAATAATTACCTGACAGATAAAAGATATTTGCTTTATCTCTTCCTTCACCATCTTCCTTCGTAAATCTCCTAAACAAAAATTAAATCTGTGTGAAGAAATCAGATAATCTCTGGTGGGATTAGAAAAAAAAAGTAAGCAATTCCATTTACAACTTTTCTACAGTTCAGAAAATTTTTAAACATGTCATTTTACCCATGGCACCTTCCCAGATTTCACTTTCTCATAAACGAGACCAGATATGGGAAAGAATAGTCCCAACTATAGCCTTCATTTCCCCAAAATTCAGGTGGACTCTGTGTGGGAAGCTTTCACTGTGCCATGTTCACAAACAGGCAGGTGGGAACAAGTTCTGGCAGACTTTCAAACAGCTTGGGCTGAAGCTCACTCTAGGATGGAGGCTGTGAGTTGTGTTGGTGGCAAAAACTAAGCAAAGATGGTTACCTTGGGTACAACTTCTGAGCTAACACACTTTGTGGGCCGGATTTATACCACAGATGATTCTTCTTTATGTTCTCACACAGGGTAGCTGTCCCTACCTAAACAGAAAAAGAAGAGGTCCTCTGATGTGTTCCCTGCTAATGTGAGTCACACTACCTTATTGTCTTTCTAGAAGAAAAATGTGTGCTGTAAAGGATGCTTGAAGGCTGCAAGGTACCTCCTCTGTTGGTCTTTTCCAAAGCTTGTCTGACGTTGGAAGGGCTGTATATCCAAACAGGGGTACACTGGAAAGCACAAAGTCTTTGGGCTGTGGTGAGAGGGGCAAGTGGCAGTAAGCTTGCCTCAAGTGTCTCAGGCTCTGGCAGACTACTTTGTCATGTGCTGTGAAGAAGTCACCAGGCATCACTGGAAGTGCATCCCTCTGGCATAGGCACTTGCTGGAGAATTTTTTTCAGGTATATAAATTGATTTGATTTGATTTGATTTGATTTGATTTGATTTGATTTGATTTTGAGCCTTTTGTTTCTGATAACCATTGCTTCCTGTACCTCTGAGTGATGTTGCCTTTCTCCTTTAAGGAAGGGGAATAGGGGAAACACTCCCTCTCAGTTCCCGGGATGACAGCCTTAATGACAGAGTATTTTCAAGTCAGGAATCACACCTCATTCTGGTTTTTTATTGCTCTTTATAACTTCTTTGCACTCTTCTAGAGGTAGAGGCCACCAGCATTTCTAGGCTTTGTTCTCTTCCTCATCAAAATTATCTTCACTGTAACTCTTACATAAGCCTGTCACTCCAAACCCCCATTCCCCCGCCCTGGTAACTGCTTCTGCCTTCTTTTCTATAGGTCTTGCCATACTCAGAGGCTCATCAAGCACATTTCCAAACTTCCACCCACCTCATGAGCTGCATGCCAGGGATTCTACAGCTCATTTATCTTCCTTGCCTGGCTTTGCTATTGCCTGCAATCAGGTGTGCTCTCTGGGAAAAAAAGGGTAGGATGAGGAGCAGGCTGGGGCTTTGTGTAAAATCTTGTTTGTTCTTGCTGTTTCAGGTATTTGGCTGCACCTTGTTTCTAACCTGAGTGTTGATGGAAAAAGCAGAATACCTTTGTGCAGTCACCGGTTTTGCCTGTGCCTTGACTCAAACCTGGTTTAATACCAGTTCGTGGGACCCTCGGGCTTTGATTTCAGAAGTAATTGGAAGCATACACTCATGGTGCCACACATGAGGGGACAGAGCTGTCAACTCCTTTTTACTTCTAGGAATTGAGGTGCAATCCAGCAACACTAAGATCACCACTCTCTTTTCCTGGAATTGAAGTAACATCCCTCCCATGCAGCAGAAGCCACTTCTCATCTTTCTTAGAGCCAGGATATGGAGTGATGAAATCACAGGCACTACACTATTGAATTGGCATGTTACACAGGAATCCACGTTCCCTGGAATCTGCATCACCATATCAAACAACAAAGTTTCGATCAATATCTGAATTTATAGCAAAACACTGTGGACTGCATTGCTCAGTCTTTACCTTTCACACTGATTAAGGCCACCTTGCCAGGAACAGGGCTCCAGCCAGGCAGGCTGGCAGGACTGGCACAGCAGCAGCTGGATTTCAGATCTCATTCTTATGCAGCCTATGTACTGCAGTTGCTTTCATCCTTGCCCTTAACTTCTGTTTGCTCAATGAAAGCAGCACGTAGGCAAATAACATTTTGCATTTAAAAAGAGTGTTAATTTGTATCTGTTTTCAAGTACACACCAAGGCTAATGAATTGTCACTCCATTCTCTAGGATACACAGGAACAACTGACTAAAATTATCATTAATTAGATGAATTACTGTACCATCAAGAAGCTTCAGTTGAGCTTGGGGTCTTGCTACAATAGGTGTAGGATGAGCAAGTTGTGTGAAGCTGGTATGGGTTGGTGTAGCTGCCATTATCACTTTGGGGAGAGGTAATCAAAGAGTGACTTTCTTCTTGAAGTGCCACAGCTAAAGTTTCAGACCCGATGGAGAGCCATAGTGAGCAGTGGATCCTCATTGTTCTTGAGATCACTTGGCTTCCTATTTGAATGTTGCTACAATTCTATGTCTCATTTATTAATTTGATTTTACTCATTTTACTGCTCGTACTTAGGGCATGGTCCCATAAATGCTTGCAAAAGCTGACCAGAGGAGCTGGAATACCACATTGAAGAAGGGAAGGACTGGAAGTCCTGGAACCAATGGGAAGGACTGGAAGTCCCTGGAATCAATGGGAAACTCTTTATCAGGAGACATGTTTACTATCACTTTCTCAAGAAGAGCAACCTGGTTTGGTTCAATTAGATAACTCAAGGTATCAGCAAGAGGGAAGGGATGGACAATCGTGCTCTAGGGCACCCTCATCTCTAAAAGTAGAAGGTATTTCAAATCTCTTGTATTCTGCCCTCCAACATCATGGCAGTGACCTGATAAGGTCCTATCTGAGGGCCAGGTCCTACCTGATGGCAGGAAGTCTAGAAAATGGGTACTTGCAACCCTATCTCTGTTCCAGGCAATCTTTAACACTCCTCTGTGAAGAGGAATTACCATGAGAAATTTGTAATAGGCAGCACAAAAATTTTTGTAAAAGCTCCTCACTGTCCACAGGGTTCCCTTTCTTTTTTCACTGGCATCACATACATGTTGATAAACATTTAATGTGCCTTGAGCATGAATGAAATGTACCAGATTTGTAGTTCTGAACTTGTGCCCTGATCTCCTTGACCTTAGACTATTCTCCATGTTGGTTTGTTTTCCAAACCTCTTACAGAAAACAGGGGGAAAAAAGACCCACCTAATTTTCCTTCTGGTCTATCTGCTATGCCTTTTACTCAGGGACAGTTTCTCCTGGATTAGATGGTTACTTTCATGCCTTGGGAGCCGTCTACTTAAAATTTGATGGATAAAACCAACTGATTTCACCTAGTCCCTCTCACTATTGATGGATGATTATTAAAGTGGTGGTAAAATCAGGCTGGGATTATGCTGGAGAAACCATATTGTCTTTTTGGCTTAGTTTAATGATGCAGGAATATTGAACATTGCATCTTTCCAACTTCCTTGTGCTTCCTGTGCTTCCCAAAATGAAGCAATGGTATCTTTGACCTGAGACAGACCCATTGGCAACCTTGCAAAATCAGATTAAAGAGTAAGAGAACAAGAGTTCCAAAAGCAGGTACAAAGCTACAATTACAAAAGATGAGAACTGCTAGATGGAAACTATGGGTTTTTGGAAGGTGGAAGTTTAAACCTGTTTAAATTAGTGGCTGTTTTAAGAAATTCCACTCTTTACAAGCCTCCAATACCGTCCTCCAGCAGGTACATTGTTGTCTTTATTGACATCCCTGGAGATTAATCCATTATGAGATGTTTTTCCACACCACATTACAGGCAAATGCCAGGACACTCTGTTCATGCTGGCACATCAGCCAGCTCTGTGCCCCGACAGCTGGACACTGACCCTGAACCAGTGCGTCCAGCCTTCACAAAGTTTCTGCCCTCTCAGCAAAGCAGAATAAACTTATTTTGACATTGCACAGCTTCTGCAGTGGAACTGATTCATCTTTTCCCTGCATCTGCCCACAATATACCACACAGTCAACTTCTGACATCTTAAGGGCATCTCAGTGTCCCACACTTTCAGAGCAACCACACAATAAATATAATCTCTCCTCCACTCTGTCTGGAAGAATTAAGAGTGAGGAGGCGTATCCAGCCCACTTCACATCTCCTAGGCCATGAGGGGATTCTCAAGGTTTTCTTCTGAAAGAGCAGTGCTCACAATCTTACTCCCCACCTTCTCTGCAATGAATGCTGAGTTTCAAGATTCCCTCAAGTAACGAAACTCATTTTTCCTTAAATGCTCTATAAAAGGCCAAGAAATCCCTACAAAAGGCAAAGCCAAGGGATAACCTCTTTTTCCCCTTTGCTCCATGTTTGTTCACCAATATTTCTAGGGGAAGGTTTGGCAGATGGACCCTTTGATGTGCCGGCTCTGACAGCCCAGCCTGGCCCAGCCCCTCTCAGATCCTCAGCAATCCCTCCTACGCACAGCACGGGTTGTGCCAGCGGCTGCAGCCTGGCCTGCAAGACACAGAAACACATGAATTAACTGAGATTAATAAAATATGAGTAGATGGAAAGGGGGTAAATTTTAGTTCTCTAATTGGGTTAAAGCTGCAGGGCTGCTTCAGACTCAGGTTTTATTTCTTTGGTCGCTTCTAAACTCTGGAGGGAGGATCTTGTAGGGAAAGGGATGTTTTGGATGTGTTAAAGGTGTAAGTGGTAGACGCATTAAGAAGAAGCAGTGAGAAGAAGCAGTAGAAAGGAGGGGAGGATGGAGATACTTCCTTCTCCTTTGGAGGTATTGTTGCTGCTGTCTTGCATTATCCCTGTAGGGATTCAGGGAAATGCTGGCATTTCCTTACTTGTTTTCTGGAAGCAGACAGGAATTTGTATGGTGGAACACTCAGTATTTGATTCAATCCATGCTGCATTATACTTGAAACGGGCTGTCTTAATATTTCCTGCATTAGAAAGTATTATTATGTCAGTAGAAGAGGAATAGCCTCTAGAAAATACATTGCTTTGCTAAGTGTAGGAAGAGGTGTCCTGTTTTTCTCCTTAGGTGAACATTTCTTTTTTGGAAAGATGAAACACCTGACTCCGATGCTAGCCGAAATGTCCACCTTCAGATCAGAATGTTACCATACTTCTGTTGACTAAAAGACCTTGTGGTCTGGTAGAAAGTGCTGCCTTTCTCTGTGGCCTTAGGTCAGGTAATTAATAATCATCAGAGAGTAATGACTTGCTCAGGGCTTGTAATTTCCTATTGAAAAAAGTTAAGCAAGTGGATGGTATTCAGGAAGTCAGGATGTAACATTAATTTCATAACCACATAAAACACACACCTTTGTGGATTTTTACTCTTCTAGATTAGGATTTGAGCAGGAAATTAAGAGAATGGAAGAACTGTTAGCTTACTGATGAAGTTTTTCCCAAGACAAGACAGTGTGTTCCTGTTTTTAAATATTTCCATGTAAAAGGGAGGAAAATATTCATCTCTTCTACTGGGTTAGTCTTCATCTTTTCAACAGATCTCAGACAGATTTATAATCTTTAAGAATGTCACCCTTAGGTTATAAAGTTAATTTATTTTTGTTTCCTAATTACATATGAGATGTGCTCAGTTTACAAGTTAAAACCTGGGGTGGTTTTTTTGTTGTTGCATTTAATTTTCTTTACGATGTTGGCTTTGCAAACTCTTCCTGGGACTAGACAATAAACATATTTTCTGCTTCCAATGCTACTTCTAGCTATATCAGTTACCCAGCGT
Source organism: Erpornis zantholeuca (assembly GCA_013400515.1). Taxonomy (NCBI): domain Eukaryota; kingdom Metazoa; phylum Chordata; class Aves; order Passeriformes; family Timaliidae; genus Erpornis; species Erpornis zantholeuca. Next base: position 36,570 of record VZTN01014374.1, read on the forward strand.
GTGAGACAAAGGTTTGTGAGAGGAAGTTATATCATTGGCAAAATGGGAAGCAAGATAAACTCCTGTTTACATCTGTTCAGTTGCAGTGCATTTGTACAGCAATCTAGAGAAAAACTACATCATAAGATAGATTCTATGAAGGTTGAAACTACTATAATTTATGCCAGCTGCCCAGAGACACTTGCTGTTATCATGTTATACTAACAAACATTAAAGTCCTGAAATACAGAACAGCATAACTCTTGTCATTTGGAGAGACCTTACTTTGGTGCAGCTGAGCATCTGGCCCTGTGAGCTGATTTCATGTTTCCAGTTGGAGCCATTATCTCTTTGGCTGTGGGAACACAAATCCCATGCTTATGCTTGAATCCAGAATGTCGGACTCAGTGGTAATATATACAAACCCTGAGAACTATTGAACATCTTTGTGCTTCATAAATATTCTGATAGACCTTAGCAAACTACCCAAGTCCTGGCCTACTATTCACTGCAATTTAATTTATGGCATGTATTTTCCCCACTATTTCCAGCAGCTTAGCTGAGGAATCTGGAGGAAGCATTGCCAGGATATATGAATTTTCAGAAATTCACATCTGGGGATGGACATGCCAGGTTAACATAAAGAAATGGCATGGAACACTGATTGACTGGTGAGTGTGACAAAGCCAGCTATTTTCCTCACCTTTCTAAAAGTTTGCTTCAGTCTGACAGGTGAGATGAGAAGACAAAAATATTAAATCTAATTGGAATTGAGGCTTGATTCTGACATCTATGGACATACAAAATACCTATTTCTCTGTCAATACTGATTTTGTTAGCAGATGTGGGTCATGAATGAAAGGGTAACAGGGTTGCTTTTAGGAGCTGAGGCACTGTTTGCCATCTAAAGAAAGTAAATCCCTGTACTAGTTTGAAAGCAAACCAGTGAGAGACTCAAAATCAGAACCACAATTTAATAGGAAAATTAAAAATAAATGCAATAGTACAGAAACACTGACAGAGTCGGAATACAACCTGACACCCTGTTGGGCAGGGTGGTGGTAGCAGCCTGGTTAAATGGTGGCTGCAATCCTGTTGAAGTGATAGATGTGGTCCTGTTGAAACAGTGATCCTGTAGAAGGGTCTGGTCTTTCTCTGAAGGTCCAGTGGTGGTTATGTAGCTCATGTCCTCTGGGAACCCAGTAAGGGGGGGCTGACTGTGGCGTTCCAAACCTCAGATTATATCCAGATAGGAATGCGTGGTTCCTCCCCCTGGGCGGAGCATGTCACAATGGGAGAGTGCTGCAGTGAGGCTGGATGGCCCATTAGCAGAAGATGTTCCTCCAAAGGGAGTTATCAGGGATGTGTCATGGAAGAGATAAAGAACATTGCCCCACCTGGTTTTAACAGGTGGTGATAGAATACATACTTTTGGTTACATCTTACATTGTAACCTAAAACAATCCTTTACAAAGAAGATGTTGTAATTAAGGGTGTTTTATTTGTCCCACCTGAAATTCATAGTCCAGACTGATCTGGCGAGATCCAAATAGTCTGTTTGAAGCTTAGAGCTTTAGGAGAGACAGGAGACATCAAGGACACAGTGGTATTTGCACAAAGCTCCTCCCATTATATCTGAAAAAAGGAATTTACTGCTTGTAGTGGGTTGTAATGTAGTTGATGGACAGTCCTTTAGACCAATCGCTCCTTGTGATTTTCCATGTTTAAAGCAGCACAGGGGCGGGAAATATCTCTTTCTTTGTTCCAGTTTGGGTGCTTGGGCTGGGCTGGCTGGGCCTCTCCAGGCCATTCTGGGGGACCCTGCCCCCCTCCTGCTTCCTGGTGCCTCAGTACAGACCCCGGGTTGCTGTGGGGAAACTGTCCCAGAGCCACAGGCAGCTAAAACCAGCTATGGACTGCCACACAGCTGAATCCACCCGGCACAGCTTCTGGGGCCTGGTGGGCTTCCCCTGCCCCTCCATGCGGCCCCACGCAGACCCGGTGGGAGCAGGCAGAGCTCTCTGCAGCCAACGCAGCTTATACTGAACTAAAGAAGACACTATGCAGCCAGCAGCATAAAGGAAAGAAAGCACATGAGGAGAAGAACATGGTGGCTTCAAGGTCACAGAGTAAGAGAAGTGGGACATGTGGGACGGAGCTAAAGATGGCAGCAGGGAAAAAAGAGGCGGCACCGTGTTTTTTGCGGGTAGCTTAAAAATGCTTTCTGCAGGCTGTGGTAAAAACTGTAATATCACAAACTGTATGTCTCTTTAAAGTCCATTTTTGAAGTACATAGGGGGATGAAGAACACACATGCAGCATGTGAAGACGTGAGAACTGCCTATGCCAGGCTATACAGAAGCAATGAAAGGCTTTTAGAGATTTTATGAAGAAGAGAGCCTTTGTTTTCAGGCCAGAATAGCTCATCCTTAAAAAGACTAAAACCCTATGTCTGTGGGGTCCATGAATGCAGAATGAATAAACTGTGAGATTTTTTTTCATGGGAGAGATATTTTTCAGAGCAGCAGATTTCCAGGTGGGTCTGTTGCTATTGGTAGTTTGGAAACCACGTTAAGCAGAAAAAAACTCTTTTTCCTCAAATATTGGAGAGATTTTTAAGAACTGCAACACTGACCAAAATCATGGTTTGTTATCCTTTGTGCAAGCTGGGTAAAAGGGGGAGGTGCTGAAGAAAAAGGGGATTTTGCTTTAATTTCTTATTGTTTCTTTTTACTTTTAATTCTCTTAGTAATAAACTTATTTATATTCTTTAAAGTTTTGAACCTACTTTCCATTTCTCCAAATCTCTTATCTCACGGAAGGTAAGAGATGTGAACAAAACCACTACACTGCTTTGCTTGCATTTATGGCTGCTAAATGGCTGTTTTATAAATGGAATTGATATGCCTGCAGAAAGCTTGTAACAGAGAAGCCAGTGCATGGCTCCAGCATTGCTACTCCATCCTAGGCATGGTGCTTTTATTCTAAATAAATATATGTCAATTTAATGGCTTGCAAAGACATGTGGCCAGGTGCACTGCTTTTGGATGGGATAGACTTAATTTTGTTCATAGTAGCTGGGATGGGCTATGTTTTAGATGCATGACCAAAACATTGCTGATAACACAGGGATGTTTTTGTTATTGCTGAGAGAAACCAAAGGCTTTCCTGTTCCTCACCCCACCCTAGCAGAGAGGAGGCTGGGAATGCACAAGGAGCTGGGAGGGGACACATCTGGGACAGCTGACCCGACTGACCCAAGGGACATCCCACACCATATGGTGTCATGCTCAGTATACAAGCCTGTGACCAAATGTCCTTAATTTTGCCCATGACTCATTTGCTTTGGCAGCATCTGGAGCAGCACTCTGGTCCTATAGACACTTGAAGTGATTGATCTGAATTACAAAAGAGGCATGGAACGGGGGTAGAGGGAGTCACACCCTGTGCTCCACCTGATTTATGGCTGTGAAGCCAGTGCCCTCTGCAGCAGAAAGTGGAAAGATGGAGATCTAAAAGCACCTTGATCACCCAGTATTGAGGAGAGACAGATCACATTTTATTATAACTGGCAGAGGTACAGAAAAAGTGTCCTCCCTCTCATCCTGCCTTGCTTCACCTTTTGACTGCAGTCATGGACCAGAGAATGCATATGATGAGGTCTGGTGGTCTTACCCCCAAGGGAGCAGATTCTACATGATGTAGGTGCCCCATTTTAAAAAAATGTTGCAGTTCATGACACAAAGAGAAATAATAAACTATATAAAGACAAAACTTAGCATGTTGTGAATGTTGTCACAGCAATCTCTATCTTCTTCATGCCTGGGGAATTGGTGTCTGACCTGTCCTGGCTTCTGTGACAGCACAGTGGATCAGGTTTTCCTTAGGGCAGTATTTTGCAGCAAAGGCTGAGATTTCTGCATCTTTTTTTTTTTTTTTTTTTTTTTTTCAATCTTCCCCCCATCTAATGCATTTAGGCGTTTTGAGACCCAAAGAAGGCCATTTCTGAGGGAAGGAATTTACCTCCTTTCATATGCAGGTAAGTGGTTTTATTACTAGAAGAAAAACCTCATGAAATGTGAAGCTTACCGTTCAGCTTTTTTGATTTTATTTTTACATCTATTAATATTTGTGTGAAATCTGTAAAACCTTAGAAATGCTGAAACTTTGATCACAGTTACAAGTTAGATTGCAACTGCTCCACTCACAGCTCATTGAGGAACTGCAGTGGCAGGAATGGCTCAGAAGTGACCAGCAAGAGCTAGAATGGGGAAATCATCTGTTGGCGTAAAATCCTAATTGTACCATTACTAAGGCAGTGGCCTGTCCAAACAGGGGAGGGTGGCTAAGGAGTGTCATGAAAGTAAAAATAAAATTCAGTCTCCATTTGAAAATCCCTGCAGAAGATGGGCAGAAGCCTGTGTGCAATGGCAGCTGGAAGGAAGAGAACACTGTATGTATGTGCATGGATTGTGTATGTGTGCAAGTGTAGGGGATCAGATCAGAACCATAGATGGATCCATAGAATATCCTAAATAAGAGGGGTCCTACAGGGACCATCAAACACAACATTTCTGGCTCTGCACAGGACAACCCCAAAAATCACACCATGTGTCTGAGAGTGAATTCCATCAGGCAGCTGGTACAGAGGATCCTTGTGCTTGTTGCCTTTGGGAAGAGACCTCGTCACAGGTCTCCCGTGAGTCTGGAACTATTGTACAAGTGGCATACCATCCTTATGGAGGGGACTGTGCAAAAAGAACCTCTTCTCATTAACTGCAGTAGTGGTTATGCATGGTAGTGGTGCAATGAACTTCATAAAATCTGCACAACTAATTCTCCCATGAGACTGAAACCAGTCGGGGTCATTTTAGGGAGATGAAAGAGTAAAGCCAGGAGGAAATGCATTTACTTAGTTTTAATGGAGTAGTTTTTCAATCACTTATATCTCATGAGGCTGTAAAGGAGAAAAACAATAGTATTAAGGCTTTACATGGATCTGCTGTATTAAATTGACCCAAATTCTATATCTTTATAAAGCTGCAAAAAATGGGAGCACCAAAAAGGAATACGTTCCTTCATACATTCCTTTTCTTTTTTTCTTGTGTCTCTAAGTGTGGCTCATTCAACAGCCAGTGAGGTAGTTATTATTAACACAGAGGAGAGCTGGAGTAGTTTACTGAAAATCCTGTCTTACAGCAAATGGAAAGCAAAGGTTTAGGTGAATCAATTTGCTGTTATTATGGTGTCCTTATATGGTCTCCAGCAGAAAGCTCTGTTGAATTTACAGCTACATTTTGTATCACTTTGAAGTATTAACTACTTAATTCTGCTGGTTCTGCTGCCGATGATAAACCAGATGTTTTATCACGGGCAGTGGTGTGGATTCTTACAGGTACTTATGTGCCAGCTCCTATTCATTTCCGCAGGAGCTGGGTTTATCTGCTCAGCTGTATCCAGAAAATGTATATGCAGCACTCTGAGCTCAAACTGCTGCCAAGTTTTTGTTCATTTTAACCTGCATCTTGCATGAGGGGATGTTTTCCCTTTAAGAGATTTACACTTTTGATTCCTGGGATTATATAAAAAAAAATATAATTCATTGCTTCACTCACTCTTTAAAGTTTTCTTTAAATAAGAAGAGCCAAAGGTACCTTCACAGAATCATCATCATGCTTTTTTCCACTGACTTCTGTGGAACATTAGACTGGCTGAGGACCTAAAAATCTATAAAAATGACCTGAGGATAAATTAAGAGATAAAATTCCCAAAGATTGCATTCTAGACTGGCCCCACACCTTCGGTCTTGCTTTTATTATGAATCTTGTTACTGGACATTATTAATTAGAAATTAAGGTTTCTTTTAACTTAAAATGTTGATATTGAGCTCTTTTCAATGTTTGGCTTTCAATAAAGAATTTTCATTTGAGAAGTCACAACAATACTATAAATGAAATTTTCTATCTTTTCCATTTTTGAAATATTTTTTGCATAAAACATTCCTGTTGTATTCAGAATAGTCATCTATTGGCCTTTCAGCCGAGTTTTAGTAGACGTATTTTCAAATATTATGCTAGATATCAATAATGGTCCCTTTGCTCATATTTTTAAAAAGAACTGTGAGAACTCATTGGCTTGGGGAAAGGGGATTTTCTTTTAACATGTCTTGCAGTAAATGTATATAAATTTGGGGCTAGGGTACAGAGTAGATGGCAAAACCTTTTCCTGCTTGCTTTGCCCAGAATGAACATTCCCATAGACTGCACAGATAGGAGGAAAAAGTCAGTATGTCAAAAGGAGAAAGAACCTATGGGACTTAGGAGATTTGTACTGGACAATGCTCATGTGATTTACAACCCTTCTGAACTTCTAGTGCTCCTGGTTTCCAGGTCAGATCATGCTTCAAAACTGGCCACACTATGCACAAGAGTTTGGAACAGATAGAAATGATGAATTTGGGGGTTGGAAGTAGATAATCTTGAACATCCCTTCCAACCAAAGCAATTCTATGAATTCTACATGTTCCTTCACACCTAAATTATTCTTGTGGTTCTACAGTTTTGTATCAAAGGCAGTGAGCAAGTCTTTTTCTAGGTAGAAAAGTGTGTGAAACTAACAGTCTACTTGTGAGACATAGAAAGTTGGAGGAAAGGAAAATGCTGCTTTAAAATCAACTTTTCCCCCATCTCATGGGTCCAAAAGCACTGATAGTTTTGATTTTGGACTTAAACTATATTGCAGTGGCTGTTGGAAACTGCGGGCTGAAATGTCAGTGTTGCTGGAATATAACAGTACAACGCCAGTAAATATCTCTGGATTCAGCTTTCACGTATTCTTTTTTTCTATTTAGTATTCCATCAATAACTTTGTTGTATCTGCTTTCACACAGATAGTTCAGTTCTTTCAAGGTGGTTTAACTGCCTAGCAACCTTATAAAAATAAATTTTGTTGTTCTGTAGTAATGGCTGAAAACAGTAGAGCTTACATTAATGCTACTGTGAAGTTTTGAGAGGTAGTGACTGAAATGCCCTGGCCTCTTTTTTTTTGGTCAGAATTAATTCTAAGAGGAAAAAAGTTTTTAAGGACTTAATGAAGCTGATTGGTAAAGAATCAAGTAAAATATGGCTATTAAGTAAATCATCCTACTCAAATGGTGACTTTCAAAGATGTCAATAAGAGATGGGCGTCCACACATTTTTTATGCATTTGAAAATGCTCTTTTCTTCCCAGGAGAAGTAGTAAATTGAAGCCTTCTGGAAAAGAACAAAAGCAACCATAAACTGCTTTGCATTTATATCACTCAGCCTCCGGAGATGTAGATGGCTGTTCTAGTGTGAATGACATATTCAGTCTTACAAAGATTTAAGTATGAAACTGCAAACACTTATTACCAATTTCAGAGCTTACTTCTCTGAGTAGTTCCGCCCAGTAGTATTGTATTTATTATTTACAAGCAGAGATGATGTGTGAAGTAGTTTCTAGAAGATTATGGTTGGATAAAAATTTGGTCTTGCAGAGGTGACTAAAGACAGTACAGGAAGATAACTTCAAAATTATAGATTCACTGAAGTGTCTGATCATTTCTCAGCATGGAACAAGGTCAAATGAAATTCACATTCAACACAATCTTCAGAATTTTATTCTGAACCTTCTGCTTCTGAAGGCTACCAGAGGGCAATGACAAAACGATCCCTGATACAGGCCAGGAAAACATTGGAATTCTTGCTCATCTGGGCACAGGCTGGTTCATGTTCTGCCCTGATTGACATTTTCTTCTGGGAAGCATTCCAGCCATTCCGTCCCCTCCCTGGAGAACTACAGAGCCTTGTCATGACCCAAGGGCAAAAGCCAGTCCTCGGTCTTCTTGATCCTCATCCCACTGGCCTCACACCATCCAGCCAGCTTGTCCACATCCCCCTGCAGAGCCTTCCTATCCCCCAGCACTCTGGCACTCCCACTTACCTTGGTGTAGTTACAAATTTACTACTGAGGGTACACTCCCTGCCATTGTCCACATCAGATACCGAACAGGACTGAGCCCAAGGGACACTGCTAGTGACCCAATGCCACCTGGATGCGGCACCATTCCCCACCACTCTCTGGGCCCAGTCCCAGCAGTTCTTAAGCCAGCAAAGAGTGCA
>VZTN01014384.1:4395-18236 GCA_013400515.1 Erpornis zantholeuca
GACCTTCTATTTATTAGTGTATCTTTGAAGAAATTTAAAGAAATATCTAAAGTTTCATTTGTTTTGAACTAAAGAACATTGTATTTGGCTACAGGCACCATTCTGCATAGGAGCTGAAGACAAAGTCTTTTGCCTACAGCTGGTAGACCATGGATACTCTTTTTTCCTAAATGTTATAAGTTACTGACTGTGGCCTGGGACTCTGAACATCCTTATATATATTTATAAGCAACATAGGTGTAAGATGTAACAATTAAATTGTTAGCAATACTTCTGCACTTTTTTCAAATTTTTATTCACATATCAAGTGTGTTAAAAAGGTGGTTTCAGTAATTGTCTTATCTATTTGAACCCTCTTTGCCCCTTTTTGTTAATTTTCTTTGCTTCAGTCTAAAGTCATATGGGGTCTTCCTATTGGTCAGCACTGGGAACATCCTGAAGTGGAAAGCATTGGTTAGTCCCTGTGGATGTAGCAACTGTTTGGAAGCTGAGATTCACATCTTGGAGCACAAAAGTTTATCTGAAACATTTTTTTTATCCTTATACCTTTTCTCTTCAATAGTAGTTCCACTTCTAAGTAAATTTAGGATACCATTAATTAAGTCCTCAGTTAATGGCCCATTTTTAAGGAAAGAACTATTAGCTTCAGTATAGTTCCAGCCCTGTATTCTTTAAGAGAAGGAGAGGGAGCATCTCTGGATGAACATAATGCATTCCGAGTCCTGGCCTTGCCTGTGCAAATCCCAGAAAAACTCAGTTTTGGGGAATCTGGCAGCTGGGTGGGTAGGGCTCTCTGCACACCCTTCAAGTTTTTTGTTGCAGCTGTGCCAGATTTAGAGTTGTCTAGCAGAGGAGATATACCCTGATGGAGAAGAGGGAGGTAAATCAAATGTGGTGGTGCACAGTTCTCCTTCAGAAGAAATCTCCTCTCTGTAGTTCACACCATCCAAACATCTCATGGCAAAACACTGCTTCTGTCTTGCCTCTGTACGTGGATTTCTTAAAAGGCATTTACAGAGGTGTAGAGACACTATAGTTTTGTGTTGCTGTCCTGCCATGTTCTGGTGGCTCTCAGGATAGACATTAGGTTTTTAAATACTGAAATTCACCTTTCATATCAGAAAGAACTGAAGGATGTAAAAGTTTGGGGGTTTTTTGTGTGTATGGAAATACGTGGGAGTGGGCATCTGCTCTGTACCTTTTTTTTTCCAGAGAAGATCATATTCCCCTCATATCTTTTTCATACCCTGTTTTTTTTGCTTTTAAACAGCTGCTTTCATGAACAAGGGCACAGGCTTTGCTATTTTATCTCTCAGATAAGGAAACACACTCATTTTGTAGTTACTAAGAAATAGAGCTAAAGACACTCAAGTAAATGGGTAAAAATGAAATACCTCCTGGGAAACAAAATGCATAGTTAAAAATAAATTCATTGTGGAAAGTTCTCCAAAAGGATCTTTTCAAGTTTATGGCAGAGAATGAATCTGTATCCTAAAAAAGAATAAAGTCAGCAACTGTATGCACTTTTCACGACTCTCATGTAAAACCTGGCAAACAGATTATTTGTTGGTTTAGTAGATTAGACATGAGGGCTTCTGTAAATTAAAAACAAAAGCAGCTTTGGAATGCATTTCACTGTCTCAGTTGGAAAACAAAGATCTGTTTCCCTCCACCCCTTCTTTTCCTTAGGATAATTAAAAATAAAAAAGTGTGCAGAGCCATATAAATAAAACAAGGGCTGGGATGAAAAAAAAAAAGAAAAATATTCCTTCAAAGAGATGTCAGCAATCACAGATTTCATTTGTCTGTGCCAAGAAATGTGCTTATATGTAGGTCTGAATGTAGTTTATTCTTGACTATTTATGGAAGTTATGCTCTTAGAGACCTTAATATGTAATAAAAAAGGAAAATCCTTAATTAAAATCTGTTTTAAATGATGCTTAACTTAAAAGCTTTCAAATACTCCTTTAAGCATTACACAATGTTCTACTATCTTCCTTTTCAGAATTTCTCACCGGTACAAATAAATTTTAGGTTATACTCTAATTATGTAGAATTTTATTGTAATTTACTTCAGCAAAGTGTGAATGCATTCTTCATGGGCAAAATATGTTACTTTGAAATTCTGAAAAAGCCTTTGGCTATACAACTTTTCCTGAAAGAAGTTTGTAACTTAAAAGAGAGCAGAGTCTGTAGTTAAGAACATAGAAAACATTTAAAATACAGCTCACTGTTAAAAATCCTTCAAGTAAGAGTAAAACCACACAGTCCAGGAGTGTGAGTGCCTGAGGAGGGTCCAGAACTGTGCCTCAGCATATTATGCAATTACTTTTTTATTAAGTGAGAAATTTAGAAATTGCCATAACTCACAAAATACATATTCGGACCAGGAGGTACAAGAATAACTTGTAAGAGATGCTTGCCTGACCTGCACATTTCTGACTGTGCAGAACTCTTTTGTCAATGCTTATTCTTTCCCTTTGATTTTGTTTCTCTTCTCCTATTTAATTTTGGGCTGAGTCTTGTCAGGATGGTGGGAGCACGACAAGTCAAAGGAAATAAGTTGTTCCCAGGGATCAGTCTTTTCTCAGTCACAGAAGCAGCTCAAAACTACCTTCTTTTTCCAGGAATGGTAGAATTTCCTCTGGTGCCCTGTTCTGCAGGGCTGCATTCTGCTCGAGAAGAGGATGTGGAGGGAAGAAGAATAAGTTAAATGACATTTTCCCCTGGAAGCCACGTGTTACAGGCACATCCCAGCCCACATTTCCATCTTGTAGCCAGTGATGACTGAACATGTGTGTTTTCCTTGCTCGTTTTTGACAGGATGCTTCTGAGGGACAGCAGAGGCGTTGCTTTTGGTATCTGGTCATTTGCAGAATTTACTCATAGTTCTCAAGATAACCCAAATTAGTTTGAAACTCGTTTACTGCTTTTGGAAAAGTGGAACACCAACTGGGGAAAATCAAGTCCTCCTAAGTCCTGTGGAAATGTAGGACACAAATTGTAGGTTTCATGTGTGCCATCATTTTTTCCTCCCACTCTTTCAGGACTTTATAGATGAAAAAAAAATTATCAAGCATGAAGAATCAGTTTTTGAATCAGTAGTTGGGAAATGTCTGAGGCAGTTTTACTTAATAGAATTATCTGGCTAGTTATCAGGAGTGTTCCATTCAAGACAGTAATTCTAAAGGATATTCTTGATTTTGACTGAATGTTTTTCCATCTGTGAACAGTACAGTCTTTATGTCAAAACTAATATGCATTTTCACTTCTGGGCCAACTGGCAGATCCAAATACAAATATTACTAATTGGTTGCTCATAAGCCTTTCTAGCAATTAATTCAGTTATAAATGATTCAGACCTTTCTGTAACCCAAATAAGATTCATGCCTGCTTTATTTTTCACAGAATTATTTCAGGCTAGAAAAGGATGTGTAACAAACCATTATTGAGAATGGGGGAAATCAGATGGTTTATTTGACAGTCTTCATTACCTCTTCTGCTGTGTGGCAGACAGATAAAAAGTAACCTTTATTATGAAGCTGTTTCATGTTCTTATAAAAACACAAAAAAAAGTAGTTCTGTAATTTCCAGCCTCTGCACAGGATATTGTGTCAACAACTTTGAAACTCAAAGAAAGCATAAGGAAAGGTGACCTAGGAAAGAGTTAAAAGTTTTAACCTCGACCACTGATAGAACAATGAACCAAATCTTCAGTAAAAATTGTTTAGTGTAAGATAAATATACGTTTGTGTGTTGTTATTCCTTTGCCAGGTAAATATTTTCTCCTCTAAACCACTGAATTTTGTGGCTGCAAGTAATGATGTGTGCATTTCTTGGCTGCATTTCTGTATGGTGACGAACACATGTGAAACACGGCCCCTAACTGAGCTCTGTCCCTGTGGATCCTGTGGCATTCTTTGCAAACTCGGGGGCATTTCATCCTTGTATTCCAGCTAGATTTACAGGTGACTACATTTGCTTGTCTAAACTGCCTTGCAGTCACTGCTAGCACAGTGTTCCTCCTCTTTTTCCGGTTTGAAACTGTTCCCTGCTGAGCTAGACAGCTGCATTCCAAGTCTGTGACATCTACATTCTGGGGATGGTTTGCTCCTGATCCATCCAGGGACCACCACTTCCCTTTTGGACAAAGGATATTTGGCATCAATTTGGCTTCTATCTCTGAGTTCTTCTAGTGTCTGTAGCATTCCATTGCTGGTTGCTATTTGTTCTTACTCCTATTTACTACAAATGAAATTCAGAGCCTATTAATGCTGGGATCACAACAGAAATGCACATTTAAATTTTTTAATGGTTGTCAGAAATTGCAGGGCTGGCTGGACACACCATGAACTGCTCAGAGTCACAATGAGAGCAGATGGAAATAAAGAGAAGTAGCACCTGTAGGCTGGGAAAACACTCAGGACAGCAAGCCAGTGTGAACCAGTAGAAGTCACCCAGGCCTCGGTACTGTCCTCTCATGCAAAAAAGGCACAGCACAATGACACAAAAGCAAGGATTCCTGTTTATTTTAGCCATTCTCCTTGCTGTAATTTCGATAAAGGTGCAACAGGGTCTTTTCTAGCACCTCTTGGAAAGCTCGAGGAGAGGATTTTGCACATTGTTTTATTCCATTGTGGTTTATTTCTCCTATGTGACAACCTGGAGAATAAAAGGGCTTTGCAAAAGCAGAGTTGACTGTGCAAGGCCATAGCAGCTATGTTGCAATGCCTAGAGTTTTATCAGACTAGGGTGAAAACCAAACCAAGACAACATGAAGTTAATAGAAAGTTAAATCCTTGCCTTTTGCTTCCTCATATTTAATTTTTTTCAGGGATATTTACAGGATCCACTTATTTAATTAATATCTGGCTGAAAACTTATGATGTTATTCACATTAAGTCAAACCTTACTTGATTTACTAAAATCTGAGACAACACATAGGTTTGACAGAGAGGAAATGAGAGTTGATGTACATCTCTGCACAGGCAGTTTAAAAGACAAAAAAAAAAAAAAAAGGGAAAAAAGGTTCTTCTTGGGGAGTAATAAATTTCTGTGTCTACCCTGGGTTGTGAATTCCCCTTGGAAGATTTGAGAAGAAAATGTTACTGTGATTATAGAAGTCTCAGTAGCTTAAGTAGACTGCTGGCTTCTCTTTGGAAATGCTAACAGATAGTAGAGCAGACTATGGGCTTGTGTTTTGCCAAGGGCCTTTTTACATGCCAGAACTGTACTTTTTTTCCAAGATAAAAGTCTTTAAAAACTTTTCAGCGTAAAAAGCTTCTTTTCAGACATGCATAACTGGCCAACTTGGTACATGTTTGTCCAGAAATGCTGAAAGAGATAGGACCCAAAGACAGAGCTTGATCTCAGGTTGGAGAAAATATTTACAGCTCTATTGTAATTCTCTGGCTCACAAGTGTATGAAAAGTAAGTGCTGGCATAACCATAGCTACCATATAACAACAGCAAAGAAATCATTCCCTGTTTAGCTCCCAACTCTGCCTATGTTGTCACTCCTTTAACAGATAAAGTAAAGTTGTTTCCAGACCTGTGATTGATTTTCAGTAGCAGCTTTTGCTCACTTAAAGCAGAACAGTGAACATCTGGACAAGTTTTTAATACTTTTTGGTTTTTTTCTGCAAAGCACAAGCACTGCGTCCCTGACTCATATATCAAAGATCTGTGACAGGATTTTGCACCTCTCATTTAAGCACTTTTTTATGGGTGGGACTCTAAATCCTCATTGTCTGAATTGCCAGGATGGCTAAGGTGATTAGTAAGATTATTAATTTGAAAATGACCCATTTTAGGTACACTTGTTCTCTTTTGTTCTTGTTATGTTTTTCCTTATTTACAGTCATAGAATCATAGAATTGTTTGGGTTAAAAGGGACCTTAAACATCATCTCATTCCAACCCCTTGCTATGGGGCAAGGACACCTTCTACTAGACTAGGCTTCTCATAGGCCCATCCAACCTGCCCCAAATATTTGGAATTGATTATTAATAGAGTCTTTGAAGAGACAAAACTGAGTTAATTAGTGCATCTTTAATTGATGATAATTAGGTCTGTTTATCTATAACAAACAGCCTCTCCTGATCACATTAGGGTGTAAAACAAAAACAGCAATTGTTGTAGATTAACACAGCTCACACGAGCTTTGTTCTTGCATACCTCCAGTACCCAGTGTGATCTTTTTGCCTTGCTTCATATGTTTAATCATCTGTTTATCTACAAGATTTTTCCTGCTGTGGCAGTATGTAAGTCAGTGGTGGATTTATTGATCTAAATTGTGGCTCAGATAGATATCTCTGTTTCATATAAATCACCATATCTCTATCAAACTTATTCATGTGACTGCACCTTCTGGTGTTTCACATTTCCTGCGTAATTCTGCTATATAGAAATATTTATGTAAATAAAGTGTATTGTCTGATATCGTAAAACATGGAATGAAAATGCTGCTTGTGTCTCAGATTCTTTGTGAGATATCCAGCTGCCATGCATGTGTGTGCTTTACTGGAATCTCCCACTAAGACAATTCTTTTTAATGATCACTAAAACTCAAAAGTTACAGAGATGTGCTTGGATGGCCAGGACAGAGTTAGGAACCTTGTAGGACATTATCATAAGAATGACAGCTCTGATTAATGCCAAGGATGCATCCAGCCTTCATTCAACTGTGGTAACAAGCTGCAGCACAGAATAAGAACAGGAAAAACATCTACGAGATTTCTATCCCATCTTTCCCTAGTCTCTATTTTTCAGGTCAATATTCCTGAGCCTCATGTTGTATGTTTGTTTAATAACTTTCAGTGCCATTACTTTTTTAAATGTAAGGTTCTGGCACTCCCTTGTTTGGAAAACATTCATCTGGTCTGCCATTTTTTGCATGAAGAACCACCATTTGTTTTGGTTTTTAAACTTTGTTTTTCTAGCTTTTTTTGGTACTTTCTCATACTTGTATTAGGAAAAAGTGAATAAATTATTCTTATCTGCTTTTTTCGTGCTGCTCACGGTGATATGAGCTCATACTATCTTGTGAGCACTGTCTTTCAAGCCTGAGAGTTCTTATACAATCAGTTCCTTTATACATGGAAGGAATTATTTTTAGTTCTAAAATAAATATCCTCCCTTGAGACTGGGAGGCAAATGGTTCATTGTAATGAGGAATAAATAAATAAATTAATAATGGTGGAGTGATCATATTTTTAACACGGTCACTTGTCCTTTCCTGATAATTCATGTAATTGCAGAAAAACTTCTGTTGGAAGGGACACCTGGAGTCATCCAAACCAGCCCAAGGGTGGGCTGACTTCAAAGTTAGATCAGATTGTTGGGGGCTTTTTCCATGTGATTTGTCAAAATTTCCTGGGATAAAGATCCCACAGGCACCGTGGGTGCCTGTTGCTGTGCTTGACAGCAGGAACAGAGCGTTCCAGGTGTAGCCTCTCAAGTGCTGAATGCCTCCCCTTTCCCTGCTGGCTGCATCCTTGCTGATGCAGACCAGTAGATGGTTGAACTCATGTGAAATTGACCCCCAAGTCCACTTCTGCAGAGCTGATTTCTAATCCAGACATTTCCCAGGCTGTTCTTGCGTAGAGATCTTTCAGCTTCATGGGGGCTCAGTTTGGACCATTCCTTGAGGTTTCTGATGTGCCCCTGGATGTCAGGGACAATGTCCCTTGCCTTCCAGCACACAGCTGCTCCCACAGTGTGGTGTCACCTGCGAGGCTGGCAAGAGCACACCCTGTGTGTGTCAGTGACTGATGAGGATGCTAAACACCACAGCCCAGGCAGTGGTCCCTGAGGAGTGTCCCTTGCACCCAGTGCCATTTGTTTTTGAGGCACTGACCACTGTCTTTTCAGCTCCAACACTCCATTCCCTTTTGTTTTTTTCCACTATCACTGAGATAACGTTTAATTAACTCTGTTCACTGTAACTTCTCAGGTTTATACTTGAGGACTCGTAGCCAGCTTGTAGTCCTGCATTTTACATTTGGCTGCCAGTCTAACCTTGGCTGGCATTGAATCTCTAATCGTTGAATTTTTAACATGTTAGAGCTTTGAAAACTTTCATATTCTGTCTGCAAAATGAACACTTTTTTTTGACAGTTTTCAATATGAAAAATTTTGGAGCAATTGAAAAGGAAAGCTGGGGATTTTTGGGTTTCTGTGGCTTAAATGTTAGATTGGATCTGGTATTGGATATATTTGTGAGCTTTTGAATCCTGAAGGGATCACCCAGTTTTTCACATATTCCTAAAATTCAGCTGTTGTAGACAAGTATAGAACAAGCCTTGCATCCTTCTGCATCTCCTAGTGGGACTGCTACTGAGCAATGTCCACATCACCCCAGTGTGCAACATCAGCTGTTCCTGGCTTTCAGTCAGCTACCAGATGAGTATGCCTTGAACTGATGTGTAAATGAAAAACTTTCCTAATTGGTTAACTACCTGCCTATTTGCTTGGTTTTGTTGTTGTTTTCTTTAAATTGTACTGGGGAGACGCCAAACCATCTGTAAAGCTTTATTTTAAATTTAAAAGCTTTATTACTCTGGTGTCAAGGACCTTCTGTTCTTGCTTTTCTCCAACACTCAAGCCACTGAGCCCTGGTCACGTGAATCCTGATAGAAAGCAAATGTTAACTTTTCATGCTTGAGTACCTACTGACAGCTAACATTAGACTTGTAAGCACATGTATTTGCACTGGAAGTGGTATCTGCTGTACGAGAGGGAACACTGCTTAACATTGTAAGGTAATGTTCCTCAGATGTCCTTGCCAGAACATGAGAATGGAGACTATTAAATAAGATCTGAAATACCCCTTCTCAGCCATGGCTCCTCACACACATAGTGTGATGACCATGATTGTGACAGAAAATTACAGGCAACCCTCCCTGTGTGTACATGTAACATATATAAAATATGAATGAAAGCAAAGAGACAGTTTCCCTGAAGCTTTTGCCAGACTCCCAGCACAGAAGCTGTTAACATAAGCTGTCAACCAGAACAGCCTTTCGCCAGCCTGAGAATTGAGACCTGTTATTCCTGGGTTCTCTTCCAAGCAGAGTCTATTCCCGAGTCATGAATCAGACCAGATCATATTATTTATTCCAGTCCAGTTTATGGGAATTCAGTTCAACACCCCTTGAAACAGCAAAACCAGTATCTTACCAGAGAGTTTAGATTTTTGGTCATGGTAGAACTCTGTGATTCCTTTTGAACAGGTTGCCATCTCCCAGCAATTTAGCCTGACAACTTTAAAGTGTAGCAGCAAACTATCAAAATATCCACTTGGGTAAGATTTTTCTTTTTCTCTGTGAGGTATTGTTTTTTCTGTTTTACTAGCAGGGCAGTACAGTTCCTGCCAAACCAAATTTCTTTCTCATCAGTTTATTTACTGGATTTTAGATCAGCTTGAGGGTTAACATAGGTCATTTTCCAAAATACTTTAAGTCTTCTCATTCAATCCTGTTCCATGGAAAATTCTACAAACCTTCTTAGACAGCTTGATGACATCACACTCTTTTTGGTGTGGTGTTTGCTATTGTTTCTTTCCTTGTCCATACTCCACCATTTTGAAGAACATGGTGTCCATCTCTGGCTTCTGACTTAAAACCTTATTGACATAAATCCACAGATTTAACAAATTTCTGCGTTTTCTGTTTTGCTTGTCCAGAGGCCAACGCTTAGATTGTCAGGTACACAACTCTATTTTCAGTTGAGAGCAGGCTTCTTTTTCAAGAAGATCCTCAAAATAAAGGAAGTGAATCTTTTCTTTTGTGAAAGGAGCTGTTTTCCTAGATTTCAGGGGGTTTTACCATCAAGTTTTTTTATTCTTTTTTCAGTCCATTACTAGACATTTTAATGTGACCTGGTATTTCTTTCCTTGGTGCACCTTGTGAGATTTACTTACAAGACAAACTTTTGTACAGATGAGTCCTCTGAGGTCATCAGCTCTGTAATGAAATATAACATGGCTGATTGTACTAATCCTCTCTATTGGAACACAAGCTAGCATATCAAACCTTGTAAATGTGTGCTGCAAAAGCATTGTGAAAGGAGGCGTGGATGACACACAAAACATTTTCAGTTTCCAACACAGATAAAGAACAGAAGATCTTTGTTACTTCTATATTTGGTGTAAGATACTATGCAAATTACTGGATTAATGCACTGACTTCACATCAGGTATTTAACTGTATGAAAAACTCTGTTTTAACCAAGTTAGAAAACATGAAGTTGTAACAGGATTTGTCAAGTTGGGAGCAATAACAACGAGAAAGAAGTTGCTTAATACAGAGAAAAAAGCAAAATAACTAGAGAATAATAATGTGGAAATGGAAATTAATTTAACCAAGGTTGAACTAAAATTGGAAGGGCTGGATATGTCTAGATTGGGAAAACTACCCATTCTTCAGAGTAGAACACTGAAAGAAATAAAGCTGCAGGTCCTGTTTCAAGGGCTTTTAATATACCTGTGAATGTCATCAGATGGCTGGAAAATGAGAAACACAATGTATAAGACATTGGTGAAAGTCTTTCAAGCATCTACAGAACTCGTAAGGCTCCTATGCTGGTATCCACAAATATTTATGGAAAGATAAAAATATTAATAAAATATTGGACAGAATTGGATGAATCTTCCATCTTTCTTAATGAGGTAGATGTATCAACAGTCCATCTTTGCTGTGGCTTGGTACCCCAAAGTGAATAAGAACCCAAATTCCTGTTTGGTTTGGCTGCCACTCTGTAGCTGAATGGTCTTCCCAGCAGCCAAAACTCAGTGGCTAGGAAAGCTGATGTCATCTCTCCTACCACCCCTGTTCCCCTGAGTGCTGAGTGAGAGGCAAAGGGAAGGACAGATATCCACACACCTGAGCTTTCTGGGCACATGGGAATTCTTGTCTACCATGCCTCAGTCACCAGGGAAAGCAAATTCAGGCACACAATCCCCAAGGAAGCCTGCCTTTGGGACCTGTGTCCCAACATATTCCTGCTGTTTGTTTGTGGGGCAGTCCTTATTCTTGGTCCAGATGCATTATTCCTGGTGTATCCTGAGAAAATGAACCTTTTTACTAGGCTGCATATTAGTAGTTTTCTGTTCTTGGATTGCTAGTATGGAAAACATGGGGAGTTTATCTCTGATTCTGGTGTATCAAGAGATCATTTACCTTTGTTACGTGGCTATCTGTTGCCTCACAGAGTACCTTAGTAGCCTTTTATATCACCAGAATGGTGAAAAGGCCAACAGTGTGAGCCCAAGACTTCCTGTTTTAATTTCTTTTCTTCCTATGACTGGTAAAAAAAGGCACTTTGCATATGTTTTACTCTTGTAGTAAAGGTGGATATTTTTGTGGATATTTTCGTGGCTAATTGCATACAATTTACTGCAGTGTTTCTAGAAACTTGGTTACCAAAGGCTTTTCCAGCTGTCACTCAACTGACACAGGGACCATGTGTCAATGGCTCCATAAATGCAACTTTTCTGGACTCAGCTGCCCTCACTGGACCAGTTGAGTCACAGCCTGATTATTCAGTCATTTTCTAAATACTGACAAATTTCATTTGCTACTTTCACTGTGGCTTTCAGTTTGATATGATAATTTCCTGATGGAGTACAGCCCCGTCCCTGGATCTGAAAATGCAAAAAAATCTACTGTTGCATGTCAAATACAAGAGTAGCCAAGTGCACTGTTAAGATATTTAGAAGTTTTTAAATTATGTACGCTTTGAAAATAATTTTGTGCATTTTTTTTTCTTAACTTCATGGGTTAATACAAAATTGCTTTCCTGGATTGACATTGACATAAATTTTCTCTTTTACCCCTCTCTACAGAGGACAGTTAATTTTGCTGCTTGATACTTGGAACAGATACTAACTTTGAATAGGCTATTGTTCCCCAGCCAGATCAGTATCTACCTCTTAGGCTTTTTTTCAGTATTAGTTCAGGACTGGCAAAAAAACAGTAGTAAAAGACGTAAAAGTTTGAATATTCTAAGGGAGTGTTTAGCTTTAATCCAATAAAAAATGTTAATTTCTTCTTTGTCAGATTTCCCCTCCCTTTTCTTATAACTATTTGTAGCTGGCAGCCCCTAGCCTTATTTTAATGAGAATGGCAGCTCGAAATTCCTTCTGATCACATTTATTTCTTACTGGCCCTAAATAAGGAAATTCCCAGAGTGTATTAATCTCACTTGGAGATGTGTAATCGACTGATCTTAGGCTGCCTGCTATCAATTTGACTCTTCTCTGTTGCAAGGGTCAACTGTGTTAGAATATTCACTGTTTGCATCAGTTCAAACCAAGAACATTTTGAATTTGGTCTTTATACCACAAGAATAGTGAGCTTCCATCATCTCCTTTTGTTACAGGCTACCTAGAAGGGGGAAAAAGGAGCAAATATGTAGTCTATATATTGATTTGCCACAAATGAGATAACCACCTTGATTTCTCTCTTCCCTTCCATTTTTTTCTTTCTCATTTCCCCCTCTCCTTTCCCTTCTCCTTTTCCCTCTCCTTTCTTTTTTTTTTTTTTTTTCCTTGTCTTTCTTCTTTTTTCTTCTTTAAGCTGCCAGGCTGAATGAGGAAACAATTACAGGATGTTGGCTTTAAAAGTGTCTGGCTTTGCCAAATAAGTTTATCTTTTTTTTCATTGTGGCTTAAAACATGCTAAACTCAAAGCCAAGTTACTAACCTAAAACTCATGGTAATTTTTTGCATTAGGCTTACAATAAACTTAGATAGTTTTTCCACAGTCCCTTTGCCAGTGATTAGTTTGGAAGATAGTATGTTTTGAATTTGCTGAGAGATCTACTGCTCTTAGCTTAGTTTTAGTACTTTTAAAAAGCAATCAATAATGCCCATTTTGTAATAAGCGAAATTTATGAACTGACAAGCAAAATGTAATTATAGTGGGTATTCCATACAAGAAAAAAGAGGTGATCTTAAAGCCATCTCAGCATTCTGTTTGCACTCATTTTCATTCATATAAATGATTAAGTGGTTCTGTGCTGAAACGTTTCTCTCTCAAGGCTTAACATGAGTCTGGAAAAGTTGTTGCCAAAGAGTTCTATAATGAAGTCAGTGACCATTTGTATTAACTTCTCATTGTTACCCACAGACTAAATTTTTTACAGTATTATTTTTATGAGTAAGGCCCTAACTCAGCAGCAACTTAGACACCTTTTGCTTTTATTCTCTAGGGGACATTCTTTGTCAAATGTGTAAATTCATAACAAAAGTGAATCCTCCATCAAATGCTTAGGTTGAATTTGCAGTAAATGAAACTGTTTCCATTACTGCAGTAAATGAAACTGCCCTCAGATGAAAAATGGCTTCTTCTCGAATGAGCCACAAAAAGATCACTCAGAAACTATGATAAAGGGCCTGATCCAAAACTCAGGTTTGTGAACAATCACCTACTGAATTCAGTAGGCTTTGGGGCAAACTAAAAAATGAAGATGTTAATCTCCATTTAGAGCTGGGTCAAATATATTATGTCTGTGCTGTTTAGCAATGTGTTGAAATAATATGAAGTTAAATAAACATTCTGTGTTTTAATAATGAGAAGCTGCCATGGATTTTAGTACAACCTAAGCAGTTCAAGCAGTTTAGGTAAGGCCTGCCTAGTAATGAAATTTACACCTTTTAACACACTTTAGCTGCTTTTGGAAATCAGTTTAGGAGTTGATTTTTCTACCTCCTTTTTGATCATTCCTCCTCCTGCATCACCAATTTCAGCTGCACAAACTCTTGCCGAAGGATCCCCCATACTAGGCATCAAAAAAAAAATAACCAAAAGCCTTCAAGTCTGTGAGTTTTAATGTCTCCA
>VZTN01014395.1:0-16474 GCA_013400515.1 Erpornis zantholeuca
AGTATGCATTTGCTTCCGTGTATCCTCCAGCTGCTTTAAAAATTATGGATGAATATGTCAAGCTATTTAAAGAAGCACTAAATGAAGATTTGCCTGTTTAGGACTGTGCTCTACTCAAGAATGGTTAGCCTTTAAGAAGGAAGAAAGTCTTATTCTCTGTCTTCTTTCACAGCCAAAAACAAAACTCTGATCTATCAGTATTGGTATTTTTTTGGTTGGGTTTTTGTTTTTTTTCCAAATCTTCCTAAGTGGGGAATATAAGCAATGTCTTTCATTGAAAGGTAGCACTTTATGGTAATAATAATAATCAGGCCCTGAAAACACTTTGTGGAATTATACTGGGGATCCTGAAGGAAAGGATANTTACTAACAATTATTTAAGAAACAATACGTATTTTATTTTTTTTTAACACTAGTAAACTTTTATTTTATTGATATGTCTTTTTAATATTAACTTTTTTTTACTAACTAACACACTACAGGAACTGGTGTCAGAGAAGAGAGGAAGAGAATGAGGAGAGAGGAGAAGGAGAAAGAAGGAAAAACCACACCCAAAAATCTCCATCTTGTCCCTATGTAATACATAGAGCAAGATCCTAAAAACTACAACTAAACTCTCTGTGGTACACTAAACAAAAACCTCTTCACCTCTCTGGTGCATTCAGGTTCTCCCAAAAGTGGAGGGAGCTTCTCCAAAAGCCTAGGTCACTGGCTAGGCCACTTTTGAGGAGCTCTGGGGATATAAAGAAACCACCGGAGGAGCAGGAGAAGCTGTCAGGCTTCCCTGGACTCCGACATGTGATGATCTTTTTTTTTTAAATAAGGGAAGAAAAATAACTTCTAGTCCAAGCAAGAGACTTTCAAATAACTGGTTTTTTTTTCTGTAGTTTGGTTTGGTTGATTTTAAAGTCCAGCTAGGATTTCACCTGTCTTTGTAACTAATAGTCGATTTAATGGTCTTCGAACTACAAACTTCGAACACTTTGGTAAAAGAAGCACTAGGCTGCCATGGTGTTCAGTTTCTTCAAAGAATGAAGCTAGGTTTTCTGACACTAAAATGCAGTAAAATTGTAGCTTGCAGATGAGTAAGAAACATGTTTATAAATATAATTTTCAATCTCTTCCAGATTACGAAGTACAAAACCACAGATGTATAATAACTAGTAATACATGTGATAATGCTATATTTTAAGAAAGATTTCCTTTTAAAACTGTTTTTAAAGCTCCTTTTAGATAATGTCTTTAAAAAGACATTGCTCTTATTTTGTCTAATTTTATTTTAGATATACTTATATATCTTATAAAAAAGTGGCATTACAAAAAAATATATTATATAAATTAATATATGTTTATGTAAAGTTTATTCATTATGAATTACTATTTCTTAAACACATGAGATGAAAGGAGTTGATCCCCTACAGACTCATAAGTCTCATGCTTATCAGGTATCCCCCTGCATTCCTCTCACCAGATACAGCGCTGGGCTTCCAGAGGGATTTTCCATTATTTGTCATCTCACTGGTAGCATGTAGGTAACTGAAAAATATTCTTGGACACTCCTGAATCCTGAAATGGGTCTGGAAAACATGTTCAGGCATATGAATTGATCCTAATAATAATGAAATATATTGATAATTAGTTACATATTTTCTTCATAGTTTATAATAGAATGGGTCTGGGGGGTCCTGAGGTGAAATGCTTTTCAAAGGATAGATTTCAAAAGTGTAAACCTTAAATTAGTGAAAGCCTCATTTTATCTAGTATCCAGAAACTGAAAATACATTGCACACTTTTCCCTTAATCAATTCCTGACTTAAAGGAAGAGTAGCTATATTTCCTGATTTATTTATTTATTTAGCTTTATTGGTTTTTCATTGGGTTTTTATGCATATATATGTGTGAAAGAGAGAGAGAAAAAGAGAAACTATTATACGTCTGTTGTTATATGAAAATTTTTTTCTGATACTTGCCTAGAGATCGCTGAGAGATTGAGAACAACATAGACAAAGACCACACAGTTTTAAAATGCACTGAAGAAAATAGTGTTTTCTGCTATGTATGTATATTCACTCTATAGGATGACTCTTTCTGGATATGAAGAGTAATTGGGTTTTGTTAGAAGAGTGAAAGTTCATTTCTGCATAAATTCCTGGCATATATTTTGTAGAATGAGTATTTTGGTCTTGTAAAGTTAGTGTACCAATTTCTGTCATGGAGAAAATTGCATGTGTTCTTTAAAACCTGTTTTCTCTGCAAATGAGAGGGAAACATGAAATAGCTGGAATGGTTTATGTAAAGAATGAGGTATGTGTGTAAACCAGAATTGACATGTGACTAGTAGGACTATTAAAATGTATCAGTGAAATGAGAAAAGCCCCTACATACATAATCTCATTCTGACCTTTTTTTTAATCAAGAAAAGAAATGTAGGCTTTATTTTTTCTTCATTGCCAAAGATGAAAACTAAATTCAAACACATTCTGCCAGAGTATAATGATAAAAGTATTTATGTACCTTTACCACCAAATGCCTAAACTGGAATTCATCCAACCAGGTCATTAGCAGGAGAGCTCAAAAAATGTAGTATAAATAACTATTACTAAACAACTAGTGAAGTGAACTAATCACAAGTGTGTCCTCGAGAAAAAAGAGGGTGATGCTATTTAAGGATTATAAAACAAAACACTACAAGGCCCATAAATGGGTGAAGATAAACTGTTTTGAGATATTCTTATAAACACTTAATACCTGTCATAGCTAAATCCTCTACTCATTTTATTAGGATTAGGTAAATTTGTGTAAGAATTATTCTCAATAGCCTAATACTGGATTCTGCAGGTTGGAGAAAAGACAGAGATGGAATTTTCTCATCCATCATCCGTGAAAAGGGGTGGCACATCATCAAGGCCCTTTCTTTGTCTCACCAAGCAGGCGATTAAATCTGTAGTTGATATAAAAGACTGTTATAATTGACACTGTGTTTCAAATTACTGACAGACATTTAATGAGTATATTCTTTTTCTTTAATCTTTGCTCTCTTAGTATTGTTTTGCAATCTGGTTAATAAGGAATACGAAGATTTTGGTGATGGTAGGAAATACCGAAATCCTAGAAAAGTAAAGAATGGGAATGAAGCCTGCTTATTCTTGGCGACTCAAACTGATCTATGTTTGTGCCATATATCCTTGATGTTAAGGATTTCCTTCTCAGTTGAATAAGACTGAGTAATTAGTGGATTCCTCAGGTATGCAATGAATTGTTTGCATTCACCTTGTTTACAAAAAAAATAAAATCATTATGAAACATGAGCTATAAACCCAGCAATTCTGGTAACAATTCAGAGTTTCTTTTGTCTTACAGACAAGTTGCTCTTTTGGTATTTATCCATACATTCATGTGAGAATTTTTGATGAAAATTGTGTTTTCTTCAAAGTTTGAAGTCACGTTTTTCAGAATCAAATTTGGTCCTCATGAGTTTCACTTTGGGTCACTACATTCCTCTACCATCCTGGTATAGTCCCAAGACAAGTGCAACTACTGAAATCATGTTTTACTACTCTGAGCTGGCCAAAGCTCCATTATTTGCAGAATGACTCATCTCATTCCTTTCTTGATCTCACTGTTCTTTGCTGGGAAAAATCTTCCTTGCCTTTGAAGTATTCAAGTGATAAATAGGACAGGGGCAGAGAACAGCCCTCAAAGGTCTAGAATAATGTATAAAAGATTACATTTATAATGTTGGGGTTTTTGTTGTATTTTGTATTCCCTTTTCCTACTATTATGCATTTATAATGTAGTGGTGTCTAGAGACCAACAGGCTTTGGCAAATATATAAAAATGGCATTCCTTTGCTCAAAGAGATGACAGTCTCAGATGACAATCTCAAAGAGACTGTGTAACAAGTGGATGCAACAAGCATGTAGAATAAGGACATAACTCCCGAGGTGTTGTGAAGAGGTGGGAGGAGTATGGGTTGGAGCTAGTTGCAATGCTATCCCAACATGCTGTCTGCATGTTCGCCATGTACCTGTCAATTTTCACCATACACAAGTTACATATGCATCAGCTCCTGACCCTGAAGTGCCTGTATCCCAGCGCAGGCAGCATGGGGAGTTAACATGATGAGGGAGATCTGTGTGCAGTTGTGGACTATGGTCTTTTTGGAGATGTGTTGGGATGGCTTCTGTGTCTGGTGTGCTGCAATGGCGGGGAGGACATGGGCTCTTTAGGAAGTACAGAAGGAAAGAAGTTAGGAGAGAGAGTTGTCCTTTTTCTAAGAGAGCGTCTAGAGCACATAGGCCTTTGCTAACACTTCAAGGTGACATTAAAATGGATGTCTGCTACTGGCCACCTGAGCAGGGAAGAGGAGTGGATCAGGTTCTCTACTCACAGACAGGAACAGTTTTATTTTTGCAAACATTGGTCCTCATGGGGACTTTCACTACCCCTTTACCTGCTAGAGAAACAGCACAGCAAGACATAAGCAATCCAAAAGGTTCCCGGAGTGCATCAGCTGTTACTTTGTTCTTTGATCGACAGAGAAGCCAAAAAAGAGACATGTTCTCCCAGAAGTCATGCTCACCAGCAAGGAAAATCATCTCTGGGGATGCGAAGATCAAAAGAGGCCTTTTCTCCAGTGACCATGAGGTGGGGAAGTTCAAGATCCTAAGGGCAGGGTGAAAACCAAACTCACAAGCCTGGACTTCAGCAGAGCAGATTTCGGCCTGTTTCCAGAGATGATTGGAAGATGTCCATTGAATTGAGTCCTGGATAAAAAAGGGGACAAAGAAAGCTAGTTGATGTTCAAAGATCACCTTTGCCAAGCTCAAATTCCATCTGAACAAATACAAAGTCATCCAAATATGTCTGAAGGTCTGAATGAATGGAGCTCCTAGCCAAACTGCCTGAAGGTAAGGTGCAAAGAAATGGATGCAGGCTCTTAGTGGCACCCAGTGACAGGACAAAAGGCAGTGGACTGAAACACAGGAAGTTTCTTCTGAACATTTGAAAACTGTGAGGGTGTCTAATTAGTGGCACAGGTTACCTAGAAAAGTTGTGGAGTCTCCATCACTGGAAATACTCAGGAATTGTCTGGCCATGGTTCTGGGCAAGCAGGTGGCCCTACTTGAGCAGGAGGGTGGATGTCCAGAGGTCTCATTCAACCTCAACCAGCCTATAATTTTGTAATTCTGCTTTACACCAAAGGTGAATCTTGAGGTGGAATGGTGTAGCAGCATTTTTTTACACAGGACCCAGAAACCTGCATGCCTCTGGAAAAAGGCCTAGAGCTAAAAGATTTGCTTCTCATAGATTGTGATTAACCTGCTCTACTTTATTATTAATGCTATGCCAAATGCAGAATCCACTATGTATTTTCATCTGATTTCTCCTGTTGAATTGTATATAACAGAAATAAATTACATGAACCTAAACAGACTTTTCAAGGACAAATATAACACATTAGCACAGTACCCAAGAAAGATAAAAAATGAATCTTAATAACAAATAGCATTTATTACAAAAATGGAATATATAGTTTTGCTTAGATGATACTGACATTTTAGCGGTGTGGAACCTTAAACCGTTCCCTATTAGACAAAATTACTTCTTCTTTTTCTTGTAAAAGATCAGAGAAAAAAAAAATAATAGCCTGTCGCTCCAATAAAAAGCATTAGTTTGTTGAAAAAATTCCAGGCCAAATCTGCCTTACCTTTGCTGCAGCAGAAGCTTCAAGCTGAGACTAGAGGTGTCTGATTGACCCATCATCCCTGCTGGAAGCCTCTACTCCTCTGCTAGTCCTGACTTGTGTGACCTCGAAATAAGTGCTAATATTTTATAATTCATGACACAAAGGAAAAGGAAAAAATGAAAAAGGAATATCTGATTAGGAATACAATTTTCAGCCACCACTGTTTCCTGAATGCTTTGACTCCTGGTACCAGCAGTTTGACTCTGTATATATATTATGCTAGAATCATTCTTCCTGTTAAAATAGAGTAATGAGGACTTGAATTTAAGCCATTTTTCTGTCCTTAAATGGTACGCAAAATGAAAAGAAAAAAGAGAAAATGTCAAGTATGAGTACTTGTCCTTCGCCATCCAACAGAGAATTTAATTAATATACTGCAAAGACCTGTTTCATGTGTAACATAACTCCACTATCCCTACTGGAATGCTAGGGGAAGTCTAGAGTTAACTATCATATTGAATTTAAATAAAGACTTGTGCAAAACACAACAAGTGATTGTACAAAGTGTTGGAATTTTACTCTGTTTTAGACTTGTAAAGATGCAAAACAATTTAAAATCTGAAATGAAACAAAACAATGAGTGAATTATACATATTTTCCAGTAATTCTCATCAAAAAGAACCCTAAAATTCTGTACTATCCTTTAAAAACTTCTTTCTTTATAGGGACTATATAATGTTTTATTAGTTCGAGATACTGAAAAATTTGTTTGGAAAAAATAACGCTAAGAATTTAGTGTTTTAAAAAGTGGACTCTTGATCATCAGTATTGATGTAAACACTTGAAGCAACTTCTCTGAAATAGCTGTTTCTGACTAGCCAGTTCTTCCTGTTAGCATTCCAGTCCTTCTCACCGCTCTACCATCACCAAAGGAGTTTCCTTGACTAATGCTGCCTACCATAAAATTTCATTTCTGCTTAGGCTTACGAATATTTAGTTCTACTTGTGGCGGTGCCGGAGTGGTCAGTGGGTCAGCGTCGTGTCCTTCCCGGGGGGCATCCCAGTCCGTCGGGGCTCCTTGGTGTGGCTACCTGCTCGCAGGCACGCGGACACACACAGGCACGCAGTGTGCTCCTCTGCAAGGTGCTGGTCAAAACCAAACAGGCAGGAGGGCGTCTTTGAAGGTTTACTCCACGAGAAACCCCAGAAAAATCCAAGGGACAAAGCCAGGGTCCACGGGTTTTAACCAGGGTAAGGGATCAATGGGAAGAGGGAAATGGGAAGGAGAGTAGGCGGGATCAGCATACATAGAAAAATGGAGAAGTAAGGAAGGAGGCACTAAGGAAGGAGGGCCAGTAAGGTAACGGGGAAGGGGGAACTTTCCAGAACAGGTTACATTTAAGGGAGACAAGGGGAGGAGAGAGGGTGGAGGATTGACAGGGTAACCAAACGGGGGGTGTTAACATAACAATGCACTGCCAAAAGGGAGAAACCTCCTCCTCACCATGACTCGAAAGTGGGTTTGCTCTAAACCTCAGAGCTGTCCCACCACTGTCCAGCTGGGTCCGGGACCTCGCTTCCCCTGGTCACCCCAGCCCCTGGCTCGGCCACCACAACATCTGCTCCTACCATTCTGTGGCGTGTATCCATTGATTTTTTGGAGAACCTGCTTAGAAGATGTGTTGAAAAAATGAACAACCCACCCCCCACCTCCCTTGCAAAAAATCCAACCAAACCAACTAACCTGGTAACTAAAAAACAAACTGTCCCGGTTTGAGGCAAATTTGGAGGAAAACATCCTCGGCTAGATATCAGGTTTCAGCCACCCCTCCCCCCACCAGGTTCAGGAAAAAACTCCTCAGAGGAAAGTGAAAAAAACCTATTTATTTAACAAACAGGGTGCATGCAGGAACCAAAGAAAATGAAAAATGTTTAATAATAAAACCTCTTGCTGTGGAGAAGACCTGGGAAGATTCAGAATTCTTTGTAGGTGTGACTCTGCCCTCTCTGGAGCTGGGGATCGGCGTGGGCCCCTCTGGGCCGTGGTGGAAGGCCTCCTGGTGGTGTTCTGGTGTTGCTGAACAGTCCAGAGGGAAAAAAGAAGCCAAAAGTCCCAGGGAAAAAAAACCTTCTAGCCTCAGCTAGCAGACTAGCTAAAAAGCAAAGAATTTTAACTCTCCATATCTCTCCTGAGAAACAGAGCTGAAAGCTCGGGAAAAGCAGGAAAGTTCTTTCCTCAGCTCTGAGGCAGTGAGAACGCAGAGGAGTGTATGTGTCCTTGAGCACAAAACACTCTGAAGAATTTGCTTGGTTTCTCTCCACCTCTCTCTCTCTCCCAGACCCAGTTTAAAGGCACAGAAAGGCACAGGATTCATACCTGCGCATAGAGCAGATGATATGGGATACAACGTCATAAAGTCACCCCAAGACACAAACAAACTAACAAACCAGAAAAAAAAAACCCCAAACACCGCCCCCCCCAAAAAACCAAAAAAACCAAAAGAAACAAACAAAAAAAACAAAACAAAACAAAAACCAGAAAAGAAAGAGAAACCCACAAAAACTACGCTTTTGTCTGTTTTCTGTTTTGGTGAATTTCAAGCTTTTCTCTTTGTGTTCAGAATGGTAATGACACAATTAGAGATTCTGAGCTCAGGATCTGGCTCTCAAGTAGCATTAGTCTATCTTACAGCTGCGCACAAGGAAAGATGAGGATTTGGCGTACCTTTTCTCTTTAGTACTCAAAATCCAGTTACTGCGTTATTGAAATTGTTGGGGTTTTTCATCTTTTTATTTCTTCCTTTTCTCTTTAATATTGCCAACTTTCTGGTGTGCTAACAGGAAGACTTTTTGGGTCTTTATCAGACTGAGAAAAAAATTGATAACCTATACTGAGAAGACGTATAAATACCAGAGTAATATTTTCTTCTATATGAACATGTTATTTCTGTTTTATTCAATTACATAGATCAGTGTATGCTTCCATGTTTGCTCTTTTGGAAATCAAACAAGATATATAGATACATATAGATATATACATATACATTTATTTATTTATCAGTAACTGCTTTTTGGTTGTAACAAATTATAAGAAGACTGATAATGAATCCTGTTGTAAAGGACACTATCCCTACTCTTCTATTTTTTTCCCTGTAAAGCACATTTTGACTTGCAAAAGGGGAATAAATAAGCCCAACCCAAAATATTTTTCTTTCTTTCTTATTGTACATATTATTCTGAATAAACTATTATTCCAGAGTCTAAATAGTTCTAAATATAATTGTGTTGAGGGCTTTTAATGCTAGCATAAAATATTAGTATGAACCATAAGCCAACATCCGTTGTCTTATGAGAAGTTACTTCAGATACATTCAATGAATTCAATCAATGTTCAAGATACTTCCCTTATTTAATTTATCTTAGTGCATGAATCTAAATTATTTTTTCTTCTAGCTAGAAGTGTCTGTCTGAACTTCAGTCTATTTTAGCTTAAAAAGCCTATTTTTCTGTGCTGTGAATTAAAAATTGTTTCTGTTTTCAGGCTACACTACTAACTGAACTCTTTAATAACTAGATATTTGTGTCATTACAGATGAAATTTAAGACCAAGTTCCCCTATATCTGAAGGTTTTATTATTGCTTAAAGGAGCTGATATTCATTTCAAGTCTGCTTCAGATACAGTTTTATATATGACTAAATACCGTGATAAAAGATCCATTCATCACACTTATTACCTAAATTATTCTGAACCAATAGGTCTAGCACATGTTATTAAAATTCACATTTTTTTTAATTTTTATTTTACTTTCTTTCTAACAGTTAGATCCTGAATCAAAGCATATTACCATAGTTATATGTTTGAGTACTATTGGACAACCTTTGGCTATTTCTGCGCTCTGATAAAATTTCTTCCTGCGGTAAGGGATTCCTAACTCCATCACGGTTTTCTGGAGGTCATTTAAGTTCCACTTATATTCAGCTTTGCAAATTCACTGTCCCTGGTGTCACACTCTTAATCTCCTGACATCTGAGGAAATATTAAACTTTAATGTACAATATAATGGTTATTCCTGGGGGCGTGCCATGTATCTTGGCAAAGCAATACCCTGGGCAGCAAAAAACCAGGGGCAGCTGCTTTTTCTGGGCATTCACAAGACTGACTGATGCTGGCAGAAAGGTAGGAATTGTTTGAATCACTATCCAGTGACAGCAGCAGTAGCCCACCCTGGAGACATAAGTTACTACCATCTTGCCCAAAGGAGCTCTGAGTCTTTTTCAAGATCTCAGCTTACCTCCTGCTCTCCAGGGTAATTTCATTCCTTAGAATTTGTCCTCCTTTCCCGTAGGAGCCACAGTCTGGGTCTGGGACTTACACCTTAGTAATCATCAACAGCAATTCACATTAATGTCCCTTGAGCCTTGGGCTCTGAGTGGCTATCCTGAGGTTATAGATAATAGATGGTGTCATAACAGCTTGTGTGCAACCTAATGCTCCATATCTTTGTGCAATTAATAAAACTACTTTCTCTTAAAACAGTGAAGCTCGTTCTTTCTATCATGCACCAAAATCTAGGTTTTCACTTTGGGTTTAATCTTGCATAAAGTATTCTTGATTCCATGTACCTCTTCATGATCACATGTAGTACTCTGTCTCTACTACTGCAGAAATAGTAGACATAACATAACAAGAAAAAGAAATTTCCTTGGATGGTTTGCTATCTGTCATTGTCTTCACTCCTCTATTCCTTTTGGGTTTCTCTGACTCCTGAACTCTTTTCTCAAAACACAGATTTGAGGATTAAGTGTTAATCATCTCCTGTGACCATGAGTAACAAAAAGTGCCAAAACTGATGTGACAAAACTCTCTCTCTCTAACCCCCACTCTAGCATCTAAATATTTTATATACCCTGTGCAGGCAACACAACACAATGTAAAGTACTTTCACTTGATGGCTGTAAATTATGAAACAGCTCCCAGTTTTCCTGAAACCTTAGGTGAAATCTAAGGACGCTTGCCAAGATGTGTCGTGCAAGTAAATCAGTTCTACCTCTGTAAGGATAACAGTTTAGACAGATGGCCATTTAGAGTCCACTGTTTCACTAGGGAGGACAAAGACAAGAAAATGGAGAACAGACTATGTTAGGGCAAATCTCACAGTAAAATATGCAATTTTCATTTCTTTATTGCACTCTGAATTGCATGTGCTAACTAACTGAAAAGTGAAGATAGACATAGCTACAATATTAAATGTATTGTGGTGACATTTGATGTATTCATGATAACTGCCTGCCTACCCATACTGGCTGAGGTCTTTTGTGCTGTGTTACAATCTTAAATTATTGAGAACCAAGTTATATAAAACATATATTCTTTGAAAGACATGAGCAAAAATAACTTCTCATTCTCTTAAAACACAGTCTGTCATCTGATTTTAGAATTCCGCTTCAAAAAGGATTTTCCCAGATCACAGTCTAATTGCATTTGAATTCCCAAATCAATTAGATTGATAACTAGAAGACAAATGAAAATCAACTTGCAGTAGATATATTTAAAAGAAAGAACCCAAAAGCACATATATTGTTGTCCAGGTTTCCTTATAAGGTGTGGCATATATGGTAAAAATTGTTCCCGTCCTTTATGTAGAATATGATATAAAAGTTATTATTCACTAAGTCATATCCTATCAGGCTGACTTTTTTTTGGAAGTT
Organism: Erpornis zantholeuca; assembly: GCA_013400515.1. Lineage (NCBI taxonomy): Eukaryota > Metazoa > Chordata > Aves > Passeriformes > Timaliidae > Erpornis > Erpornis zantholeuca. The sequence continues at coordinate 11,400 of VZTN01014395.1, forward strand.
ATTCATTTTTCCTGCAGAATCTTTTCTGCTGGTATCTCACATGAGCAGGAGTAACAACTGAATCCAGAGGGCTGTTCTTGCCACTGAAATTATGCAAAGATAATTTTTGCCTACATCTCACTGGATTGGTGTATTATTTTAACCCATTGTGCTGAGTATTCTCACAGCCTGTTTCCCCAGCTTGCCCAGGGACCACATTCTTTCAGACATGCATCTGGAGAGCAGTTCCAGAAAATGACAGGGTATTTTATCTCACAAATCTACTTACTGAGTGCAGCCTGTGTGCCCAAGTTGTTTGGCTGTACCTGAACACCCTACCATTGTCACACCATTGGTATGTACTGCTCAGATCATAGCATTCCTATCAGCTCTTTTTCTTTCATAAAATCAGAATCATTAATTCCTGTTTACTCACTAAAGTTCTGGGTTATCTGTCATGAATATCTTGGGTCTGCATAAGTCCCCTTCAATCAAAGCATAGCATTATATCAGTGGAGTTATTTTTGAGAGCAATATAACAACAATTTAATCAGTGGAAATAGTATAGGAAGCTACCACAACCTGCATTACCAACTGCTCTTTAGAAATATGCAAGAAAGTAACAGGAAAATGGTATTGGGAAAGAAGAAGAATAAACATTAAGAATAATAAAAAACCCTAATAAAGTAGATAATTCATTTCAAAGAATCACAAATAAAACAATGGAAATTTATGTTTATGGACTAGCCACAACTGTATAGGATGCATAGTTTCTGAGATTGCTACAAAAGCTTAAGATTTCTTTTAGGGATAACAAGATAGAATTTATAAATATAAATTATTTCTACTTTTCTATTTCACACATCTTTAATTTTTTGTTGTTGTTCTTACAAGTGATTTTTTCTTGTGAATTCTTTTGTATGTCACAGAGAAATGCCATGTAGACACATATATAGCACATCTATTATATGGATTATTGTCAGTCCTAGTAAGTACTTAGAATCAGAAATTTACTGGAGACTTCTGGTCTCCCCTTGATATCAGCTTTCTTCATTTATGCCAAGATTGGACCTTCTTGTCTGCCTTTCTTTCTGCCTTCTTATTTCTGATGTAACACTCTGGCAGAAAAAATTCTCCCAAAGGTGTGATGGCAGTATTTAGCTTACTTTCATTATTTTTCTCCGTAAATACATGTATACACATGTGTATGTATATGTACACCTATATATTTTAGAAGCAGAATATTATTTTTTTTTCCATGTCACTAAGTATTACACCAGCTGTGGAGGGTTTTTTGAATCTCCAAATTTAATTTTCATTTTTACACACTGTGAAATATTGTGACATCAGATAAGTAACTTTAAAGTAATTAACACAAGATACTGATATAGTATGATTTATGCAGCAATTAGTACAGGATATGAGTTTTTATTTATCAAGTATTTAAATATAAAACTTGCATTTTCAAAGCAGCTCACTTAATATACAAGTGTGAAATAGTCTCCATTGTGAGGTTACATTCTCCTCACTAATGAAACAGTAAGTTCCAAAGAAAAACAAGGCATCATTTATGACAAAGTTGTCTTTAACATGCCAGAAGTTCTAAGACTTTCTGAAATGATGTAGCTACTAATGATATAACATCATGACCCAAAGTCAACTTTCCATTACACCAGTATTTCTGTCCTGTAGGATGAATGAAGCATTCTAAAATAAAAAAAAAAAAAACCTCTCACTTTTTAAGGGACTTTTTAATGTCCTGCCTCTTGAGGATAATTTGAAAGAAAGCTGAGAGCAGCAGCCACTCTTAGTTATGTAAATTATAAACAGTCCTTTTAATCATCTGACAGATACATGCAGGGAAGTGTTATAAGGAATTTGGCTTCTTCTCAAAAGGCAGCCCAAACCAAACTTGTGGCAGATCAGACACCATGTGTCCCACTGTTCATGTGTGCAAATTATTACCATCACCACACTAACCTAAAATAACAAAACAAAAGAAAAACATCTTAGAAAAAAACAAAAACATGTAGTAAATGTTAAAAAAGAAGACCTTCTCAAACTATTTTTATTTTTTGCTTAGGATTAGATTTGTTTACAGAGAATCTCTCCAGACACTGGGATGTCAGAAATAATATGGGTGTAACAAAAGGCTTCCAGTCTCACTTTTCTGTTCATGAGGCTTCCTGTTTATCTTCAAACAAGAAAGGCTTTGAAACACTGTATTTGCTTATCTTCAACTTCGGAGATTTGTCTTGTCATACTGCTCAATTATTTCTTACATTAAAAGAATTACACTATCCTAGGAAGCACCCAGTAACTTTCCTAAGTAAGAATCCATCATCAAAACATCTTGAAAAGATATTAAAGGAAATAAAATACTATCATGAGTTAAGATTGCATTCACTGAGATTCAGTTTTAACTTTTTTATAATTTTTCTATATTTTATTTCTTTTCTTTGTTTAGTTAAACTGTGATTTTTATTTGAAAACCTCCCTGAATGACCTCCACCTTCTTTTCTTGTCTCTGCTTTACATTTCCCTTCTATGCATTTGCCATATTTTTCACTTGAATTGCAAAATAATCATTTCTTTGTCAGAATCCTAGTTAGTCATATTTAAGATTAATTCTTTTTCAATATCTCCTCAATTATGCTTCTTTCTGCACTTGATCTTGCTTTCTGCTTCTTCTCTTTTCTGTTCACTATTAAAGTCAGACTTAATACCTTCTAGCATATGTCAATAAACGCTATCTTCACTCTCAGCTAGTAGAAAAGGTTCGTATCATTATTTTTGGTTCTTCTGCTCTCTCTCTCAGTTTTTGTCTCTATTTAAAATATAAACATTTTGGCAATGACATTTCCTTTACTACTGTAATAGTACATACTTGGATCTTGGTTTAGGTTTTCAAAATTATCATCTTTCACCAAACAGGGTTTTGGTTTTCTTTTCCCTACATAAGCAAATGAAAATGTGAGTAACAGCATGCTGTACACAAAATAATGCAGTTCTCCATATTTTCAAGACAAACATTTTGGTTCTTTGAACTCTGCGTCTCCCAAGTATAATTCACTTTTACATTACATATTCAATTATTTTTTTGAATTTAACACATGACATTTTAAGAAATTCTGTTTTTTCTTCCTTATTTTATTTTTGTGCTGTCATAATATGTTTTGTCGTGTTGTACAGATAGAATTACAAAGGAACTGAGAAAATATTTCTGCTTCCGTAAATCATCTAAACTCATTACTACTGAAGTTCTGCAAACTTTTATTTTTTATTTTCTTTTTTCCTCCAGGAATTATATTTTCTACTGGAATTGAGTTAATATGTAAGATTTCAGTGTATTTTATCAATTTCAGTGGAAAATGGAGGAATATATGAAATGTATGAATATATTAATTTCATATGAATATATGAAAACTATTGGTTTCTTTTGAGTTTTAAAACACCCAAGATTTCTTTTAAGGGAATTGCTATGTTTATGTATTATACTATCAGGAATTCATCCAAATAAGTACAGCCCACTCAAATTCTGGTAATCCATTAAGTTAGAAACATTGCTACCAGATTTCTTACACGGATAAGAGGGCCAGATAGACATCTCTAAGAAACAGTCCAGACTACCTAAGATTTGAACCATATTTTTTAGACCACCCCTCTCTTTGCTTTATTTATAAAAAATAAGTAAGGAGGAAACCTCAACTTATAGCACTCGTACTTTAGTTACATTTGGGCTATATCAAAATTCAGTGGAATGTAAAGCCAAAGCACATTTAATTGTTAAGATTTTTATTCCCTGCTCCAAATGTACCTGATGAAGAATTTCTGACTTGTTGCTACAGATGCACACGGAGAGAGAGAACCTGATCTGCCATTTCTTCATCAGCTGTTGTATTGGCACAAGCCAAAAACAGTTCCTGTAGAGGATGTCAAAATACAGAACCCTGGACATTTCTGTCGAAATTCAAATAACAGAGTTATTTCATAATTTAGAGACCATCTGGACCTGAGCCTCCTTTTTCTGCCAAATGAGCACCTTGGCAAGGGTATGAGTTGTTAATTTTATGGTATGGCATTTTTATTAAATACTGAGCATGTAGCACTGTGAATTTATGTCATGCTTTACAAACAGATAATAAAATACAGTTCCCCTCCCAATTGTGTGATGAGATTGAAAAAGACAAAAGAGAAATGTTTCAGAAATTAAAAAATTGAGTAGACAATGAAGAAAGCGAAGGTGGAAAAACACTGAACTTTATTTCAATGAACCTTATTTGAAGTGAAAGAAGTGTAGCCTTGGCAGTAAAAAGAATCAGACTTTCCAAACTGCATCATGAGAGAAGTCATGAAAGTTAATTTGGGAGAAAAAAATATCAGATGCACAGAAAAGAGGACAGGGAAAGAGAATTTATCTAAAACATCTGTCTCTGTATCTCCAAATCAATTCATATAATGACATCTTTCTGAAACTTCTTCCTTACCTTTGATTTGGGTTACCATTGACTCATTTAAGAATTCAGTTTGCTAGTAATTAGTCTTTTTTACACCTTTATAAATGTATTGAACAGCACACGACTGAAGTCAGATCATGAGCACTAACTTGTGTCCTTGATTTCCTACCTCTTATTTGACTATCAATCAATTAAAACATATTCTATGGATTGTGCCTCACCACATACTCATTCACTCTGTCAAAGGACTCTGCTTTTTTAAATTGTTTTATACTTCGACTTTCTGTTGCAAGAACCAAAATAACTATTTTTTTTTCTGGAATAGGTATATGAAGATATGATAAATATCAAGAATGCTGACATGATCAGAAGTATAGGAGAAGAAAACAATTCTGGAAAAAAATATTTTGGATACACAGAAAGTAAAGATAAGAGACCAGAAATGAGAAAGAAGGACATCTGTCTCAAAGAGTTTTATGAACGTCCCATTAAAAGGGCCTGAAAAGTCAATCTGCTCAAGGTGGGAAAAACAATTTCTGTATCAGCTGTGGAAGTGAGATCCAGGCAGTTGAGAAGATATAAAATTCTTTCACCTGTTGATAAAAATTTCTCTGGGGTAGATACAGATTGGTTTTTTAT
>VZTN01014398.1:0-19437 GCA_013400515.1 Erpornis zantholeuca
AGATATCTTAAGAGCAATAGATAAATAAATAAGGAGCCTGTCTGACCATTGTTTCATTATTGAATTCAGATTTACAGGTGCTTTACATCATTTGATTAAAACTGAGTGAGAAAGAACTGAAAACTTCTTCAGTTTGCTGATAAATCATTTGGAAAAACAAAAAGTACAAGTGGCTATTAAGGATGGGTTTTTTTCCAGATCTGTAACGATCTATGAGATATTATAAAGACGATTTGCCAAAAAAATAGCAATCAACTATTTTATAGTACCTGCAAAATAAAGTTATGGCATCAAATATGAGAAGAGTCAAAACCTGTGCTTATAATTGTTATGGATATCTCCTTATTTAGCATGGTTAGGAAGGTGTGTTCACTTCAATAACTCCTCATAACAGCATCTGCAAGTAATAAACTGAAACAGAAAAATAGACTGAGCTCTCATGAGGTCAACTTTGACCTGAACTGAGGAGTGTAGCACTGCTCCTTGTGGAACAGAAAATTGAAAATATTTTGAAAGATTTCTTGAAAATTTCCTTTTACCTTGTATTTATATCATTCTACATCTGATATTTCATATTAAAACAGAAAAAGACAATAAGGAAAGGGGTACATGAATTTTTATGGTCATATGAAAAGCCTCAGTTTTGTTTAATCCTTAGCCTGTTTGAAGAGCTAAATTTTGCTGGAGATTATAAAGTTTTTGTTATGACCCTATTTTTGTCCCCTCTTTTTTGTCTTTTTGTGTTTCTAGTTTTGGAATGGAAAAGAAAATGCTGACATTCTCATGAAACTTACTGCACAGTTTCACAGACCAAAAGTATCAAATTAAGATCAGATGTGGAAAGGAGCAGCCATAAGGATGGGAATGGGGGATGCAATCTCCCACACCTGTTTTGAATTTTGTTGCACTCTACTAATTCAGAGGCACCACCAAAACTATTTCTCTGTGAAGCATTTAAAAAAGAAAAAAAAATTTGCTTAAGAGGAATTACCTTTATTTTAACTTTGAATTGTTACAAATCTAGCGGGAGGCAGGACCTGAGGTAACATACTAAAATTCATTGTATCAATGGGAGGGAGAGGACTAGGCCACCATTAGCAGTAATTTAAAACAAGTGAGACATTCAAATGAACATTTATGTATATTATTGTGATCGTTTGTTTCACTGGTGTATGTAAGTTCTTGTTCTGGACCACCTCGGATTGAGTCAATACAGGCAGAAATAAATAAATAAATAAGGAAAATGGGGGGGGAAAAAACCCCTAGTTTCAGGTCCCCATGCTGACTGGGCTAAATTAAGAAATTAAATTAAGAAAACCTTATAAAATCCCCCTAAATTTCTTTGAAAAGAAAACAGAGAAAAAGAAAAGGGAAATTACTTAGCTCAATAATGTACTGATCTGTTCTACATCTGTTTTCCTGATTCCATGGCTTTATAATGATTTGTAAGAATTTTTCAAATTGAGCCTTATTATACCTGTTGTTACTAGCAATTTCCTGTAGTTACATTTTATTTGCCAAGCTTTTTTACACTACAAAATGTTGTGCCTGTGAAAACAGGCCTGAACAAAGCTCAATAAGATGATTGAAAGTGCTGATGAATTAGAATACCTGCTGATCAGCAGAAAACATACTTATTAGTTATTGATCCTGACTCTTTACAGTCAAATCTGATTAGTTTAAACCACTTTAAATTAAAGATGGATATGTTGTTTGGAAGAACAGTTTTCCCTTTGGATACTAAAACAGAAACAGCATTGCATTTTGCCAGGATATACTATTCAAAGCTGGACTGTAAGGTAACATGGCACAGTAGTATTTGTTTCAAACTATCAAATGCCAAATCCAATTCTATTCTCTTTTTAACAAAACAAACTGCCCACTTCACAGTAAAAATCATTCCAGTATAGCTGCTTTTTGTGCCTCTATCCTGCTTCATATTTGTGAACTTAAAGTCGACCAGAAGCACTAATGTACCCACAGCTGGATAAAACTGTTCTGTGAGTATTGAAAATTGGTGATGAAATTGGCTGAACAAATTTCTTTAGTTGGCAGCATTGTAATTACTGCCTACCAAGGTCTGGACCATGAACAGGAATTACTTTTTAAAAAGACTTTCAATCCAAACTTCAAAGTTATCACGGAGTCAGGTAGAAGATAAACATAGCTCAGTTTAAGAGAATAGCTAGGAAGTAACATGTCATTTATTATTAGAAGCAGGTGTGGTATCTCTTGAAAGCTCAGGGTTGTTTCTTTTTTCCTGGGTGTTAGGCGTCAGCATGCTGACATGTCTAGTTTGTAGCAATGAAAGTGCTTCTTCATCTCAGTTCACCAACTTTAGGCTGTTATGGAATCCTGCCAAAGTTTAGTGCACACTGACAGATTCAATCTATCTCAGAAGTAACCTCATTTTAGCCTTATTGCTGTCTGCACCACTAGATTGATGAAATGAAAAAGAGGAAGTCTTCTATAGACTTGCAAACAAAGGAAGATGTCCTTTACCACCTCTACTCCTGATTTTTCCACCTTATTCTTACATAACTGTGTAAAAAAATTTAAAGTGCACTGCACTTTAAAAATTATTCTTACAAGACATAAAAATATATAATAGTTGCAGCTAAACGTTTCTGACATTGACTTAAACTTAGACTGAATAATTTTTTTTTATTTTCTTAGCACTTACAAGAAAGAGGAAATACTGTAAAATTACTAGGGAAAACATGGGAGAGAAATGTAACGACACATTCCCTGCCTCTCTGACTCAAAGATCACATCTGCTGATGCTACATCCCTGTAGCAAACTTCATCCCTTCCCAACTTGTGTTATACTCAACATCTAGGATGATGTTCAGAAGACAAAAATGTTTCTGCTACAAGCTCTCTTCAGATATTCATGCATACCTCTCTGGAACTACACGGTCTACTCTCCCTTTTGGCTATAACATCAACAGGCACGAAAAAGACATCTCATACCCTTGAATTGTGTAGCTGCAATGTAAATCTGATCTTGCTTTGAGGTCTTTAAGTGCTTGGAGGAAAAAGGGCAAGTTTGGGGGGAAAAAAAGGGGCAGAACACAACCCACCAGTCCACTCATCTCCCACAACATACACAGACAAGTCTTAAACAGTGCCACAAGAACAATTTCTCCTTATCTACAAAAGGTATCTGTGCACTGAAGAAAAAATGAACCAGTAAATTTGACTCTTATACATTGACAGATATTTATTTATCCTAATATTGCTGTAACTCAGCCTTGTGTGTGTTTAGGGGACAGACAGACAGACAGCTGTCTAAAAATAACTATGAGGAAAAGATGACCATATTATTTAAATGTGAGGGATTTATTTTTATGTGCAAAAGCAGATTTACAGTAGACTGAAGTTATGAAATATGTGGGCCATATGAAGAAACAGTAATGATAGTTTTAGATTTACTTGATTTTGTCTTTAAGCTTCATGGTTTTACTTTAATAACCAAACTGCCAAAGAGACAAAACTTAATGACAAATGCCAAACTTAGTTAACCATAGAGTATCTGTCTGTATCTTTACTAAAAAATTCCTTACAGCAAAGAATTGGATAGAAAAATATAATTAAAAAAATTCATTTTGCCCAGCAGTTTGTGCAAAAAGATATAATTTTCTTCTCTGGATTGATAAATCTTCTGGCTTAACCTCCTTCTTTGTTAAGAAATGTTCAGGTCACTTGAGTGACCTGAACCTGAGGCTGCAAAGACCACTCAAATCTGAGTATTCAGAGAAATTAGGAAATCGTGCAGAACACGCAGAAAAAAATGGGTTTGGCTATAGATTTCCTTCCTGAAACCTAGACTGGCAAAAGAATATAATTTGTGGTAAATCCCTAGGCCTTGATTTCACCTGTCTGTATGTTTTTGTCCTGCTTCTTAGCAACTCCATCTCCTACCATTTTTCTTCAAGCCTTAGGGATTTTTATCTTGGTCTGGGGCTAGCTTTGTGATAATATTAATTTTTATGGAACTTAAACCTGTTTGGGGAAAACCCCTTCTAATTCTGATCTGCCTCAATTCCCCTTTCAGTGATCAGTCAGGCCTACATCCTTCTAGATATTTAAACACATAGCTGCTATGTAACAGCCTTACTCTCACTGAAATAAAAAAATACCAGATTTTATTACTTTTGGACTTCTGATCTTTTGGGTCGCTTTTAGAATACTTCTACCATGTCCATTTAAATGTCTGTTGGGCTGAAGATCATAATGTTTGTCCCCTTCTGCAAGGCTCAATGAATATTTTGTGTGCTTTTCTTTGGCAAAGCAAAGCAGATCTTTGTAACAGACAAATACAGAGAACACAACTCTGTGATTTTTCCCACTTCAGAGTGTTGAGAATATACAAAGTTTTAGTTCATGGTGCATATGGTTCAGCCAAAAATTGCAGGTCATACACACTTCTAAAATGGATAACTTGGACCAAAGCCCACAGAACCCATATTTTAACCTAAAAACACAGGAAGAGTCAAAACACAACTACCAAATATGTCCCAGCATTTCCTGGGCCTGGGTGCTCAATGTTTACACTGCCATGAATTATACTGGGAATTTAAACATCCCATTTTGTTAAAATATTATAAACTGTACTAAACTAAACACTAGTCTTGTCTTCTAGGGATCAGACAACTCTCTGTGCATGTAATGATATTTTACACAAATCTTTAGTATCAAATCAGTTGTGATTCTTTTGTGGGCAAGGCAATATCCAGAGCCTAGGTTCTTCAGCAAAGTGGGCATTAACTTATTTTCCCTACATTTATTTGCTTTCTTCAATGGTGTGAAAGTAACATACTGGACAGTGTAAGAATTTTTTTTTTAATTGAGGGCTGCCTTTTGCTCACTCATCTTTAACTGTGGACATCCATTCTTCTGAAGTATTTCTCATAAGAGCAGGGGAAAAAAAGCAGTATAATTTGGATTAATTTATTAAAGGGTAAGAGATGTCATTTTTGTATTTTTTCCATCCAATTTCTTTCTGGCTTCCTCTTGGGAAAGTTTTAAATACTCTCTTTTACTAGCTTCCCTATTACTACCTCCTTCAGTTTCTACTTTGTGAAAATAACACCTCCAATCCCAGTCACCTAGAAAGCCCCTAAATCCACTGTTGATATGCCAAAGTCTTTTAAGCATAGCTGTCTTCCCCAGACCTCCAGTTGAACATACATTTCTGATTTACCGTTCACTTTTTCAGGGATACTTAATACTAAATTGACTAAAAAATTTTGTGTTGCACCAGGAGAAGTCCTCAGTTCCTTCTCACATACCATTTAACCACTCTAAGCTGTTGTCTTGGCTGGGTCAGGTTGCTGTGAAGCATTCAGAATCATGCCTCTCCCCTGTTTTTTTTTTCCCAGTAGTAAAAAAACATCCTTCCAATGTCACCACCCACTATTTAACTTTTTCTTCACTTCCTGCTCTCTTCAGTGTTTCAGAGCCTTGCTAAAACAATTTCTTAAAACCTCAGGCTTCTTTCTCAGGTTTCCTCTCCTAGCAGTCAAAATACTGCTTTGTCATTTAATTATTTCTCTGGAGAACTCAGATTTGAAGAAATGTAGTAGAAGTTGATTTGTTCAGCTGAGCTTCCATGCAAATAAATTATCACCAAGGGTTAAGGCCACTTTGCTGCCAGGGCTCTATTACATTCTCTGAGAATTGCTGTGTAAAGCAAGGCAAGAGAGAAGACAGATAAACTCTTGCATATATTGATAGTAGAGAAATTACAGTATCAAGTGTGTTGCATGTTATGTACATACGTACATACATATCCTCTGTTGTTACAATATTCAAAATTCATTGATGTTGTGTATAAAACACTGGGCAGCACTAACAAGTATTTTCTATGAAAAGGTTCACTGGAGTTTCATTTGAAAATTAATATTATCCACCAGGAAGGGATACCAGTATGAAAATACAAAGGTTTCGAATAACATAAATATGCACAGGTTATATTTCAATTCACAGTAAAACTCCTTTATATTACACTGAATGTGTGTAAGAGCTTTAGCGCACACATTTTCCCAAATTTTTCCTCAAAACTAGATGAGAATATCCTACACTGTAGCATAAATTAGATTTGAACACTGTATTTTATTCATTAGAAGCCAGGATCCCATGAAAAGCTAATTGCTGGAAGCAACTTCTCTCTCTAAGAGGGAGAGAGCTTCTGCTTGACTCAAATCAATAGTCCTCCATTGGCTTCAGCTGGAGCAGACCATAAACACTTTGTGCAGCAGAATGTCTTCTGGATTCCTAACACAGGCTTCTGCTGGCCCTGGCTTTCATTAAATTAGTGGCAAGAATGCAGCTGTGAGGAAATGCAAAGCCTCGGGTGAGTGGTCAGTTCAGCAGGAAGTTGTGAAAACAAAATGGTCCCTATCTCAAAGCAGGAGGGTATTGGTTTGTAAATCTGTCTCCCACCAGGTGATGTTCTGCCATCGTGGGTATTCCCTGTTGTGTCTTGTGCCCTTTGCATTAAAGTGCCCAGGCACTCATTCGCACTGCCCTCCTTTTGGTAAATTTAAAAGGTTAATAAACAGGTTCTTCTCTTTAGTATTTTATTTAGTAAAACCGTTGGAATCCCCGCCATTCTCTCCACAAAATATTAGTCTTTATACATAATCATGTTTGCATTATTGGCATAGGTTAATCTGTTGCCTTGGTGACGGAGAATCTGGTCTTTTTGCCACAAATGTTACTCTGTTCTCCAGAGAAATAAGGTAAATGCACGATGGAAATAGCCTCCTAATTCCACCTTTCATCTGAACTTACATCTTTAAAATAAAAGTAATTAGAATTAAAGTTCAAAGAATTCTGAAGATATCTACTTTTCCTTATCTGTCCATAAATAGAACATGATATTAGGATGTGAAGAACACCAGTATTAATTCAAATTAACATTCTGAATTAGTATCTACTTCTTTACATGACATCTTACAGCTTCAGTAAGAGACCACTACTGAGCAATCAGGTTTGACTCCAAGCCCCCGCTCATCTTCTTCCATTTACAACAAATATAGCAAATCTACAAAGCCAAAAGTCACAGGCAGAGTTATTTTTAGCACAGTCACATGACTGGAATTTGGAGAAAAAAATAGCACAGTTATTGAACATCCCTGCTGTGAATGCATCATGGGAGAGAACCATATAGCAGTTCTTTTTCTGTGACACAGTTGAGAAAATGCAGAAACCAAATTTAATCATGACATGACCAAGCTTGAGGAAGATTTTCCTTAAAAATCCTGAAATTTCATTACTTTTTTTTTTTTTTTTTTAATTTCAGCCGTGGTAATAATATATAAGGTAGTGCACAGTAGGGAAAAATACATCTACTTTTAAATACAACCATCAAATTTTCATTTGCCACGATTATTTTAACACAATTTTTTAGATCACAGAAAAATAAAAACCAAGAACACTAGACTGTCAGTATCTCAGGAAACAGATAAAAATTACAGTAGACTGATCACTGTAATAAAAGTGATAAGAAGAGACAACCCCACACTCCTTTGCTTTGTAGACAGAGTGAGGTCAACACATATCAGACTCTATAAATCAAAACTACAAGTGCTTGCTCTATTTTGTGCTATATTTTTTATCACTCAAAACATTAAAAGCATAGCTATTAGTTTAATAAATCCAAGCCTAGGTTTGAATTCTTAAATAAGGAGATGAACAGTTTTTTCCAAATTGCTAACCCTTCAGCCCTGCAAAAATGAGCAAGGCATGAGGAAAATAACTTGCATTTTTGTCCTAGATTGTCAACAGACTTATACTGCAATGGTAGTACAACAATTGGTTACATGAGGACAAGGGAGGAACCAACACGGACAAATGTCATAATCAATGGTTCCATCCCTTCTGGCTCTGTGCCTATCGAGTTTTCAGGTGCACAAATTCTTACTGCATCTTAAAGAATCAGAATGTCTAAAGATCCTCTTTTTCTCTTTTCTCTACTCCCCTGGTTGTTCTAAGCAGAGAAAAGATGGAAGTAATTCAAACTGGCAGCTGCAGGCAAATTTGGTGGTAAAAATAGGAACTAAGAGCTTGGAGCTGTTTCATAAGATCTTTTCTCCAGCAGTGAGGTTTCTGTTTAGACAGAGAAAACTAGAGCTTTTAATTCTCTAGATGAGTTCTGGAAGCAGTAATTCTAACAAGTGAGGTTGTTCATAAAGTCTATATCATGTCCAGCACTATTACAAAATCTCTGTGTCTTGAAATGCTCAATACTTGGAAAACATGCAAATTAATCCTTTGGCTCCCAGTCCAAAGGCTGGCCATTGGTTTCCTCTTGCCCAGGAGGAGAAATTATAACAGATGAGAGCTCAGTAGTGAAGCCAGTTGAAACATTCCAAAAAATTACTCACATTGCTTTAAAAAAAGTTAGGTTTTGTGAATATTTTTTGATCATTTCTCATGAGCAGAAGGGGCGGAACATTGGGGATAATTCCATGACACTCATCTAACTCTGCAGAAACCACCAAGGCCTGGAAGGCATTCACTGAGATGGGCCTTTTGTACATGCCACACTAAGCACCAGACGTGGGCAACCCAAGTATGAATGCACTCCTGGGTGCACAGCAAAGTGCCCCAAGGAGAGGAGAACTGCAAAGCACAAGCACATGCAGGCACAGACACGGAGATGCTGGCATTACACACAGAGCAGCTTGCAAACAGCTGGATGCTTTTGTTCTGTGTGGTACAGACAAAGTTGCATCTGGGGGGCAGAGGAAATAAGAAGCCTTTGTGCCCCAGTGTCCCTTCCTTGCTTAGGGACCAGGCTGAGCAACTGGGCTCTCCACCAGCTCCCTGGCTCCTGCCCTTGAGGCAGAGGCAACAGCAGAAGAAAAGGGAAGCTATTTAGAGAGAAACAGAGGGATAATTTGACCCTTGCTTTTCCCTGCCATGTGGCAGCAACACATCACAGCAGTGGCTGTGCTTCTGGCAGGAGGTGAAAGCTGACTGCCTGCTTTGTCGCTTAGGGAAGAATTTCCCTCCCTCAGCTCCAGGTTGAGCACAGCTGAGCTGCTTGTGAGAGTTAAGGTAGAGGGGGAGTTCTTAGGTACCTCCACCACACTGAAATCTTCAGGGAATGCAGTGAGGACATTGAGAAGCAGGATATTGATTTCTGATACTGTAAGGGAGAGCATGTATGCCACAGTGCTGTTCTCATTTTTAAGACAATGCCCAAGGAAATCACTCTCACCTTTAAACTATTACACACCTGCATTAGATTATAATAGAGGCATTATTACACTGATATAATGGTTGCTAGTGAAGCACAATGACATGTAGTTCGAAACTTGTTTTCAGTTCTGAGGAATAAAAAGCTAAACCAAATTATGGATCTGTCACAAAACAGATAAAGAAAATAAATCTCAGTAGACAGAGCAGATGAAAATGGTGTAGATGGGCATAATCAATTCAGAGATCTGAGGAACTCAGAATTCTGACAAAAAAATAAGGGTAAAGCTGGAAAAAAAAGGTGTGTATATCTAATGGAATTCATTCATCCACAGGGTTTGGGGATTCTCTATAGAAAAGGCATGTAATTAATTATGCTTCAATCCTTGACCTATTTTATGTCAGTAAGCCACAAATGCTTATGTTCATGCTAAGCCTAGAAATAAAAGTAATGCTGTGTCAGCTTTCAGGGTGAAAAGCACTACATTTTTGTTGCCTCCATGAAAGTGTGTCTAATTACCTCCTAAGGCTAACGCCAATAGGAAGGTTAAATTGTGATCTGTTCTTATTATTCATTATTCAGACATCTCTGAACTTGAAATGCATAAGGTTTACACCAAATAAATCTAACCATCTCCAGGCCTGTTTGCAAAGTAATTCAGTATTTCCTCCAGTGCTGCCTTGAGGTTTGCCTGGTGCAGAACTCTGAAAGATGGAACTCCTGCTGGACAATCTGACTTAAGACTAAAGGAATTTCACTTTAGGTATTAAACCTGAAGTCATATAGCAGAATGCAAAATGGTTTAATAGGTCTTTCAGCAAGTCTTGTAGCTAATGGAGGTAGCTAAACTCCTGAGAACCTGACCAACACTCTCGTTCAGGCCAGCTGTGCCTCAGAACAAGGCACAAGCTACCTGCTCTGTGTCATCTTGAACTAAGTGTTGCTCAATAAAATAATAAGCTTTATCCATCATTCATGGCTAATTATGGTTATGAACAAACTTCATGAGGGGAATCACAGTAGTCACCCAGCCACACATCAGGAACTGCAAGGTATTTTGTGACTTGTGAACAGTACAGTCAGCTCAGCACAAGCCTGCCTGGAATAGAAAACCAGGAGAGAAATATTTCACATTAATTCTCAAACAAAACTAGAAACTCTTGGGAATAGCAGGCATTCATTTTTTGTCCCTGATTTTGTGCTAACAGTGCTATATCTATTATATTTGTAATTTATGAACTATTCTAAATTTGCTGCAATATAATTATCATTCAGTTTTCAAGGAAAATTTGTTGCTACTCTTCCTGAAACCAAGAGAAGACTCTTAGTAATAAATATTTATCTATGATATGCAGTTGGAACTTTCGGGTTGTCATGGTTTTGGACAAGAGACAGCTAACTTTTTGCAACATCCAGGAGGTGGTGTGACTAGGACCCTAATGGTATTTGATACCAAGGGACTCTTTCTTGCTTCCAAGGAGAAGGGTTTCCTTCCAGTTGGGAAAATGTCTGTCTCCAGTTGGGAGAGATGTCTGGTATTTGTTTGTTGTTGTGGGGTCCAGGGTGAGGATTTTTGCATCTGTATCATTCTCTTTCTTTGTATACTTTTGTTATTAGCATTGTTGCTGTTACTGTTTCTTTTTTATCTCATTGCTGAGTCCAATAAATTGTTCTCATCTCAACCCATAGTCTTTGACTTTTGCGCTTCCATTTGGAGGGGGAGGGGGAAGTGAGCATCATGGTGGTTTTAGCAGGAGCCCTAAATTGAAGAAAACCCTTGCTAAACCACATAACGAGAGAAAAGACATCTAGAATTTAAACTGTTGTAAGTTGGCCTTATTTATCCTGAGAAGTAAAACCAGGTATAGTAAAAGATGTCAGTTAACACCACTTCCACTATCAATGTTTAGGGTCTTTGGAGATACTACAGTTAAGTCTTCTAGCATTACCATTTAATGTCTTGCCATGCAAATGAATCTTTACATTTTTCTAGATTTCTTTTTTCCTGATCACTTCTGCAGTGATGTATATTTACATACCTGTATTCAGCACAAAGCTGTAAACTTAAGAACAAGTATATTTATAATGATTGAAAAAACAAACCCCACACATTTTTATAGAGAATCAGTGAATATCAAAAGTCAAGCCTCAGAGGATTTTATATTTCAAAACTCTTTTAAGGACAGTTTTTCATCAAAAGAAAATATTCACCTTTTTAATAAATGTTTGTTCATACAACATAGATTGAAAGATTATTCATTATGTCAGTTGCAAATCTCACATTGAATCCAGAAGAAATCCTGCAATATAAGCATCAGGCTACTTTTAAAAGATGTGGGAAGAGCAATCAATCTGGAATAAAAAATTCCAAATGTAACAAACTGCATTTTTAATTAAAATGTTCTTCTATACTCCCATGACTGGCATCAAGTTAATAATTCACAAGAAATTACAATTTTAAATGGACAGATAAAACAATAAGCAAAGCCTTTTTTTAGTGACTCAAAGCTACATTTTCATTTTAACACATTTCCTACTGATTTCTTGGTACACATTTCGCTGAGTTATTTAGTAAACAAACTTCAAATGATGCCTAAAGCAGGTATACTGGATCTGTCACCTTAGCTAACTCTTACAAATTTGACAAAATTGTTCTTTTAGTTGCTGCTCTGACAATTTTTATATCATTTTTAAAAGCAAAAGGAGAAGGAGAGAGGAAGTAGGAAAGAAGACAGAGAGCCATGGTTTTTGAGGAAAGTGCACTATAGAAGAAAGTAGTGTACAGGAAATAAGACAAACATGCAGTTCCCTGCTGGTGTATGTGGAGACAGCACTCACAGGGAGACTCCCAAAGCCAAGCCTAGGAAACCCCAAGTCACAGTAGCATCAATTCTTTTGACTGCTACTAACATTTCTGAATCCAGAGCCTTCACTGCATCCCTTGTCACATGAATTTGCTTACTTTCTGAAGAAAATTAACTAAGGTTTTAACACATGCTGTTTTAAAAGCAGGTCTGGAAATAGAAGTTGCTTGCCTTACAATTTAACACAAGCTTGTGTTGTTGCCTTACAGGCAGGGAAAAGCCAAAAATATAAATAAGATAAATATGTAGCCCCCAAGACCACTTTGCCTTCCTGTCACTTTGAATTTGCAGAATTCACGGGCTGCATGCTACATCGTTTTGAAGAGATCAGGGCCTTCAGTTGAAATAATAAATACTCACACTCTCAAATGCTGAAATCTGAGAGTCATTCCCCATAGGAAACTCAAGTAGATAAAAACTCTCCCCAAACTCTATCTTCTAATCCTTCTTCAAAATAGGATGCACAACCCTCATTTTGAAGGTCAGGTGTTGCAATTAAAAAGAGGCATGCATGGACTCTGAATTATCTAAGAAAGGAGCAGCTTCTAAAGAATGGTTATGCCGTACACTGGATCAAGAACAGGCCATGCAGTCAGTGGTGGGAGTTAAGCATTGCTATTCCCTGCTGTCTACGACATTGCCCGAGGCAAAAAACAACAGCAGAAAGTGATTCATGTCCATGCTTCCACCACTCCTGGAACTCTGCTTAAACCATGTATGAAGGTGAGTCATTCTAAAACAACAGCTAGAAACTGGAGCATGGAAAGTGTCAATATAGATTATTTTATGCTGAGTGTGTGCTCAGAACAGTAATCAGCAGTAATCAACCTTTACTGTTCCAAGAAGTAATGCCTGAAAAGGACACTAGAGGTGGATGTACATCTGAAACCTGTGTTTTTCTAAAAGACTGGGGATTGGCTCAATTTTTTTGCATTTAACTTAGAAAGAAAAGTTATTTAAATTAGGCTATAACAAAATCTAAGGTTAGACAAGTATGACTAGACTAGCTACTATTTCAATAATAATTTCTCCATAATGTTTTTCTCTGACTGAACCAAAACCCCCCACTCAGGGACAAGGATTTAACTTTGATCCCTAGAGTAATTACCTTCCTCAGGATGTTCCTGTCGATCTGTTGACTCCTTTACTGATATACCAGCAGACAGAAGACAGTCCACTTTGATTAAATGTCATTTCTCCCACCCAGCAGGGACTTCAGTATGAACTCATTCCTCACTCTCATGTTCACGTTGAAATACCACCCTTGCAACTGCTTCGAGTCAGGGCCTTCTGTGATATGGCATTTTGGTTCAGGTTTTTTTAAAGGGACAGAGGGCAAGGGTCATCACACTTCTTTTCTTCACCTTCTGGGGTCTGAAATTAACAACCAGGGAGAGGAACTATAAGAGGAAGTCAGCAGCTAAACTTGGGAGAAGTGGTGGTGGTCACAAGAAGAACAGCAGAGGAATGGCTCAGTCAGGAAGCCCTACTATATGAAGACTGTGAGAAGTAAGTCAAAAGAAGAAAAACTACAAAAGTTGTCCACTCTGAATGATCTGACTGCTCTAGGCCATCATTTTCAGAGAACAACTGAAATAAATACCTTGTAGCAGAGATGCACAAAATCTGTATCAGTGTTACGCATAATTCTGCCAGCGACTTTGAAGCAATTAAAACAGTAACTATTGTTTCATAGCACCTGCACAATGCAGAAGAGATGATATAAATTGATTTCACAGAAACATTTCATCTGAGGACTACCATCTGATTATTGTTAAAAATGCATTATATATTTATAACCAAGATTCCAACTAATACCAAATTACACAGAACTGGAAGGATCTAAAATCTACTTACACAGAAGAAGCAGCACTAGCAGCCATCAATAACCAGCTAATCAGGAAGCAGATTATATCATTAGGAATAAAGAGAGTTTTAGGTATATATCATTCATGATCCCATTTTCTAATAGTTCATTAATTTTTTTAAGAAATTTTTAATAACACTCCTGAGCATGTCACAATCACTGATAATATGTACTATAGCTTGTTATAAGCAATGAATTTGTATAAATTATTCATGGATTTCTGGGACTGTTTAATGGCATTTGATTAAAATTCTGCTGGGTCTATTAATGATATGTTACAAATAATCTATAAAACCTTATTGCAAATTTTATAAATGTTTATTTTGATCTTATTCTTTATATAATGGTTAAATCAATGTGTGAAGAAAATTAATGTAAATTACTATTGCAGAAAGCATATTTTTTTGTCAAACATCATTTTTCAAGAAATCACTTTTGCTTAAAAACTGGAAATCAAGATTAAAATTACTTCATATTCACGCAGAAAAGTGTCTTATGTTACTAATTTACATTATCAGGTTACTTTATGAGCCAAATTCTCTGGTTGAACACCTTCTCTGTTGATGCACTACTGTCAGAAACTGCTATAAAATGAGCCATGGCATTGAAACAGGAAAAACACCAAATCTGAAATGGTGCCATAGCAAAGGAAATTCTGATGCCTTTAATTAATTCTTCCTTTTAGGCTCAGATCTGCTCCCAGACTTCTCATTTATGATACACCTGTGTCCTGTCTTCATAGTTTCATTGAAATTCTGACAATTGCACGCAGCCTAAAATCTGATCACTTGCTTGTACATATGTTGCAAAGTGAAGATTCAAGTCATCTTGAAATTTCATCTCTGCTTCTCGTAGGCCTTAATTGTATATGTGCTTGTTTTCCTCCCATACACTGCTGAATATTTAGTTATTCTGCTTTTTAAATAATGAATTGGTGACCTGCAGGAAAGAAAAGAAAACTCGGTGTTTAAACATTAACCCAAAACCTGACTTAAAATTTCTATCGGCTTTTCAGATTTCTGAAAAGTTCAACAAAGGAAATATTGAGAACTCTTCTAATCACAGTTGAGGAATGATCCTTTATTTGTCTCTCTGTCATGTTTCTTCTTATAGAGTCCCTCAATGGATATCTGTATGACTTTCTGTATTTTTACTGTCCTAGGGTATTTGAAGGGACACAGTGACTGATCTCATCCTTGAATTGGTTGTGCTTTGTTGACCTCCACTATGCTGAAAATCAACAGCTTTACCAAATTCTGTTTTTCCCCCTCCCAGGAATAAAGGAACTAGGCTGGTTCATGTATCATTAAAAAAAAAAAAAAAAAAAACAGATAAGATCTGTGAATTTCTTAGCCATTTCTTTCCTTTCTATAGAGTAGAGGGCTGCATTCCTCCCACATACCAGCACCAAACATCTGTCTTTCAGACTACTAATACACATCTTTTCTGTGGAAAAGGTTTCAGAATAGGCAGGACTGGCATAGCATTTCCAAGTGAAAAGGTTTTTATATTTCTCTAATCCAACTATTTTGGATGAAAATGTAAAAAAATGCCTAAATCCCTGTCATCTGTCCTTAAAATGACCAGCCAAGTCATTGTGTTGCTGTGCAATCACACTTTCGGTCCAAACAAGCTACATACAAAGTGCTCCATCAGGAATCCCCTTCCAAAGGTACATTCTAATGAATGTGCCCTGCAAGCCTGGTGCAGTTGGTTCTCTGGTATCAACTATTTGGCAGCTCTCTGTTTGCACACTATAGTCTGGTTTCTGCTTGGAGACAATACCTACTGTAGTCAGACTATTTACTCTGTAAATAGAAACAAAATTCCCCAAGGGAACTGAGGCAATGACAACACTTTGGTTTTAATTATTTGGGTAAATTAAACAGTTCTGATTGTCTCAGATTTGATCCAGTTTATACTAATTCCTTTATTAATTCAGTGTTCCTCGCACAGTTTACAATGACCATGCACGAATCTGTTGCATAAAGTGAAATCATGACTTAAGACTGATAATTGATAAGGTATCATGCTGAGTATTATCAGCTTGCAGTCTGGCAGTTTCATTAATCTACATGCTACGCAGACTTTTATTATCTTTGCTTCTTGAATTTTCCATCTAAAACTCATTAGGCCTATGAGCATGGCATACCCAAACATTTAAAGCTGATAAAATAGAATTTCCTATTTTCCAGGTCTCTTTTCTTTGTATGGGAAAAAACTTAAAGCCTATCCTGGTGAGAAACTCCACAAACATGATCCTGCTCTTGTACTAAGTCCCCCATTTCTGAAGATAATCCTGCCTCTCTGAACACAGGCTCTACTGAACACAGCCCATGAGTTTTACATAAAGGCATGTCATCCTTCAAAGTGGCTCAACTATACCTCGAGATATTTTGCTACGTATCTAGGATAAAGTGGACCAAGTGGTGAACTGTGAACCGCCTGAGAAACTCTGAAAAAGGACTCAGTCATTTAGGTCATTCCAGTCTAGGCAATGACACCTATGGGAGTTTTCAAATATTCCTGGGAGTCTATTTCAGTTTATTTCAATTAGGGATTAAAGAGGCTACTTGCATCTTTCTGCCTCTAAGTATTTTTCAAATCTGGCCACTAAGCCATGCAGCCTAAAATCCTGAATATTTTTGTCCCAGAGCCATAATTCCACACTAACCCTTGGACTGGTTGATCGCTGTTCCCATGAGTTTCTTACCAAATAATGACATATAGAACATAATCAAAAAGAATCAGCTCACTTAAAGAAATACGGTGCTCTCATTGCTGTACCTCGACCCTCACTTGCAATAACTTCCTCCTGATATAAGTGGAAAAATCTTTCTTTCCTTTATCTTGAAAAAGAATAAGAATAAAACAGATAAGTCTTAGCTTTATTTGCAAGAGATTAAAAAACTCTACAAAAACAAAGTTGACAATACACCTCAATCCCCCACCTCATATTTTTATTTATGTGTTTACAAAAAATACCTTGTTCTTTCTAATGTTATGAGTTATTCATGGAATACATGGCAGGACAGTGAGGTGATTAATTGAAAAAAGGAAATAGAGAACATCCATTTTATTTTTCATATGCATAAATATGTTTTGTTTATGATATCCATTTAGCCATTGGAATACTGAAGAAGTACTCAGCATAGCATAGCCAGAGAGAATGAATTTCTGGACTTTACTTCAGGCATAGGTTGGAAGTTCAATCTACCTCAGAAGATGCATTTAGCTATTTCTGACTGTTAAATGTCAGCTTGTTCCTTCCTATTAAAAAATAAATTTGGTTACGCCCTGCGATGGTTGAAGAAAGTCTCTCTTCATACTTCCATTGTGACATTTCATGGGATCATGGGAACTGCAGACACACTTTTTTTTTTCTTGTGTCTCCCTATAATTAAAATACCTTGAACCAAAATAATCATTGCAGACAGTTTTTTACACTATCTTGAAAATTAGTCTACTACTGAATTTGTTCTGCTTAATGAAGTATTTTCACCTTTTCCTCCACTTGTTCAAACAAAAATATGCTGAAAGGTTTGTGTTACAACAAAATCACCAGAAACATTTACTTAATCGTAAGGTTATTCTGAATTTTAGTGGAGTTAATCTATACATTCCATTAAACTCGGACTTTGGCATGGGCTGGGCCAGTTCCAGGTTCATAAGCACTTGTTTTTAAAAATCAGTACATAAAACTGCCTATCCAGAGAAATTCTTTGGGTCTGAGATGGTATCCTACAGTTTCTCTTCCCATCTACATGGTTCTCCTCATGCCTGGTATGATGAGCAGATTCATCATTACAAAGAAGTCCTCAGGCAAGGATCTGGTACTCAGCTTTGAATAAAATCTAACTTCTCCAGCAAGGCCCCAGATCTCTCACCTAAGATCTGTTTCAGGAAATTATTCTCCTGAAAAACAATTCAGTGGGCATTTCTTATAATTTCTGCCACTGATGACAAACTTTGCGCTCACCCCAGTATATATCTGTACAGTTACACAGAAATGGAATGGAATCTCTAGAAAACAGCAGACCTTGAGCCTTGTTTTACCCTCTCTCTCTACTTTGAAATGATGGGATTCTCTGTGGTGTAAAAGAATAGTTATTTTAGTCAGGTCAGAAGACATTGAAGACAGCAGGGAGACATTGAAGTCATTGAGGAAATTAACAGGGCAACTTAGATTTACAGGATCAAAGCGCATTAAATGGCCTCCAATGTCAACCAGGCCTCCAATGTTGACCCTCAAACATGTTAAAACTATTCAATCTCTGAATGGCCACTGATCACCAAAGTCTCTTAGTCATTATTTCAGTTATATGGTGCAGACTCAGACATCAGTCCTCAGATGATTCATGGCTGGGATTTTCATGAACACAGGAGGAAAAAGCATGCAAAACTGTGGGCATTTTATAACGTGGATCACAGGTCTATGGAAAGGGTACTCCTACGAAGTCTCTTGCCTAGGTCTATGGCAAGATACTCCACAGCCATGGCACCAAAGGATGTAGATGCCTCTGATCTTGCTGTGACCAGCACACACAGCAGCACTGCTGCTCTGTAACACACCACAATGCTCAATTCTAGGAGCACAAGCTCAGAATGGACCAGAACACATTACTGCACTACACCAGTGGGGATTGTCTTTCTCTCTTTGCTCCCTGCTGCTTTTCCCTGTTAGCTTTGTTGCTCTGCTCTGTTAAGTTTGCATTCCTGTAAGGTTCCTATCTCTTCTAGGAAGAACAAAACTGTGAGATTTTCATGATTTTCAAACTATGAACCACAACAGGTAAAAGTTATAAAGAAAACAGTGGGTAGGTAAATAAGCACTGAATGAGTAAAATTGTGACCAAAAAGAAACCCAAAAAACAAAACAACAAAAAAACAAATGACAATTATGTATGATCATGATTCCTTTTCATCTAGAAGCTCAGTGAATTTTTCCACATGATGGATTACTCCAATTTAGAAAACAAACAAATTTAACCCAGTGACCTTCATCAATATTCAAGGTACATTAAGGGGTACTGAAATCTCACTCTAGTCTTCACTGTCGAGATGAAGATGGACATCTACATTATGTCTTAAAAAACAGATAGATGAACAAATATTTAAATATTTTACGTATTTTATACAATTTTAATAACTAAAATTGCTGAAGTACACAGATAGGCCTGATACAAAAGCCAGGTTACATCCCAAGGGAGATGGACCTCGGGATTTATGTCTGTTTTATGAAAACAAAGCCTCAGCTTTGAAAAACACATTTGAAGAATTCAAAATAGACTTAATTCATGTTTCAATAACTAAATTATATTGTTTTTGTCTGTTTAGTAAAACACTACCCTGAAGAACACTACTTCTTGTTAGGAATTATTGCATTGTGACAGCTTGTGCCACCTGTTTAGCACAGAAGGGGAACTGTGATCAAGCAAGTTAACTGACCTGTTTTTGCTAAAAATATATGCAGGTAAATTTACTTATTTTTGGCT